>OX352306.1:29198475-29690975 GCA_947086415.1 Pammene aurita
GGCAAAAGTGCTTCCAAAGTTGGTTTAGACGAATGGAACTTTGTATAGAGAATGATGGAGAGTATTTTGAAAAAATGTTAAATAAATAGTGCAAATATCTTCAATAGTTTTTTTTTATCTCAAAATTTATCGAGTGACCCACGTACTACGTAAACATTAAGAAAATTGTACAACTAATGTTACATATTTAATTGTGTACTACACGCAAATAAAATATCAAAACATAAAAAAGAGAATTGCTACTAACCATATACCATAATCGCTTACTTCTTATTGACAAAACAAAATTTGCCGAACGTTATTCTTGAAAACGGACATACTATGAGCGAAAATATATATTTGATTGAGTGAAACATTATACATTTTTTTTTTTTTTTTTTTATACCACGACGGTGGCAAACAAGCATACGGCCCGCCTGATGGTAAGCAGCTACCGTAACCTATGAACGCCTGCAACTCCAAAGGAGTCACATGCGCGTTGCCGACCCTTTACAAAAAGGAGGATTCACTGTGTTGACGACTAAAGGAACAAGAAAGTCCCTCATCGTCAACACACTGGGTCTACATACTACAAGTGCGCTTAAAGAAATATTTTTTTGCATGCTTTGATCCCCAAGATGAGATAGAAAAGGTAGGCTTAAAACGTGAGTGGAAACGAGAAATTTTGAACGAAACATTTACCAATAATTCGTTAGAATCTATATGATTTCTAATAATCTATACATATAATAAACGCGTAAGGAGAAAAAAAATGTACATTGAAGATATTTGAGAAAAACTAATTCGGGGGGTCTTAGAAACGTTGACTGAATAAATTTCAGTGATTTTTGGAATTCTTGTCTGTCTGTCTGTGAATTTGTCCGCGCACTACACAAAAACTACTGAAAAGAAATTCATGAAATTGTGTATATTTAGTAACAGTTTATACCCCGGAGCAACATTTAGGGTAGTATTTATTCCGCTAATTTATTTAAAAAAAAATCACATGTATAGTTCTAAAAGTGATCACAGATGGCGCTGTATAAGTACCCAACAACCCATTCTATTATAATACATACAATAAACGCGTAAGGAGAAATAAAAACCGGCCAAGTGCGTGTCGGACCACGCAAAGGAGGGTTCCGTACCTTCAATGGAATAAGAACCAAAGTAATACCAAAAGGTCGTATCTAAAGATGTGCCGTTCTCGAGAACGTTCCCGAATGAGAGAATGTTGCGAGAAAGTTCTCTGTTACGAGAATTTCCGAGAAAGTACATCAAATCCGCACAAATTCAGATTTTTTATTTTTTATTTATTAAAAAAAGATTCTAAGTGCAAAATTCTCTGCTATCTTGGGAAATTTCCGAGAACGTTCTCGGGAACGTTCTCACGAGAACATTCTCGAGAACTTTCTCGCATATTGCTTTGTACTTTTATTGGAAAAGGACTCATTTATTTCTTAATATTTTTGTCTTTTCTTGTCTTCATAATTTTAACATATATGTTTTATTTATACTGGTACAGCAATTTTATCTCCTATGAGATTATTAACATTTAAAAAAAAATCTTAATTATCTTTGCTCCGGAGAACGTTTCCGGAACTGTTCTTTGTGACTATTAATTTAAAAATAAATATGTAATGTCCCAAAAATATGTTACAAGTATGTAATTGAAACGAAAACGTTATCATAAAAAAAAACCGGCCAAGTGCGAGTTGAACTCGCGCACCGAGGGTCCCGTACAAACCAATATAACAAGGAAAAGTTGTAGTATGTTTATTACTAATTTCAATTTAATACCTCTACGCGTTTACGAGGAAAAAGGTAGTAAGTTTAAAATTGAAAAAAATATTTTTTGTATAATTTTACTAAAAATGTCTACTTTTCGTAATTTTTCCTTTGTCTGTGCTATATGAAGTTCCTTCGTGCCAAGTTTCAAGTTTCTGAGTTTACGGGAAGTACCCTTTAGGTTCTGAGTTTCTTGCGAGTACTCAGTTTCAAAATATGCGACTTAAATTGCTATTTCTTTTGATTGCGTTGACATAAAAGTTTGGTTTTGCTACATATAAAAGGTCTTATAGCCCTGTGTATTTGACATGAATTTCAATTTAATTCCTCTACGCGTTTATGAGGAAAAAGGTAGAAAGTTTAAAATTTTAAAAAATATTTTTTTGTATGATTTTACTAAAAATGTCTACTTTTTGTAATTTTTCCATTGTCTATGCTATATGACGTTGCTTCGTGCCAAATTTCAAGTTTCTGAGTTCACGGGAAGTACCCCGTAGGTTTTGCGAGTGCCGAAAAACTCTAAAATTTGCAGCATAAACGACTGTATCTTTTGATTACGTTGGCTTTTAAGTTTGATTTTTTTACAGCTCCAAGGGACAATAGATTTGAGTATTTGATATAAATTTCAGCTTGATACCTCCACGCGTTCCTGAGAAAAACGGTCTTGACTAACAGACAGACACACAGACAGACAGACGGACAACAAAGTGATCCTATAAGGGTTCCGTTTTTTCCTTTCGAGGTACGGAACCCTAAAAACGAAAATTGTTTATATTTTAAAATGTCTTAATTATGTATATAATCTTTTTTTTACTTAGAAATAATTATTAATAAAAACCAAAAAATTTAATGAAATGAAATCGCGTTTATTTTATGAAAAAAAAAAAGAAAAAACCGGCCAAGAGCATGTCGGACCATACTCAATTGCTCAGTTCCGTAGTTGCCGGCCCGTCACAATTCACCCACTCAAAAAGTCGATTTTAGGGTTCCGTAGTCAACTAGGAATCCTTAGAATTTCGCCATGTCCATCAGTCCGTTTATCTTTCCGTCTGTCCGCCCCCGGTTTTGCTCAGTGATGGTTAGTACTAGAAAACTAAAAGGGTACCTTTTTTCGCTCCAATCCTATCGTGTGGGGTGTCGTTGGATAGCTCTTAAGAAAATAATTAGGGTCTTCTAAATGAGTTTTTGGGTAAAACGAATACTTTCGAAAATAATAGTTCCGAAAGTATAAAAAAAAAAAAACACCCATGCTTTGAAAAAGAAAATTCGACGCTGCATCGGTGAAATTCAGTGGAATTTATGCAAAATGGTCACGGAAATTTATGACTAAAAAGTGCCTATGTACCACCATAGCCGTGGAGGCCATATGTAACCCTATTTAGTCTATTTTATGATTATGTTATAACAAAAAAAATGTTTTCCATTAAATTCAAATCTTGCGTTTTTTTTGGGACAACCTTTGTATTTCGGTATCATTATCAATAACCTGCATGTTTATGTTTAAATTTGTGTAGTGACATAAAATTTAGCCGCGAACGTTTCCGAGAACGTTCTCCGGCGCAAAGAGAACTATGCTTTTTTAATGAATATAATCAATAAAACACATATTTTAAAATTATTAAGACATTATTAGCCTATCGTAAATGGTGACGGTTATTTCAAAAAGAATCGAGGTCTTCTAAAACATTGTTCGGGTAAAACTAATAGTTTCGTAAATAATAGCGCCGAAAGTTCAAGAAACGGCGTCTAACTTTTGAACCGTGTGTCCAAAAAAATAGGGAAAATTCATAGAATTTAGGCCTGATAAGTACTATCAATGAAAACTATATTGAAGGAAGTCGGTTAAGCTGTTTTTGAATTATAACTCAAACATGCATAGCAAAAACTCCTTTGACGTCCGTAAGTGCCGCGTAGATAAATGATGTAAGCGCCGCAACATATCCCTTAATAAACGACCTTTTGCCCGACATGCTCTTGGCCGGTTTTTTCTGTTTAGAGTGATTGTAAATATTTTTCAAACACCTTCAAAAAGATATACAAAAAATAAAAAATCTGAATTTGCGCAGAATTTATGTACTTTCTCGGTAATTCTCGTTCAGAGAGAACGTTCTCGAGAAAGTGCGGAAATTCTCAGGAGAAGGAATTCTCGAGAGCGAGAACGTTCTCACCGGCACAACTCTAGTCGTATCTGATGCCTATGGAAGAAGTTTTTTGGAGATAACTCAAAAATGGCTTAACCGAAAATGTTTAAAACAATTTTCGTAAAAGTATATGATAAGGCGCATCTCCTCAAAATTTTTCATATTTTTTGGACTTACGGTTCAAAAGTTACAGGTGCCCCACACAATTTTTCTGACTTTCGAAGCGACTATTTCAGAAAACATTCACTCACAAAACGGTCAAGGTTTGTCCGGATCCTGTCATGCTGCCTGCTGCTGCTGAATAAATTCTTGCTACGACGCTCCGGGCTTGGGCCTACTCGATACTCGGCCTATGGCTTTCGCAGACATTGCCGCTCACCCTCGGGCCTTATGACACTTCACCATTGAGATATGCCCGGTCCCTGTCATGCTGCTGCTGCTGCTGAAGAAATTCTCGCTGCGACGCTCCGGGCCAGGGCTTAAGCGGTACTCGGCCTTTGGTCTTCGCATACACTGCCGCTCACCCTCGGGATTTCGGCCCTCGGATTCGCTAAGACACTTGATTACTGAGTTTTGTCCAGCCTCTGCCATGTTGCTGCTGAAACAATTCTCGCAGCTACATTCCGAGCCTGGGCCCTACGTGGTACTCGGCATTTGGCCTTTACAGACATTGCCGCTCACCCTCGGGCCTTCGACTCTCTTGCCGGTTGAATTTATTCCAGTCCCTGTCATGCTGCTCCTGAAGCAATTCTCGCAGCTACGTTCCGACGCTGGACCCTAACGCGGTACTCGGCCTTTGGCCCTCGGTTTCGCTTTTAAGACACTTGACCGTTGACTTTATTCCGGTCCCTGTCATGCTGCTACTGAACCAATCCCTGCTGCGACGTTCCGGGCCTGGGCCCTATGCGGTGCTCGGCTTTGGCTTACGCATAAATTGCCACTCACTCTCGGCCTTTCGGCCCTCGGGTTTGCTATGAAACATGATCACTGAGTTTTGTCCGGTCCCTGTCAAGCTGCTGCTGAATAAATTCTCGCAGCTACGATCTGAGCCTGGGCCCTACGCGGTACTCGGGCTTTAGCCTTTGCACACATTACCGCTCACCCTCGGGTTTCGGCCCTCGGCTGCAGGAACTCGGCCATTATCATTCGCAGGTCTTGACGCTCGCCTTTTAGTTGGTTATCTTAACACGGCTGAACGAATTAATTTTGATTCAGTTACCAATTTGATGGACATTGACATCGTAAAAAGCGTAAGTTTTACAATAATGGCCTGGATTTAGTAAATTAAAATGACAAACCTCCCAAACGCACGCGAGCGAAGCCGCGGGTACAGCTAGTTTTAAATAAAAACAAATATTATCGGACAATCGTACAACAAATCGACCTAGCTCAATAACGCTTGTGTTGTGGGTACTACGCGACGTATTTATAACTCAGGAAAAAATATCTGTTATAAGTACACACCTAGCCACCTGATCTCTTTGTGAAAGTTGATCACTTAAAACACTTATGGAAAGCTAAAATTCTAGCGCTTATAATATTAAAATAATTTCATCATGGCTTTCAAAATGTCCTCAAAAATCCTGCAGATAGTGATTCGGAAAATGTCATTGTCAACGCAAAGAGGCGCTATGTATCGCACGCGAGTAGTATGGAGTACAGTGTTCCATAACTCCGGGCCGTGGTAATATCGTTGATGGGAGGGGCACGAAATATCAGGTACAAGAGATCTCTTCTGGACAGCATTCAAAAGAACTGCTAGTGTAGTCACGTTAAATTGAGGGTACGCACCTGAATACGATAAGCAAAATAACAACGAAACGATAAATGTTGGTATCTTCGCAGAAACGAGTATATGAAAATCCAACACATTTTTATTAAAACTAAACGTCGGTAGGTGGGGTATTTGTAACTGTAGAATTAATATAACTAATAATATTGTAAATAATAAAGAAAGCTAGAAATTTATTTGGTTTAGTTGAAGTTGGTGCAACAGATTATTTGTGATAGTATTTATACATAGTTGCATTTGCGCTATGGTAAAAGATACTTCACTAAAGTGAATCCTTATCGGTTCATATATTTAGGTATAAAAGGCTTAAAAGGCCAGAACAAATGCTTGGGAATATGATGAAGTATTTTTCCTCGTAGCGTTTGTCCCGGCTTGGGGTCCGCTTGACAACCTAATCCTATGAAATTGCGTAGGCACAAGTTTTTACGAAAGCGACCGCCATCTGAATTTCCAACCCAGAGGGGAAACTAAGCCTTATCGGAATTAAGTCCGGTTTCCTTACGATGTTTTCCTTCACCGAAAAGCAAATGGTATTCCGTACATAAGTTCCGAAAAATTCAGTGTTACAAGCCGGGGTTTGCACCCGAGACCTCCGAACTGAGAAGTCGGACGTTTTACCCCCAGGCTACCAGCGCTCTCTCTCTCTGGGAATACGATGAAGTGATTTTCAATATTTTAAGCCATTTCAACTCTCTATACATCCGTGCCAGCATGCCACAGCCTGGCAAAATGCCAACGGCTTTAACCCCCAGTATCTCACGTTGGGTCATTTATTCTACGATAACATTGGCACAAATTAACCAAATTACTGCGAGCCACCGTCACGCGATTTCGGAGCTCGACTGATGCTCCTCTGAACGGCTTAGAGATTTTAACTATAGATGAGTGCAACACAAACTTGGACCCGGGTCTTAATTCGGGGATAGAATTTTACACTATAATCAAATTTAATTTACGACGCGTAAATAATTAAAAAACTTGAAGCTACAAGCCAGCTAAATTAAATAGCGTTATATATCGCCATGCATTATAGTTTGTGGTAATAAAGCGAGTTATTTTCAATAGTTTATGAATAAACTTCGCAGCTGTTTATCATTACATATATAATGATATACAGAAGATTGGGTACATAATAAATTTGAAATGCAGACTTTCGCACAGTGTTAGCCGTTAATTTCAATTAGAATTGAAAATTGATGAATAAGATTGAAGATTAATTCCGTAACTAATCAATTACACTAACATCAATTTTTACTAACGTTAGTTCGCATTGATTTTGTGACGTCGTCAATTACACTAACCGTCAATTAGAATTAACCTATTAGTTACACTAACGTCTCGAAAATTTAATAAGAATTACAGTCAATTAGATTAACGTTAGTGTAACTAAATTAATCCTGTCTTACACTAATAATTAATTTTAAAACTGCATCTCGGGTTCGGAAGTCGGGACCAATATCACAAGATGGAGCTCATGCTGGACCCTAGGGCTACCTACTGGATCTCGGGTTTGGCGCATCATAGACTCATGCTGTTTGGGCTCATTCGACTTGTACTGATGAGCAGATGGTACCGGTATCAAAATCTGGAGCTCATGCTGGACCCTGGGGATCCCTACTGGATCTCGGGTTTGGCGCATCATAGACTCATGCTGTTTGGGCTCATTCGACTTGTACTGATGAGCAGATGGTACCGGTATCAAAATCTGGAGCTCCTTTTAACTTTTACTTTCTTAGTAAAAGTCAAAGTGAAAGTGAAAGTGAAAGTGAAAGTGAAAGTCAAAGTCAAAGTGAAAGTCAACGTGAAAGTGAAAGTGAAAGTGAAAGTGAAAGTCAAAGTGAAACTGAAAGTGAAAGTGACAGTCAAAGTGAAAGTCAAAGTCAAAGTGAAAGTGAAAGTGAAAGTCAAAGTCAAGGTCAAGGTCAAGGTCAACTGTCAAAGGTCAAAGGTCAAAAGTAAAAGTAAAAGTAAAAAGGAGCTATACCGGTACCATCTGCTCATCAGTACAGGTCGAATGAGCCCAAATAGCATGAGTCTATGATGCGCCAAACCCGAGATCCAGTAAGGATCCCCAGGGTCCAGCATGAGCTCCAGATTTTGATACCGGTACCATCTGCTCATCAGTACATGTGGAATGAGCCCAAACAGCATGAGTCTATGATGCGTCAAACCCGAGATCCAGTAGGGATCCCCAGGGTCCAGCATGAGCTCCAGATTTTGATCCCGGTACCATCTGCTCATCAGTACAAGTCGAATGAGCCCAAACAGCATGAGTCTATGATGCGCCAAACCCGAGATCCAGTAGGGATCCCCAGGGTCCAGCATGAGCTCCAGATTTTGATCCCGGTACCATCTGCTCATCAGTACAAGTCGAATGAGCCCAAACAGCATGAGTCTATGATGCGCCAAACCCGAGATCCAGTAGGGATCCCCAGGGTCCAGCATGAGCTCCAGATTTTGATCCCGCTACCATCTGCTCATCAGTACAAGTCGAATGAGCCCAAACAGCATGAGTCTATGATGCACCAAACCCGAGATCCAGTAGGGATCCCCAGGGTCCAGCATGACTTCCATCTTAGGATACCGGTCCCATTGCTTATTAATACAAGCCCCCGAGTCCAGAGTCAAAATCGAAACAAAAATCAAAACCTCAGCTTAACCTAAATTCGCGTTTAGTTAGGTAAATTATTAATGTCAATTACCAATTCAATCTACACTAAAAATTAAATTAATGTTTCAATTTTTGAGAAAGACTAAAAATTAAATATCTTCAATTATTAGTTATTCGCAAAGGATTAACACGTTAGTTACAATTAATTTCAATTCTAATTGAAATCAATTTGCACTAAACTATTAGTGTTCAATTTTAACTAACGTGTTTCAATCTTCAATTTTTAATTTTCAATTACACTAACGTTCGGCCAACACTGCTTTCGCAAACAAAGCTACGTCCAACGTCCTAAGCATCGTTTTTAAACATTTCTTTTGTAGAACGTAGTATCCCGTTTAAGTACCTTCAAAAGTTATATCCTTTTTAGTACTTACTTCACGATGACTCTCGATGTTGCAAATGGTGTTACCATGTTCGTTATGTCACGTAATATTTTTTATGAATACTTAAAACAATTTTATGAATGTATCTAGTAATTTGGTCATGTGAAGAGCTGCCATTCCAGCAAGTCCAATTTATGTCCTGGTGCCGGATTCTAATTTTAAATACAATAACAATACAATAAGAACACAACCTATCTCAAACATAACTCCAACACACAACAAACAATCAACCAATATTTAAGTTGTATTGGAGTTGCGTTGAAATATTTCTCAAGCTAATTCTGATATTTATGATTCAGATGTTTATGCCGTAGCTGTATTGCGTTGTTAATGCATTGGAGTTGTATTGAAGTTGGATCGTGTCTATACGTGTTTTAAAGTTAGAATACGGCCCCTGGCCAAACAAAAATAATACAAGTCCTCCACATAATATTATAGTCATTTCCCAGAGTTCTCATATCTCTATCATGCTATATTATAACTTTCGCAGATTGTGCCAACACATAATATTAACGTTATATTATGATCATAAACATATTCGTGACAAATAGGGCCGGAGCCACTACCATGATTTACTCTTGGGCACAGACTAGATAGACACCGCAACATGAAATGTTTACGAAAAGCGTTCTGCTAGGTGCCGTATTATAACGTTAAAATACATAAATGATACGAGTGCTGACATTAAATACAAAACACAATCTATCCCCAGCACAACATCCAACATAAGTACAACAAAATAATCAACCAATATAACTTCAATATTGGTATGAGAGTTGCGTCGAAATAATTTTCAAGCAAATTCTGGTTCAATCGTTTTGGTGTTAGCTGTATTACGTAGTTAATGAATTGGATTTGTATAAGAGTTTGATCGTGTCTTAAAGTATTTTAAAGTTATAAATGTTATTATACGAATGATATTATAGGTCACCATACAAAACTGAATTCTTAATTTGTTACGACTTTGTTATTAATTCAATGTGATCTTTCTTGACATCAAAATTTTTAATTAATTGTGAGTTTGACAAATGCTTACACTAAAACATTTGATGTACAGTTTTGATGGTAATAAGCTACCTCTTACTTGTAACTATTTGAAACGAACTCGGTAACATAATATGACTAGAAAAGAACGATCTGACTTAGCCTTACGTCATTTCTGACAGGTGCATGCCTGTTTAATGTCAAATCAATATGAAATAAAAAACAAATTGTATTCAACGAATAGGCCTCCTAAGTAGCACGTTCTAGACATAACTGTTTTTTAACAATAACAGCACGGGTTCACACGTAAAACTCGTTTATTATAGCTAATTATATATTACAATTTGGAGCCTAATAGGTCGCGCACTGTACGGTTTTAGAGGAATTTCCTCCCATGAACGCTGCGACTGTGGAATGAACTCCCTGCCGAGGTTTTCCCAGCGAGCTACAGTATGAGGTTCTTCAAAAAAGGAGTGTATAGGTTCTTAAAGGGTAGGCAACGCGCATGTGAATCCTCTGGGGTTGCAGGCGTCCATAGTCTACGGTAACTGCTTACCATCAGGCGGGCCGTATGCTTGTTTGCCACCGTCGTAGTATAAATAAAATAAAATAAATAACAAAGAGAAATACACATTCTCTTTACGGCAAGTTGTCTTATATGATCTGTCTAGTAGTTGATATAGTCTATGATATAATTTATAACCCCACGAGCACGTGGGGTTATAAACTAGCACTCTGCTCGGGAAAATGCTTAGTAAATATTACGATTTTCTTATACGTACATATTTTCTTTGCTGCATGGAAAATGTTAGAGCACGATGCGATGCGTTGAAAATACTCCTCCAAGTCCAACGACGGGGGAACCTTTTGTCCCTTTAGCCGTCACACAGTGGATTCTCCTTTATAGTAATAAGTCGGCAATGCGCATGTGACACCACTGGGATTGCACGCGTCCAAAGGCTTAGTACATAGCTGCTTGCCACCTGGAGGGCAGTATGCATATTTTCCAATGTCGTGATATAATAGTAGCCTATGTGACTTGCTACTGAGCGTTTTAATGCCTACTTATGTACAGTTACATACACTGTTTTATATACACACATATTATAAATCCTCAATGACGTGTTCGGGAACCATTAGAATGACAGCCATTGCACCGCCATGGCCAACTGAATTGTGCGGGCGGTCGCGGAGGAGGGATAGATTTTTATTATGTAATGTAAGATGTCAGGACAGATGTCAGGATGCCAGGATGTGATGACAGGATATCATCATCATCATGTAAGATGTGGTGCTGGAGGCGTATGTTGCGAATATCATGGGTTGCCAGGAGAACCAATAAGTCAATCCTAGACCAGTTAAAGATCAAAACGAGGTTAATATCGACAGCTTTCAGAGAATTCTACCCTTATCACATAGGGCGTAGAGATCCCGATAAGTAGCCTTGGTTGGTAAAACCGAGGTCGATCGTCGCTGCAGATCGCCCGGCCGTTGATATGACCAAATTATAGCTGACCAAATCGTTCCAGCCGTCTCTGAATAATCGGTGAACATACGTAACAAATAAATAAAAATAAATAAATAGCAAAAACAAAGATCCCGACGAATTGATAACCTCCTCCTTCGAAATCTTGTAAAGTCGCTGAAAACGAATTATCTCTAAATTCGTACACAAAATACACCTATTTTCACTGCAACCCCCAATCTAGTTGATTACTAGATGATTACTGTTGTTGGCAGATCGCCCGCCCGTTGGTACGGGTCTATCCATCTCCACTGCTCTACGTGCAGCTGAGGACAGAACCACATGGAAGTACATAATCAAGAACGTAGCGGAAACCTCTCATAACGGACACGACCTTCAGCAATGAAGAATAATGACTAAGAAGAAGATTACAACACTGGCACAGACGATACACTGATGTTACATTTCTGGTTGCTATAATGGTGGTCATATATATATACGGTTCCCGAACGCAGAATAGAGGATTTATGATATGGGTGTAGATAAAAAAATTATTATATGAAACGGGATAAGCTGTTTATATAATTTCCTAGATTTCGGCGCGTCTTATTGAGGCCTCTGGTGACCAGAGGGCTGGCCACTATTTTGGCCAACGGATCAGCGTAGGTATTTTTTTAACGTGGAGGAATGCATTTAGGCATCCCGCCTAGCCGGGGATCTAGGACGGGTATGTTGGACTCGTTAACAAGGCCCGACACTACCAACTAAACCATCCACAGTATGCCCGTCGTGTAGCATTGGTGACGATGACACGGTAGCGCGATCATTATTCCGCGAAAACCGCCTGCTGCGACAGCCAAAGCTGCCCCCTCACCGGCTTGGTGTTGCCCCCGGTCCGTCATCATAGGCCCTCTGCCTACAGATAGGTTACGGGGTAGCAGTTTTATACAGGGCAGCGGCATTCCTGTCCCTCACCGCGGCCGAAGCCGCCCGGCCCGAAGGCCCCTCAGTTTTTTATAGAGGTTGTCATCCTCGCAGTCAACACCAAGTAGCGGCTTGGTGTTGACCCCCGGTCCGTCATCATAGGCCCTCTGCCTGGACAGGTTACGGGGCCGCAGTTTTATATAGGACAGCCGGGCATTCCTGTCCCTCGCCCAAAGGCCCCCTCCAGCCAACACTCTTGAGTTATCTCCCTAAATGAGAGATCTCCCTGTGCGGAACCCCCCAACCCGAATATTAGCAGCACCGGTAAGAAATCCTTGGAGTCCACGAGATCCAAGAGATCGCTTACCGTTGCCCCCAGGATGCACCGTCCAGGAACCCTTCCCTTTCCCCCAGATCAACCGGATCAAGGAAGAATGAGAAGAGCCCTGGCACCCGAGGAGGTTTCCCGTCATAGCACCCCAGACAGAGACCTAGGGCAGATTTTTTATTTTTAAGTTTTTAGTTAGAGTTACGTATTATGTTTTAATAGACATTATAGTTTTGTTTAATAAAGGTTAAATTAAAACCAGTTAAATCGAGACACAATAGTACCCCGAAGCCGACAAAGTTGGCAAATCAATTTGAAAGTCGGGCGCGCAATCAGAGGCCCAGTATTTTCGAACGGAATTCCTTCGGAACTATTGTCTGCGGCGACGATAAAATGGATGGAATACGGTCGAGGGTGCGGATATTAGGGAAGTTACAACAAGCCGCTTGTTCTTTACAGGACTGACCAGTACGAATGCAGCTAACAATTTAGGAAAGGATTCTAGGAGAAAGTGAAAAAATCAACCTTGTGCGTGTCGGACTACACATAATGGAGGGTTCTGTGGCTACTACCTATCGAAAAAACTAATATCAAAAGGTCAAATCTGCCTATGAAATGTTTCTGGAGAAAACTCGAAAACGCCTTAATCAAAATATACAAAACAAATTTCGTTGAAAGAATATACAATGATGTAGATATATTCTCAATTTTTTCATATTTTTTGGATCTGCTGTTCAAAAGTTACAGGGGGGGGGAATTTTTTTTGGACTTTTGGTGTGATGATTTCTGCAAATATTTACTAAATCAAATAAAAATTCAAACAAAGCGCCATTTATTTCATTTCATTTATTCATTGCGAACCATGGTTAGGTACATTAAGGTGTTAACATGTTTTAGGTGCATGCATGGTTACCCTGTCAGGGCATAGCAACATAGTTGATATTTTAAAACTAAAAAACCGGCCAAGAGCGTGTCGGGCCACGCTCACTGTAGGGTTCCGTAGTTTTCCGTCCGTCACAGTAAGTGTCCCCACTTAAGAGTTAATAACACCGCCATGTAGGATATGATATGAGAGTTCCACGTACAGCGACATCTATCGGCAAATAAAGTAAACTATTGCGCGCGAGCATAAAGTATGGAAGATGATTTTTATGGGATAATTCTTTATTGCGTGAACCGATTTTCACCGTTTTTACTTTATTTGAAAGCACGTCATTTCATTGTAATTTTGTAGAAATTACAGGTACAATAAACACCTGCTTATACGGTTAAATTACAAACTTAGTTCAGAAATTATTTTGTATTTCTTTTTCAAAAACTATTCATCCTATCAAGTTCAAAATAATTTTCCTAGAAAGTTTTTATAAAGTTCTACTTTTGAGATTTTTTTCATATTTTTAAAACTTATGGTTCAAAAGTTAGAGGGGGGGGGGGGACGCATATTTTTTTACTTCTGGAGCGATTATTTCCGAAAATATTTACATTATCGAAAAATGATTTTAGAAAACACCTATTCATTTTTAAATACCTATCCAATAATATATCACACGTTAGGGTTGAAATGAAAAAAAAAATCACTCCCCACTTTACGTATAGGGGAGGTACCCTAATAAATAAATAAATTCCACTTTTTATTTTACCACTTTGTCGCCGTGATTGATATACATATTAGTACCAAATTTCAGCTTTCTAGTGCTAACGGTCACTGAGATTATCCGCGGACGGACGGACGGACGGACGGGCAGACATGGCGAAACTATAAGGGTTCCTAGTTGACTACGGAACCCTAAAAATACAATCTAAGTCAAACATAAAAAATATCATTCAAGTAAAACTAGGAATTCATTACAAATTAAATAATTAATGCAACAATACAATATAATTTCCGCAATAAGATTACAATTTACTTATCGTTGGTTCCGTGGAGGATGGGTCGGGTGCTGGTGTGGGACGCCACATGTGTAGACACGCTAGCCCCCTCTCATCTCCACGGAACTTCCGCCAGAGCCGCCGCGGCTGCAGAGGCGGCGGAAAAATTAAAAATATACAAAGACTCTGCAGAGGCGTCGAATATAACTTCGTTCCGTACGGCGTCGAGACCCTTGGCCCGTGCGGTCCCAGTGCACAGGGCCTCTTCAGAGATCTTTCGAAGAGGCTAATAGATGCCACCGGTGACCGTAGAGCTGGCAGCTTCCTCGCCCAACGTATCGGTATTGCCATACAACGGGGAAATGCTGCCAGCATCTACGGTACCATGCCGCGGGGGGATTTTTTGTTTTAGTGTACATTTATTTAAGATAAGTTTTTAATTTATATTCACTTATTTATGTGAGAAGATGAGAAAACATGTCATACTTATTTCTAATTTAATGTAATGTCACGTAAAAAGATGCAAGCAATAATTATTATTTTATAAAGTGTAAGGAAAATGCATTTTTGCAAATGCGTGATGAGTGATGTACAACATATTGATATTTGGTAAAAAAAATGGCTGCCATAGGGCGTATTAGGTATTAATGTGTGTCATAAAATATTTATGCTTATCAAATTTAAAAAAAAAATATTTCACTCACTGCAATTTAAAACCTTTGAACACCCACTTTGGGCAATGAGAATGTACCCAACTTACTTATAAGTATTAAATATTTGGCCCGGTAGTTTTTTTATACCTCTTTAAAATTCAGACATTTAGGCGTTAGCTGTGTTGCATTGCAGTTGTATTGGTGTTGGATTGTGTCGTATTTTAAAGTTAGAATACGGTCCTTATTGAATTATGCCTGCTTAATGGGAATTGAATTTCTGACTCTTAATATTTGAAGTATTGAATACAGTAAATACAGTCAAACTAAACGTAAAATCTACAGTCATTCACTGCTACCGTTCCTCGTCGTTCGCGGTGCAAAAGTGCGCATAACGCTCGCGACATTACCGCGCTGGATAGCTATGGACAGCCTTCGCACCAGAAACGACTCGGAGCGGGGGTTCTCTCCCTTTTGCCCAAGCCTATGTCGCGCACGAGCTTTTTCGCGTCTGCCCCCCAACCCAACTACATACCGCCGTTTCCACTACGAAAGGGACAAAATTAAAATTGAAATTTGAAAATATTGACACACCTTGATAGAGTTGAACTTAAGATTGTTTTACTGAAATATGAACAGTTACAAAAAAAAATATTAACAATGTTTTAAATGTAGTACCTACAAGTTATTGATAAAAAGTGCGACATTTAGGAATGGAGTAACTAAATTACTTTGGTATCGAAGTCTCTCTAAGTAATATTTAAAACAGCTTTAAATATAGGTACATGTGTTCTTTGGTAATACATTCTTGTTAATATTTAAAACATTTTAAAATAGATATGTGTTCTACTTTAGATCAAGTGATATAATAAAATTAATACTTGTAATATCTAAACTAGTTTTATTCGTTATGCTACGTACATAACAATACATATAATATATGTATGTAGGTAATATTTACATTGATGAGAAGCAAGTCCAGTCACCGGCAATAGTATCTTCTTACACGAAGGCCACAAAAATATGTGACACGCTCTTCTGGCCCTACAAAAACGAGCGTGTCACATATTTTTGCGGCCTTCGTGTAGGAAGATACTATTGCCGGTGTCTGTACCATGGCCTATTTATTTTCTCAGTAAGTATATTTATGACAAAACAATCCATAAAACTTGTCAGTCAATATTTCACAGCTAAATTAGATTCTCTTCACCTGAATACACTAAAATTAAATAGTATTCATGATATCAAAAGACGAACACTAACGAATGTGTCTCATGAGATACCAACACGCACAAAAAACGTACGTAGCATTGAACTATATGTTACAAAGATCAAATAGAATTCTGGAATACCTATTCAACTAGGAACAGACCATTCAACTACTAGACAAAGCGTATATGACAAATCGCGGTCACACATCCATAGACGCTCCCGAACTGATTAATTTAGTATAGGAACAATATATGGCTGTTACAATTGTGTTCGTGTTTACAATATGTAGCAAGTACTCAATAATTGCAAAAGTTAAGTTTTCAGAGTGAAAGGATATTGTTATAGTATAAAATTGTTTTGTGTAAGATGCTATCTATACAGATGTGCTGGTAGAATCCTTGCTTATTACGATGAAATTAGTCTATAGGAATAACAAATCAATTCAGTTACTCTTTATGAACCATCAAACTAAAAAAAATTAAAAAAATGTATAATAAGGTAACAACAGGTATATGTGTATGTAAGTAAATGTGTAGGTTATGTGTGTATGTGTGCGTGTATGTAATGTGGCATTAAAATAAATGTATTTTCTTTCTTTTTCTTTCAAACTTATTTTTTATCTAGAGCTTGTTATAATACGTACCGACGACGTAAAATATTACACGGAACCCTTTTTTATACGAGTAATTTTACAATAATTAGAAACATAAAAATAAGTTTAAATCTGGTTAATTATGTCATAACAAGTGGTATGTGTGCCTACTAACCTCAAATTGTTTTTTTATCTTCTATAAAATTTTATTTCGTTTTTTATCTTGTATACATTACAATAATGATTGCATTGTTACCAAGCGCAAAATATTGCAGATTTATCATGAATCTAGTAATCTGTGGACATTGTCGTTGGTCTCCCACTTGGTAATATTTTTTTTGTTAGCTATTAGCCATAATCTCCTGTGTTACTGTTTTTTGTCCCAAATATTTAAATTGTAAAAAAAACGCACCTGCAGTTTTTATACCCGTATTAAAAGCACCTACCGTTACCTATGTGTGAAGATCCTGGAGTGAACACCTCGTGTTCTTTGTAAACGCTTCAAGAGCTGTTTGTGTAGTCTGTGACTAGGAACCAGGGGAATTGATGGAGAGTGTTTGTCTTCTCTTTGGCTGGAAAGTCGAGAAACACTCGAGATCCCGGGTGGTAAGAATAAAAAATGTCTGCGAAAAATGCTACTGAATAAGGTACCTACCTACAGACTTTCATGTTACATGATCAGTCATATAACTTTTAGTGGCATGAAAATGTCATAGGGAAGTCCCAACGATATTAGTTTATCGATAAATACTTATGACAGTTAGCATGTACCTATAATATGAATTTGCAAGTTGCATATGTACAATATACAATACAGCATGAAATTATTATAAGTCGATTACGAAAATGGTTTTCATTCATTTTGTTTTAGTAGTCAAAAATACATTCTATTTGAAATATAAAAATAATCTATAATAAGTGCTAAAATATAATGTTTTACCATTACATAACATCGATAGGTAGTTAGTTACTCGTATCAGCATAGGTACATGTTAATTATTACTTTACCCTATAAACTTAATATTTTTTATGAACTTTCACTTCGAAAGTTATCGATTTTGATATTGGAAGGAAGTACCTAGTTAATTGACATTTTTGCCACAAAAACTTCTATAACTGTACATGATATTCGGATTTTCGCTTCAATATTTAAAGCGAGTTACTAACGTTGCTTTAGTTTGTTTCGATTTACTATAAATGTGACTTTAGTTGGTTTTGTTGAATCCAAATGATAATGAATGACTCGCTATAAATATTGGTGAACATTTTTGAGTCTCAGGAAATACAATAAACATACTAATATATTTTTTTGTTTTAATTTCATGCATGGGGATGAAAACCACATTTAAATACTTTCCTACTTTTCCCTCCTAGCGTTTGTCCCAGCTTTTTTCTCTATTAAGCCTGGGGTCCGCTCGGCAAACTAATCCCAGGAATTGGCGTAGGCACTAGTTTTTACGAAAGCGACTGCCATCTGACCTTCCAACCCAGAGAGGAAACTAGTTGCCTTGTTGGGATCAGATCCGGCTTCCTCACGATGTTTTCCTTCACCGAAGCGACTGGTAAATTGAAACACCTCAGCCAGGCAGAGCATGAGAAAATGGGATATTGGGCTACTTAAGACCCGAGGGTTGACTCAATTAAGTGTTGGGCGCCTGAGGATTATATTGAAAAGAATAGTCAACCACAAACAATAGCAGTGCATAGGGTAAAACACGATAAAAGCAAAATGTGTAATTAACAAAGGTGTTTATTCTTCACAAAAAAAAACCGTACAACAGTTTATAGTCAATGGAACGGTTGACAACTTTATCATTTAACCCGTCTTAAACTAATATCCAAAACCATGGGCGTCCCCACTTGGTATTAGAATTACTATGGATTTCTTATATAAAAAGTAAACTAATCTTAACACGATAAAAGGGTGCGTGTGTGTGTGTATGTCAACAAAGTCTAACTAGAAAGGCCACTGACCTGGTAACCCCAGTTAAGGTTTATAAAACTAAGAACGAAACCATGGCAAAAGCGCTGTCCAACGGCGCCTCCAAGTGTAGCAGTGAACTATTCCGCCTCAGCTCGACCCGGAGTAGCGAGCCCTGTCCCGAAACCCTGAAATAGTTCAAAAGCTGACATTAGTCTCTGGCGCAACTGTCGACATACTCATGACTATACAATTAAAATGCTTGAGCAAGTTTTGAACATACCTCTTTAAACAGGAGGGGCTGTTTCTAGTTTATAGTCATCTCGGACGCAAGAGTGGATTTTATAGACGGTGCCTCAGTCTTTTAGCCTCTTTCAACAGAGAAGAGGATGAAGTTGTAGTTTTTTGTCTGTCGCGGACGGCCCTCACGGCCTTCTTAACATTTTGACCCTGTAACAAATAGATACCATTAAAAGGGTTGTCCTAACTCATAACAAATTACACGCGAACAACATGGCGGCATGATCACTTACTTGAAGCGGTTCGACTAATGGCGCAGGAGGATTTCAGCACGTCCTCCAGCGGTGCGAATCACAAGGAAGGGAGCTAAAAGAAACAACGACACGCGTTAGGCACTTAGCACATGGGAAACAATTAACTTCCTCAACAGGTTTTGAAGGAATAAACTTACCCGAGTCGACGGCGCCTCCAAGTACTGCAACATGCACGTCACTGCCCAAATACAGGCATGGTTCAACAGCCGCTTTCCACTTATCATCGGGCACTACCCAGGACTTTGATTTTTAAACCATTTATTCTAGATTTAAATCGATTAGATTTTCGATCTCCTTAAAACCCAACCTTGCCCTCGGCCCCTTTCCTGTGACTGACAGTTCCTGCAACTTTTTTTTTTAACCAACGACAAACGTTCCGTTCCGAATTACCCAAACCCGTTGTCAATGTAGAAACATCCTAATTATCATTTTATTAAAACTGAAATCGACATTATCCAGAAGTTCCCAAAATAAAGCAGATCAAGAAAACCTATGCGAAAATAATTTAAAGATTACACCAACCAAATGTATTTACTTCCGAAGGTGTACAAACGACCCAAATCCTCTCCAGGGTTGCTGCTATCAAAAAAAAAATGAACTAAATGAATATCGAAACTAGCAAGGGACAATATACTAGCAGTGTGGCGAGTGTAAAAAAAAAGACATTACAGTACCATCTAAGTTGCGCGAGAAGATTTTTATTTCAGAATAGAATAAATTCTGAAATAAAAATTTTCGACTTAAGCTCCTACCCTCACCTATCTAGGTTTACAAAACGAATTCCCATACCGTGGTAGGAACCCTCACTACCACCGTGTGACATCTTACTTCCCTAAACAAGCGCTAAATATTAAATCTAACAAATCTTACTTATAACAACGGCCGCCCTACACCGTGAAAACACGGCCTTAACTACTACTGAATCCTAAACCTAATATTCATGCGAAACACTGTCTAGACTACCCGACTGGTGTACTACCGCACCGCGTAAACGAACGACGCTCTGCAGTGTCCAGGAGATACATCCGAGAAATATATAAAGGACAACCACCAGTTAGGACACATGAGGTGTCCTACATGTGGGCCCGGTCCACGCAAGAGGTTACAACCTCCAGCCGTTACTACTACAAGCTAATTATTACCTTAAATTTTAATACGTAAATCTTACCTAAGTAACTGCTGTACGGATATCTTACGCCATAACCTAGCAAAATATATATATATGTTGCCGCCACGTCACAAGATGCGTGGCCTATCACCCCTTGACACATGTCAGCCATTACATGTAGCATACACGGAGTCTTAGATTATCACGAGATACGAGGACTCGTCGCCTTACCCCGGACAGCGAACCTAGTCGTCCGTAGATTCGATATTGCCCCGCTCGAGAATATCTTTTATGTGAAATTTCCCCAAATGTTTACCCTCCAAGGACCTTAAAGTATAGACCAACGGAGAATGTTTTCTATCAATTACGCATCGCTCAAACTTCGGCGCCAATTTAGCACTAAAAAACTTCCCGGCATTCGACAAAGGAAAGTTCCTTTTATAAATAATTTGCCCTTCTTCAAACTCTATGTCGCGCTTACGTAAGTTGTAATAACGCACGTTGTGAGTATAAGCCTTCCTAAGATGGGCTTGAACCTGCTGATAAACTTCCTTAAGCTTAGGCAAATTAGACGTAAAAGGTTCCCGTTCAATGGACACCGAACCCGGGTCGATCGGCTCCTCCATATTATGGATAGAGCCATCCAGTACCATTTGCCGCCCATGGTTTAAATAGAACGGTGTATGTTTAGCACTGGTGTGCACCGACGTATTAAGCGCACATTGTATTTCCGCGATATACCTATCCCAGGTGCGGTGATCCGCTCGGACGTATGTCGCGATGGCGCGAACCAAGTCCCGATTAAGTCGCTCGCATTGGTTCGTTTGCGGATGGTACCTGGGGTTATAAAATATATGAGGAACGTTATATTTAGACATTAAATCGCGGAAATCCCTCGACACGAACTGGGGTCCATTGTCAACGTAGATAAATTTACAAACGCCGTGCAGGAGGAAGACCCCCCGCTCCAGGCACCGAACAATAGCTTTCGCGGTAACCGTTCGCAAAGGAAATAATAGTGCGTACTTACTAAAGTAATCAGAGCATACAAACAAATACTGATTACGCGCGTAAGAAGGGGGAAAAGGCCCCAAAATATCACACCAAATTGCTTCCCATGGACTACTAACGGACCGCGGGTTTCCCATCATGCCCGCTCGGGCCACATTACTAGGTTTATAGCATTTACACAGCTCACACCCCGCTACATATCTCTCAACATCCCGATGCATCGACGGCCAAAAGTAGACTGCACTTATTCTTTTATGAGTCTTAGCTACCCCGAAATGACCTGCGGTCGGGTCTTCATGGTGTTGTTTTAACACGTGCTCCCTATGCTCCAACGGAACCACCAACCGCCACTCAAATTGGGACGTCAAACTATACTTATTCTTAGATAACCGAAACAGTTTGCCGTCTATGACTGAGAAGTTAGGAAACAAGCGCGGGTTGCTTGTACATCCCTGCAATACACGTAAGTACCAGGGGTCGACCACTGATTCCGGACAAAAGGCAATTGAATCCACTCGAATACGTGACAACGCATCAGGGACCACGTGTTCCTTACCTTTCCTATGGATAATCTCAAACTCAAACTGACTAAGTCGACATGCCCAGCGGTTTAAGCGCCCTGTCGGGTTTTTGAGTTTGTAAAACCACTGCAGCGAGGCGTGATCAGTAATGACATAACACTTAGACCCCTCTACGTAAGCCCGGAACTGCTCGAGACCATAGAGGACATTCAGAAGCTCACGCTCAGTCGCAGAATAGTTGACTTCTTGATCCGTAAGTACCCTACTACAGTATGCTATAGGATGATCAACGCCCTCGACCCTTTGGGTCAGAACACAACCTATGGCAAAAGAACTCGCGTCCGCCTGAATATAGAAAGGGAGCGAGAAATCTGGGCACCTGAGAATGGGAGCAGACATTAGAGCGGATTTCAGAGTCCGGAAAGCCTCCTCTGCTTCTGTCGACCATTGAAAAGCCACCTTCTTGCTCGTTAGCCTAGTTAACGGCCGAGCAACCTGAGAGAAATTGTTAACAAAGCGGCTATACCACCCACACATACCTATAAACCTTTTGAGTTCCTTAGGATCCCGAGGAGTCGGATACTTCATTATTACCTCAACCTTAGCAGGGTCCGTTCTAAGTCCTAAACGATCTACGACAAAACCTAAATATTTTAGCTCACTGCGACAAAATTGTGACTTCTTCATGTTGATGGTCAGGTTGGCTAAACGGAGTTTCTCATACACCCGCTGGAGTATTACTAGGTGTTCCTGAAATGTAGCAGTACAGATAACTATATCATCGATATAAGCGAACACCTTATTGTCAAACTCAGCAGCGAATAAGCTGTCCATGAGTCTCTGCATTGTGGCCGAGGCACCGACCTAACCAAAACACATGACGTTATAGTGAAATAATCCCCTGGAGGGTACCGAGAACGCAGTCTTCTCCTTGGAGTCAGGATGTAAAGGTATCTGGTGGTATGCAGCACTCAAGTCCAAAGAGATCAAATACTTAGCGTCGCGCAAGTTATCAATTATATAATTTATGTAAGGCAACGGGTACGCATCCGTTTTCGAAACCGCGTTGAGACGCCGGCTATCCAGACACAGCCGCATTTCCCCGTTAGACTTGGGTACCATAGTAACCGGGGAGTTCCATTCCGATTCCGATCGCTCCACTACTTTATTAGCTAACATTCGATCTAATTCTTCTACTAAATATTTCAGTTTGGGCGGGCTAAGTCTATAATACTTTTGTTTAATCGGAGGAGACCCCCCTGTATCTATAACGTGTTGAATTAGATGGGTGCGACCCAAACCGACCTTATCCGTATTAATATTTTCAAAAAGAGCACGTATCTCATCTAGTTTTTCCTTCTCGTCCTTGCTCAAAGTACTGTAGTCCCGGAGCCCTTCCTCCATGGTAACGCTGTTAACGAATTCTGACGGAACCTGCTTCGGCAACAACGCCAGTATCTCCGGTGCTATGTTGAACGCTCTCCAGAAATTAAGCCCAAAATGGATCGGAATCGGAATACCTGGCACGACGTGGAACTTTACTAGCTTGACAGTCCCTTTATGTTGTATGGGAATGTTCATAAAATACTTGCACTCGCAAAATTGCCCATTGGCTACCTCAAACCTACATGGTCGGTCGAATGCTAACAAAGGGATATTTAAGTTCCGGAACACGGTTTCCACTCCACCGCCCAGAATGGAACTCGAGGCACCACAATCCATCAACCCACAGACCTTTACACACAATACCTGTACAGTCAAATATGCCCTTGTATCCCCTGGACGCGGAGGGAAGTAGGTCTCGACGAAGTCAGATCCACTACGGACCGTTGACACCCGCGAGACCGGCCTAATCAGTTTTTTGACTGGGGAGCCGCAGCACCACACGTGGGACACTCGGGTGACCTTACACCCGCATGTCCACACCTAAAACACACTAACTCGCGTGAGTTGGGACAAAACCTCGTATTGTGAGCGTCGCTTTTACAGCGATAGCAAAACATGGAGGACACCCGGGGCCGATCCACTGAATTTACCGCTGGTTTCCTAGGTACCGCCCTTGGTTTCACTTGCATATCTGGGGCAACCGTAAATCCCGACGTGCTAGGTTCCGAAAAATTGGCCGCCCTCACTCCTGCCAGCTCCAGTCGCATGCACACCCGCTTGAGCTCACTTAAGGAGGAGATGTCCATCAAAGCTAGCTCCCTACTGTACTCGGGCCTGATGTTACGCATCAAAATAGCCAGCCGCTCCCCCTCTGACAGTGGGTTAGTAAGGCGTGAAAATAACCCCCCCATATAAGAAAGGTATACCACTATGGTTTCATGTCGCGCCTGAGTGCGTGCCTCAATCTCTTTCGATAATAAAAAGTCATAATCTGGGATGTCGAAGTCAGCCTTTAAAGCCGCTAAGAGTTCCGTTAAATTTGAAAAGGAATCCTTGTGTGAGCGGTACCAGAACAGAACCGGTCCCTCCACTATGTCTGCAAAACCCTTAAATACCAGGCGTTCTGGGATCTCGCGGGCCAAGCGCAGTTCCGTAAGTCGAGTGATGAATGTCCTGACACAGGTATCGCCCTTATATTTGAGGTTCAAGCTGCTGAGTTTGTGGCGCGGTTCCGCTGTACACACTGCCACAGTTGGACGTTCCTCCTTGGCAGGGGAGCTGAAAATCTCTACCTCAGACCCTGAAGACTCCTCCTCCTCATTAAGAACCGATAAGCAAGACACTAAAACTCCCTGCAGTAGGTCCACTGCTTCATCATGGTCCTTGATCCGAGCTATCCTACCCAAGTAGTAATTGGCCCGACCAGCCAACCTTTCCCGCTGTGCCGTTGTCAAGTTGGCGCCACTCGCAATGGCTGTCTGAAGCTCCTGAACCTTAAGCTTACACACTGCCAGCTCATGGACAGCATCGACGGGATGGGCCGCTCCTGATGTCTTCAAACTGCCACGCCGGACCAAAGTTCTAGTTTGTCGGAGCAATTTCCGAAGTGCATCGCAAGAATCATGTGTGTCAAAAGGAATGTGTAATAAGGTCAGCTCATGCTGGATCTCATCCTTTAATAGGTACTCAATTTTAATAGTGAAATCCATAGTATCACAATAAAGATAACTGTCAGTCTTAATAAGAAAAGAAAACCAACAAAACCTAAATTAGAGGGTTTTGCTAACAACAAGATATAGCTAAATGTCAGAAGTATTAAATAGTCTACTTAACATTTATAGTTTCACATTTCAGTTCAATCAGTTCAATAATATTTCTAGTTAATATTCTTTAAATTCACACACCAAATCTGGTAAGCCGCGCTGCTATAAATCCTCATACCAGCGTGCACATAAACTTCCCACACTCAAACACGCACACCCTTATACCCTGATGCACTGTTATTTCAGGCCTTCACGTTGGACGCCACTGAAACACCTCAGCCAGGCAGAGCATGAGAAAATGGGATATTGGGCTACTTAAGACCCGAGGGTTGACTCAATTAAGTGTTGGGCGCCTGAGGATTATATTGAAAAGAATAGTCAACCACAAACAATAGCAGTGCATAGGGTAAAACACGATAAAAGCAAAATGTGTAATTAACAAAGGTGTTTATTCTTCACAAAAAAAAAAACCGTACAACAGTTTATAGTCAATGGAACGGTTGACAACTTTATCATTTAACCCGTCTTAAACTAATATCCAAAACCATGGGCGTCCCCACTTGGTATTAGAATTACTATGGATTTCTTATATAAAAGGTAAACTAATCTTAACACGATAAAAGGGTGCGTGTGTGTGTATGTCAACAAAGTCTAACTAGAAAGGCCACTGACCAGGTAACCCCAGTTAAGGTTTATAAAACTAAGAACGAAACCATGGCAAAAGCGCTGTCCAACGGCGCCTCCAAGTGTAGCAGTGAACTATTCCGCCTCAGCTCGACCCGGAGTAGCGAGCCCTGTCCCGAAACCCTGAAATAGTTCAAAAGCTGACATTAGTCTCTGGCGCAACTGTCGACATACTCATGACTATACAATTAAAATGCTTGAGCAAGTTTTGAACATACCTCTTTAAACAGGAGGGGCTGTTTCTAGTTTATAGTCATCTCGGACGCAAGAGTGGATTTTATAGACGGTGCCTCAGTCTTTTAGCCTCTTTCAACAGAGAAGAGGATGAAGTTGTAGTTTTTTGTCTGTCGCGGACGGCCCTCACGGCCTTCTTAACATTTTGACCCTGTAACAAATAGATACCATTAAAAGGGTTGTCCTAACTCATAACAAATTACACGCGAACAACATGGCGGCATGATCACTTACTTGAAGCGGTTCGACTAATGGCGCAGGAGGATTTCAGCACGTCCTCTAGCGGTGCGAATCACAAGGAAGGGAGCTAAAAGAAACAACGACACGCGTTAGGCACTTAGCACATGGGAAACAATTAACTTCCTCAACAGGTTTTGAAGGAATAAACTTACCCGAGTCGACGGCGCCTCCAAGTACTGCAACATGCACGTCACTGCCCAAATACAGGCATGGTTCAACAGCCGCTTTCCACTTATCATCGGGCACTACCCAGGACTTTGATTTTTAAACCATTTATTCTAGATTTAAATCGATTAGATTTTCGATCTCCTTAAAACTCAACCTTGCCCTCGGCCCCTTTCCTGTGACTGACAGTTCCTGCAACTTTTTTTTTTAACCAACGACAAACGTTCCGTTCCGAATTACCCAAACCCGTTGTCAATGTAGAAACATCCTAATTATCATTTTATTAAAACTGAAATCGACATTATCCAGAAGTTCCCAAAATAAAGCAGATCAAGAAAACCTATGCGAAAATAATTTAAAGATTACACCAACCAAATGTATTTACTTCCGAAGGTGTACAAACGACCCAAATCCTCTCCAGGGTTGCTGCTATCAAAAAAAAAATGAACTAAATGAATATCGAAACTAGCAAGGGACAATATACTAGCAGTGTGGCGAGTGTAAAAAAAAAGACATTACAAAATATCAAATGATATTTCGTACATAAGTTCCGAAAAACTAAGTGGTATGAGCCGGGGTTTGAACCCGAGACCTTTGGATTGGAAGTCTGACGTCTTACCGCCAGACCACCAGCGCTTGCTTCCCTCTACCTACCTAGGTAGTAAAGAACAATGGGATCATGCAGCAGCAGTCCATCGTAGGTATAAAACTGCACGCGTACTTTGTTTATCTGCACGGCTAGCACGTCTTACGCGACAAGAGACAGATCTGCGCGACTTCATGCGTTGTCGCTAGTTGGCAGCACAACTTGGGCGTGAAAGGAGCGACTGACTGGCGATCAAATGCCACTGTCATAAAATGACAATGACTCGCGACTTTGAACTAAAATCCTTAGCGCAACTTTGAGTTCTCTTCGCGTCAGTTGCAGCCGCGGGTGCATGTTATGCTACCGGAAAGCGAGATTTATGACAGGCGCGGGAAGATTTTCCCTACTCGCGGCTTAAGTCGCTCTTGTAAGACCTGCTAGCCGTGCTGAATTTTCATTTTCAAATGGTATACTTTTAAAAACACGTAGGGTGATTGTGCTAGTTTTCGTCCACTCTTCTCAGTTTTCCGTCCATACTTATATATGTTTATCTCAAAGTTTTTCCCAATATAAAAGCTCATAATTATTTTTGCATGTTTTTAAAGTGGGGCATTCCACTCATACTAGATTGTTATTAAATAAAATACAAACATTGAAAACATTGAAAAAATTATCAACCCAGAAGGACCCTGCAGGGTCTAAAAGCAGGGTCAGGATATAAAAGCTTAAAATTAAAACAAAATTTACTAAATAATAAACTATAAATATAAACTATATTGACCTTAAAAGTTTTTCCCATTTATTTGCAGCATTTTAATCAAGTGGACGATAAACTGGACCTGGACGGGAAACTAGCACAATTACCCTATACGGACTTCCGGCTGAAACTATAGATGGCGAAGTCGTCTTGAGAATAGTTTTTTATTAATGTTCAGTGTGTAATATTGATAGCTTATTGTGCAGTGGTCTAACGAACGAGTATGCAGCTAATGAAGAACTATGTAGTTTCAAAACGCGTTTCACCATTATTTGGCTAACACCCGGCCGTCCCTACTCGGAGTCCAGACTCGGAGTCCCGAGTCACTGCCAAGGTTGCAGCCGTCTTGTGACTATTTATAAAAAATACAGCTACTACTTTACAAACGGCAAAGCCTGTACCGAAACGTTATGCTCTCCAAGAAAGCTTTTCACACTTGTCACGCTACCTTGACACTGGCAAAATCAGGCATTTTTGACAAACTGAAGTAACTAATATAGACTAATTTACACAGGCTAAACGTATTTTAACTTACCTAAAATGTACAGTCGACGCCAAATATATGTTTACACTTTTGTACCTTACTAGCCTTTTCCCGCGGCTTCGCCCGCGTACTATAAGTACTCAAAAAGAATACGATACCCATGTTGATTTTCAGACTTTGTGACCACATTTTCCCCTTTTAGGGGTTGAATTTTCAAAAAACTGAAACATGTGTTTACTCATTTATTGTTAGGAATACTTCTGTGAAGTTTCGAATAAAATAGTCTAACAAATCTTGATTCGCCATACAAATTTTGGACCCCCATTTTACCCCCTTAGGGGGTGAATTTTGAAAAATCCTTTCTTAGTGCACCCCTAGACCTTATAAGGAACCTACATGCCAAATTTGGAACCTCTAGAACCAGCGGTTTGGGCTGTGCGTTGATATGTCAGTCAGTCAGTCAATCAATCAGTCAGTCAGTTTCTTCGTTTATATATTTAAGATTAGAGAAGTGCAAAAGTGTAAACATATCTTTGACGTCGACTGTACACAATTTCTTTAGATCCTACTTATTTGAATTAGTAATGACTTTACGTTTCAGAAAAAAATCCTACTTGCTCTAGTTATAATTTAGACTGATTCTGTAAGAAATTTTGCCAATAAAATTCGTTTATCGTTTATACAAAATTAAACACTTACACATACTGTTAATACGGTCGAAAACTGTTTGCGAGGCAAAAATACTTGTAGGTAACCGTTCGGAGCAAGCCAAGTTTCCAACAAGAAAATTAGATTTGTTGTATACATTTTCCGCCGTTTATACAATTTCCATTATATTTGTATTCACCTAACGTGTAAAAGTTGGGACGTCGAGGCAGCGATTGAGATGTTTACACGATATTTTTTTACTCTAATGTTCAGGGCCCGGAATTAGGTGAGCTAAAATACCTAAAGTTCGCGAGAGGACATAATATAGAGTGGTTACAACCGGATGAAAATAATATTTTATTTGGATTCCGGGTATTGGATGTTTATTCGGGGACTTGTCGTAATATTGAACGTGATATGTTTTGTTTACAGTGCAGCATGTTTAATGTTAGTTTTTAGTAAAAAGGGCTAGACAAAAGAAGGTATGTATAAGATAAGATAAGAAGTCGTTGTAAGACGAATAATATGAGTTTCCCCACACATTGTTTATTAATGACTCACAAGGGGCGTGTTAGAGCCAAGCGGTGTAAACAATCAGTGCTCAAAAGATAAGGGAGATGGTAAAAGGTCAAGTAGATACTCAGGTA
Organism: Pammene aurita; assembly: GCA_947086415.1. Lineage (NCBI taxonomy): Eukaryota > Metazoa > Arthropoda > Insecta > Lepidoptera > Tortricidae > Pammene > Pammene aurita. The sequence goes on from OX352306.1 coordinate 29,227,963, forward strand.
GGTAGATGGACTCATTCGCTCCTGAACCTTGGTCAGTTGTGTTAGTGCGTGTGTGGTTTACCGGATTTATCGTGACGATTTGTTTTTGACTTTGGCTTGTTTTATGGTATACTGGATATTCTTCAAATGATGACCTTGGTCTGGATTTAAGGATTACGATTTGCTGCATTTCATATATTCGTTCACCTGGATCCCATACGGTAAGTCAACCCTAATTTTAATATGCCACGTGGGCAATTTATTAGACTAAATTCCTATTTATCTCAGAGTAACATCTACTTCTAATTTGATTTCTTATTATAAGTTTTCTGCAAATGTATGAGTACGACATGCACTCATGGTAAAGTTTTATGCTTACAGGTTTGTTGGGTTGATTTTAATATAAAAAAATAGAATTTTTATGAATTGATTTTGATTGATTGATTTTCTTTCCAATGCCATAAATGATACAACACTAAAACGTTATATTTATTCATATCCTATATCTAAAAAATACCGTTACATACGTATTTTATTTTTGTTTGCAGATCTGCTCATTCCGAATTGACGGCGTGATTAATAGAATGGCGTCGAAACCAAGCGATGGAGTTGTCCAAACCTGGATTGGAGATCACCCGGAATTGCACCATGATAGTGCTAGTAATACTATATACTGTGCAAAGTGTGAAAGTAGTTTAATATGTAAACAAAGCAATATAGTGAGACACATAAAAGAAACAAGAAAAAAACACCAAGGAACTAATAAGACACCAAACGTAGATTTTTACTTGGATTTCATTGAATTTCTTATTTTATGTAATATACCATGGCATCGAGTAAACCTGCCAGCTTTTAAAGCATTTTTTCAAAAGTATATTTGCTGCAGTTGTACTAAACGTATTAACATCCCTGACGAATCGTTACTTCGGAAGGTTTATTTAGACATTTTTTTCAAAAAGAAATTATCTAAAATTTATGACGAAATTTCAAACCAAAAGCTGTGGATATCATTGGATGAAACGACTGACTGTTTAGGTAGATATGTAGTCCACTTTTTACTGAAACCTTTAAATGAGGTCCGCCTGAAACCATATTTAATTGCTTGCAAAATGTTGGAAGTAGTCAACGGGAACTCGATAGCTCAATTTGTGATTGAATGTTTAAAAAATATGTGGGGTGACTCATACGAAACCAATGTCGATAATGTCTTAGTTTTGTGTTCGGATAGCGTCGCATATACTTAGTCGGTTCATAAGTTCTGTCACTAGGGTTTGGACTGGTAAAATACGAACTGTTAGAGGTTGCTTACTATTTCAATATATGATTAAAAAGCCTATTTAATACTGATTAATTTACGATATTATTTAAGGCAAATAGTTGTGGCAGTTTTACACAATTCCCTGTAACATTCGAAAAAGCGGAATAAAAAACCACGTCAAAAACACGCGCCCTGTTCGAGTTGATTTTGACCATCATTATTTTTATTCAATTTTAAGAGGCTTCAGTCTTGCATACTGCATTAGCTTGATCTTTAACCTTCATTTTAATATATAATTAACATGGGTCTGACTGACAAGAAGGCTAGTATACGCAATTTTGGAAGACTACCTTGATGTATGGCATCAAAATCATCGTGTTTTGCTCAAAACTGAAAAATACGTTGAGGTTCAGGAGAAGAATAGCTGAAGCACAGACTTGTAAGTCAACTAAATATTGGTTTTTAAATATGCCTTAATCATCTACTTTCATAAAAATAATAATTTGTAACTCTAGACAACTATAAAAATGATCTAAACCAATTTTTGTGAAGTACAATTTTCATAAATCATCAGCGTGTTTTGGACTGACAACAATCTTCAAGTTTACAAGGATCTATAAAATACGCGATCTTGATTATAAGTTAATCATATTATATTTTAATCTGTATGAAATATGCTTTCTAATCAGGTCTAATTTTTTTAAATAAAAGCTTTGTATTATATTTTATCACTTAAAACCCTTGTGACAGAACTTATGGACCGACTAGGTATGTTAAAAGCAGGACGTCTTTTAAAACAGGATCTAACAAATATGAAACATGTAACATGTTTAGCTCATGCCCTAAACCGCGTAGCAGAAAAAATACGTTCAGAGTATTCCGATGTAAATGACTTAATTTCAAACGTGAAAAAATTTTTTTTAAAAGCCCCCAATAGAATCAAAATTTTTAGGGAAAATAATCCTAATATACCCCTTCCACCAGAACCAGTCATAACTAGATGGGGCACTTGGCTGCAAGCAGCGACTTACTACGCCAAATATTATAGTGAAATTAAAAGAGTAGTAAATATGTTAAATAGTTCTGAAGCTGTATCAATTAGAAACGCTAAAAAAGTATTTAAAAAACAAAATTTAAAAAATGATTTAGATTATATCGACGAATATTTCAAAGTCATACAAATAGCTTTAAAATCATTGCAAAACACAACACTATCTTTAGACCAATCTTTCGAAATATTTGACGAAGTAAGAGCGGTGATAGGGTGGTGTTCGTCTGATCCAGTTAAACAAAAACTTGAACATGTTATAGCTAGAAATCCTGATCTTGGTGTTATTAGAGATATATCTGATGATATAAAAAAGGGAGAGGAAATAGAAAATGAATTATTATCGTGCTACAATTATATACCTTTAACTTCCGTAGACGTGGAGCGGTCGTTTTCTACGTATAAGTGGATTTTGGACATTAAAAGAAATAATTTAAGTATGAATAACATTGAAAAGCTACTACAAATTACCAGGACGATTGTAACGCGGAAACTGAGGATTCCGATTTAAAAAAATCTAGATATTTTATATGTAGGTATAAGATTGTTATATAGATTTTATTCTTTTTGACTGATTATCTGTGATAAATGTTTAAGAATGTGTTTGTATGTATAAAAATAAAAGTTTCTAAATTGTTTATGATTTTTTCTTTTATTTATTTGTTAATGTTACCTTTTATGTTTGTGTACGGACACAAGCAGAAAAATAATAATAAATCCGCCACAAGGACTATTCGAATATGGACAACCACATATTATGCCCTCTGGAGCGAGTGAGTTACTTTTGTATGTACTTAAGTACATAACCCTATACGTAAGTACTTGTTTCCTTATCTTTCTATATATACTATAGTAGTACTAGTAGCTTTCACTATTTTGACGCCACTCTGACAAGCATTGATAATGAATAGGAAAATACAGATTACTAATTTAAAATATATGTCACATTTTCAGACTTATTAATATAATGTTAACTTTATGGCTGCAATGTAACCATTTTTCATCATTACGACTATTACTTGCAGTGCCCGGATGAATGTCGAATACCCGGAATCCAAATAAAATATTATTTTCATCCGGTTGTAACCACTCTATATTATGTCCTCTCGCGAACTTTAGGTATTTTAGCTCACCTAATTCCGGGCCCTGCTAATGTTAAAAAAACCGGCCAAGAGAATGTGCAGGGTTCAAAAGTTAGTTGGGGGGACGCCCTTTTTTGAACTTTCAGAACTATTATTTACGAAACTATTAGTCCTAAATATGTTTTAAAAGACCTTTATTCTTTTTAAAAGACCTATCTATTGATACCCAATACGATAGGGTTGGAGCGAAAAATATTCACCCCCCCACTTCATGTGTACGGGAGGTACCCTAATAAAAAATAAAAAAATCCAGTTTTTATTCTACCACATTGTCGGCGTGGTTAATTTAAATACCTACTGATACCAAATTTCAGCTTTCTAGTGTGAACGGTCACTGAGCTAGACCGCAAACAAACGGACGGACGGACATGGCGAAACTATAAGGGTTCCTAGTCGACTACGGAACCCTAAAAAGTATTTAGACCAGAAAATATTAGGTTTATTTTATATCCTGATATAATACTAATATTATTAATGGGAAAGTACCTATAAGTATGTATGTTACGATTTTTTGATGTTTTTCCTCCTTCCCAGAATTAATTCCCTACGGCTGTGAAAAACGGATTCAAAGCATGAAAGTAGTGAGTGAGAAGGGGTGTGTTGGCAATTTTATGTACAACAGTGCCAAAGGGGAGACGGTTGAAAGTCAGTTTTGGGCAAATGCTAGATTTAAACAATAATAATTTAACTGAAGAACAAATCAAATTATTTTAATAAATATTTTTATTTGTTTATTCTTAAGTAGACACACAAACAGAGTTGGCTAAAATGCGCCTTAGAATTTACAAATATTGCATACACACAGGAAAATTCGACCGGTCCTGCTATGACCCGGGTAGCCAAAAGGTTAAGGCGTCTGCCGCGAATGCAGAAGACGCTGGTTCGTTCCCAGCCCCAGGTTACTTTTTCCTTAGTATATGACATTTATACAAGTTCATAACAATGATTTACTAAAATACCAATTGAAACCATATTACATGCCTGGTCAGTATGATAACCTCCGTATCTCTGAGTTGTATTAAAATAAAAGAGTAGGTTAGTAACTGATGTTTCACACTGATATTAACCCACAAATCATATGCAGCATATGCATAAGATCGTAACAGCCATTGAAAATCTCATTCAATTAATTTTATATCATATTATATCCTCGCGCAATACTATTTTGGCAATGTAGCTACTTACTATACGGTTTTTCTATAGCATTTATAGTTTACAGAGCACACTCATTCCGTGTTTATCTTAAATGTTTTACTTGTCATATTTTAACGACAATAACATGTGGAATGAACCAGTGTAATCGGTTGTTCTTTTTACGTAGGTAAACATCTCCTAATTAAAAGCTTTGTCAATCAAGGTATTTAAGGGCTAAGGAATAAGAGGATACAAATAAGTAATGCTAATATATTTATTTATTTATTTACGTCACGGAGATCCAACAGCTATGAAAACAAAATAGCACTAATTAATAAGAGATGGAAAGCCAATTACAGGATCACACTTATAGCTACAGATTATTACATTCAAGTTTTACTTAAATAAAAAGTGACAACGCTCGAACACAGCAACACACAACATAAGAAAACAATCAATATTAGGTATAAACCAGGAGTGGCAAATTTCAAACACCTAGTGACAAGCTGAATTACAATAAAAATAAAAATAAAATACTTTGCTAAGCAGGACAAAGCACCCAACGTTTGTGAACAAATATTTTTAAGCATTCTCAATCAAAACATTTTAACGTCATATTGTGTCTAATAAATAACAGTAATAACAGATCTCTGACAGATAAATACATCGATGTCTAATTCGTTTGCCAGGCTGTTCAATGTAATATTATACTAATATAATATAATATAATTAATGTCTACTTGTACTTACTACTATCGTAATAATACTCACTCCTTGCCTAAAAATCATCATCTTTCCAGCGGTGCCCCGGTTTTTGCCACTCTTTATATGGGAATCCAGCTCGCTCGGCCAACTAATCTCAGGAATTGGCGGCTGCGCTAGTTTTAACGAAAGTGTCGTCAGGTATTCTCAATTTTTTTCCAAAACCGGCAAGCGAAAATCTAAGGTAAGTGTCCTACTTCTTGTCATTGTCGCATTTTTAAATTTAAGTTATTCGTAATGAGGTGACAGCGGGGTGTCTGTTCGGCACTAGCGTGCTGAGTACTGGAACGTTAACTTATTGTAAGGTGTACTTAACCGTTTTTACCAAACAAAAACTAGAACAAAATTGTGTCGAGCTTTCTGTAAAACAAAACGAAACTTTTTTATATCACAAAATATTATATTACGAAAATAACTTGTTTCCCTGTGCATCATCAAACTTAGAGAAATTAACCCGGAGTAGCCATGTCTGTCATTTTCTAAACAAAAAAGTCTGCCGATTTTTGCGGGGGAGGGGAACGTCAAATTCGTAATCGTACGTAACGTACAAATAGCCACGTCAGATAAACGTCAGTCCATACATGTGTATGACCACCGCGGTCATATGTTTTCGCCTGTCAGTGGCGTCTCCGGTTGGTTGAATTATCTAAACCATCAAACGAAACGAATAAATCAGGTTTATAGTTGCATTTTGCATTCAGTTGCCTATAATTGTAGTATTCTTGTCTCGTTGTTGTTTTCTTGCCTTCTCCGTATCTGTTTTATTTTTAAGTTTTTAGTTCTAGCAAGAAGCTGTGCGAATTGTCTACGATCACAACACACGAGCGATATTCGCAGCCGTCGGCAGGGTGTTCATCTTCACACCCTGGAGCCTAAAGGGTCGCGCAATGTACACTCGCGTTCAAAAGTGCATACCCAATTCAGAAACAGAATCGTTTGAAGCTAAATTAGACGCCATCTATGCATTATTTGTGTAATAAGGCTATTACGCCTGTCTGTAAATCATACTAGTACAGTAAGCTGTTACTAGATGGCGTTGAATGCAGTTAAAAAAAAAAATATTATCCAGTTTATATTTCAAACCTTGATTTCCAATTTTGCCTTTCAATATTTCAACGATACATTAATCGGTTTTTGAAGTTGAGAACATTTTTTTTTTCTCTTACTGTTATTTCATTTCAATCGCCCACTATTCAGAATCCACATCGGTATTCTCTGTATTTACCGTATTGGATGGCGACACGGAGTGCCCTTTCATTGCAAGACATTAAAAAACACAAAATCTCATAAATTATTGGCGGGGATTTGAACCCGGACACTCTTGCGTTCAACTCGCATGCGCCAGCCACTGGACCAAATCATTATTAATAACGCCGGTGAAATTCATTACTAGTTGAGACCTTGCACATGCATATCAAGCTCGTCATTAGTTGAACTAAATCTGTAAAACATGCCAATGGAATTAGAGTTTTATTATTATGAAACGAATGTCAAATTGGCATACCCTTTGTACTGTTAATTTGCGACACGCTTTATTTTTGTTAGTAATACGTCAATTAAATGAAATAGCGTAGATCTAAGTTTTCTAAATACCATACTAAATGTTTTTCTATTACCTGACCGATTGCTTGTTCTATTGTTCGTTGCGGTATACGTCTGAATTCATTGCTTAGTTTATATTATCAATTATGAAGACAAAATGAGTTCTCGAAGCTATATTGACTTGGTATTAAGATCGCGAATAATTGAATTGCATAATGAAGGCTATAAATATATCAGAGATAGCTAGAGAAACGGGTGTAAACGTAAGTAGTTTTTTTACTTCTTTTCCTCATTAAAAATGTTTACATATATTGGATGTGGACGTGTTGGAGGAGACCCTGATGCCTACAGTTCGAAATGTGTAGCTAGAGACTGAATTGCCGTTGGTATCGTTTTTGCAAGATGATTGCCCAATACACCGCTCGCATAGTGTGAAAGAGTGGTTTAAAAAACACAAAAATGACATCAAGGTCATTCCCTAACCTGCCAGATCACCAGATTTGAACCCTATAGAAAATGTATGGGGTTTGATAGTCCAACGCGGAGATAATCAAAATGAAAGGACCCTGGAAGCGCTAGAAGCACATTGCATGAAAATATGGGATAAGTAGACAGTGTTCGTGGTTCAGATTGTGGTTTAGTGCTTAATTTCAACGTAAAAAAAAAATCAATCAAAGTAACATAAATAAATCTATGTTACTTTGATCCTTTTATCGAAACGCTAGTTAAAGTAGGTAAGTAAGTTCGGTGTCAATAGAAAAGTAAAATAATGTAAACGAACACATTTACCTTCATTGCTTCGCAATTACGCACTTTAAACGTAATCTTTACATTATTTTTTAGTAAAAATGTCCGTTAATACTTATAATTCAGTGAAAACCGGGTTCTTTAATAATATTTTGTCATGTGTCAAATTCTCTTTTTGCTTAGAAATTCAGCCATTGGTTTACTTTATTTTACTAGTCTATTGACACTAACCTTAGGTAGTATTAATGAATAATATAAATAAATAATGCTTCATAATGTGAGACAACAGTAAAAATTCAAACTTATATAAGTACCGAACATGTTGACTACTTATATTATTTACCTACTGAAAATTTCTCCTTGCAAATTGCAGTGAAGTTCTGTGGTGTATGTTATCTATAGATAAGCAAGTAGTTATTATCAATGCAAAACTTAAGTCGGTATTATAACATATTCGCGGCCTCAGCTGGTTTATAAAATAAGATAGAGGGTCGGATTCTCGGATTGGTGAGTGGCTTTTTATTCGTATATACTTATTGGTACTTATATATTGATGCCGATCCTGATTATCCGTAAATAAGTATCTAAGTATGATATGATAATAATTGAATATGTTTCGATTCAAGTCATATTTTTAATAAATTGTTGTCAAAAGCAAAGTCGTAATAATTGTGTAGTCTATGTTCACTGAATTTCCGTTTGTTTGTTTCAGTTGCTAATAGGTATGAATGGTTACTTTTGATAACAGTCCGACCCTCTATTATGGTAGCTAATAGGTAACCTACTGTTTTTATTGTGGTGAAGCTTCAATCCTTTTCCGTTTTCGGAAATGTTACTTAAGCTTAAACCTCAATAACATGTAAGGTAAATGTTGTAGCACTAACAGTTTTGTTTTACTCTAGTTTACGGCCCAATTTAGCTAATTCTGTCAAAAGGTTGTTTGTCATAAGTGTCATAACACATGGAAAAATCAAACGTTTAACATAACAGTATTTTTTTCTAGTTTACCGTGTCAATTAGCTAACAAAGCTAAGCAAATTATTTTAACCTAATGTGCATTAAAGTTCAACTCTCTGGAACATTTTAAGGCTATTCATCGACTTTTAAAATAATAATTTATTTCATTAATCTTAAGATTGGCTGTAAGTAAGTAATATATAAATAAAGGAAAAAGAAAAAAAAAGTCTTTTTATTTTTTTAATGTTTCGATTTCTTTATAGTTCATTCCTAAATAAACACAATCTAATTAAATGTGAAAGTAAATCTAGAAGGGCCCATAATGCAGGTTGTCGACAAGGCAATCGTCAATCGTCATTATTGGCAACCGGCACAACAGGCCTTTACCAATTTCTGCTTCGCATATGCTTTTTCAAGAAAATTACACAAGTATATAGGCATTCAACTGAATCGCCATATTGTGCCAGATTAAATCTCCGGTTAAAAAGGGTAGGTAGCAATACACTACGCTAAGTGCCGCTGCTGCCGCCTGACCGAGCCATCGATTTTTATTGACCTATGAATGCTAAGCTAAGAAGTCAAAACTACCTTAAAACTAGGTAATTATAAAAGTTGTGCTGATCGACACTACATATAATTACATCAAGTTACTACACATTCACATTCCTCTTAATGATTTATTAAGTAATATTATTTGGTCAATAATATTTACCAACATTTTTTTATTCAATGCTTTCGGTAGCAGCGCCATCTAGTTTGGTATTTGAACAACCCATGCAATCAGAGCGCAAGCGGCTGCATACGAAAGTCGACCTAGTGGTCTCCATGCAATTATGAACGCCATTGTACCTACGGTTTAAGAGGAATTTCCCCTCACGAACGCTGCGGCTGTGGAATGAACTCCCTGCCGAGGTTTTCCCAGATAGCTACAGTATGAGGTTTTTCAAAGACGGAGTAGGGGAAGACAACGCGTAAGTGAATCCTCTGGTGCTGCAGGCGTCCATAGGGTACGGTAACTGCTTACCATCAGGCAGGCCGTATGCTTGTTTGTCACCGGAGTGGTATAAAAAAACCGTTATCCCTTAACTAGACAAGAAAGTGTTTTCAAAACGATTACGTAAAAAATACTCAGCTCTTTTAAAAAAGTATCCACTATTCCAATCTCTAAACCTCTTTTTCAAATAAATGGCCCTGGTGAAAGTTGGACAAAAAACTCAACTAGCTCCCTCTAAATATTCAATTGATGTCGAAAAGCCGTATTAATAAAACTCGCATAACATTGAATTCTCACCCATTGAGTAGGGTGACCACGTTTTTGTTAATACCGTTATTTGTTATGAAATAAAGGTGATAATAAACTTCATGTTTATTTTAAAAAGATTGTCAGTTGCATCATTATATGTTATTTCGTATAATAAAAAATATAAACATTGATGATGTCCTCCCAGACGTATCCTTCGACGGCGTAACCCGGACAAGTATTTAGTCGGTACTTGCCTGATCTTTGCGTGCGTAACCTCAAGCGTGACTTGCAAAACCAAGCTTTCTTTTGAAAGTCCGACAGCCAGAGACGCAGTAAAACTTATTTCGTATTACAAAAATATAATCATAATATAGATGTCTCCGGATGGAACACAGACAATGTGTTCTTCAAGAAAAAAGTGCATAGTGCACCTACAGGTTTTTAAAAGTACAAGGGTCGGTGATCTAACTTTAAAACACATTTAGACCGATCCAACTTCAATGAATTAACTTCGCAATACAGCTAGCGCCTAAAGAGAAATGTTTTTTCTTTCTTTCTTTCTTTCAAATATTAGAATTTGCTTGAAAATTATTCCGATGCAACTCCAATACAACTTCAGTATTGGTTGATTATGTGTTGCGTGTTGGAGTTATGTTTGAAATAGATTGTGGTTTTAGTGTATTGTTTATGTATTTTAAAATTAAAATACGGCACGAGGAAGGCTGCTGAATAAAACTGCACACGTGAATCTAAATATGTTATCGTACATACACAACGGCAACCTTATAACGATAAAGTATCAAATTACTTATCTTGAAAATGCTTTCTCGGATTAAAATCACCTAAACTTGATAGTAAATATTACCAATTGTCACCCTACTCCGGGGTATATTCAGTGTCCGTGGAAACGGATGCCAGCAAAAACGCGCCTGCCATATGTCGATAACGATAACTTCCACTTTTTAACCGCAGTTGGTGAAAATATGAGCTTTTGAATTATGTGGTAAGTTGAACGGTTTATGTTGGTCCTAAAATGCTCGGAAAGTGTTATAAGTAGGTACTAATTGAGATATGTTAAAAATTGCAGCAAAAAGATTCTATATTATGATAAGAATATCAGATAAAATATGATGCGTGAATAATAAGAAACGTAGTCCAAACCAAACTTTTGGACAAGGTAAAGCTCGAAGGCTATGCCTAGATGACCTTGAAGCATTAGAAAACGGTGGGAGATGGTTCAACACCGGGAAGCATGGATCACATGGATGGGAAGAAGAAATGGCCTCAAATACATCAATACTCCTTGCTAATCCCTACGTATTATGAGGATGGAAGTCGGGAGACGTATTGACACAACCTAGAACTTTGAATTTTAGCACTTTCTCGCGCGATGTTCACGGTCGCGGCAGGCAGCGCGCAAAGCGCTGCATCGGCAGGGTCGCCATATGAGGATGGAAGTCGGGAGGCATATTGAGATAACCAGATTCAAAATAAGACTACACTTTATTCATAAAGATCATGGATTATATATCGTTGGAATAAACGTACATAGTTATATAGCTCTATACACTACAGTACGAGTTTATGTATATCGGATATTCTTTACTTTTTCACATTTACTCGTGATACTCGTATACCACTAAACTACACCTATAACGGCCCCCTAGCCCAGTCTGTAGTGACGCTGCCTATGAAGCAGGAGAGGAGGTCCCAGATTCGAATCCTGGTCTGGGCATTTATTTGTGTGTTCATCACGGATATTTGTTCCTGAGTTATGGATGTTTTCTATGTATTTAAGTATTTATCTATATTTATCTATTATATATATCGTCGCCTAGTACCCACAACACAAGCCTTATTGAGCTTACTGTGGTTCTAGGTTGATTTGTGTAAGATTGTCCCATAATATTTATTTATTTGTTTATTAACTAAACAAAGATGAAATTGAGTAGGTATGTACATATTTAAGGTCCCGGGATAAACATGCCTTGAGTAGGTGAAAAGGGGTGATGAATTTTACGAGCTCTAATAGACATTTTAAACATGCCAGCGAGCAATGGAAAGGAGCGTCCTTAACATCAAACTCGGTGACAGTCAATAATGTACGGAAATTCGAAACAGGACTAAAATCATAGATGTTCTACATCACTCGCTGCACTTGAAGTGGATGTGGGCAGCCATGTGGCCCGCGCACCGAATGACAGATGGACAAACAAAATAACTGCATGGTCATCATCATCATCATTATCTCAGCCATAAGACCTCCACTGCTGAACATAGGCCTCCCCCTTGGACCTCCACACGTACCGGTTGGAAGCGACCCGCATCCAGCGTCTTCCGGTGACCTTAACAAGGTCGTCTGTCCATCTTGTGGGTGGACGTCCTACGCTGCGCTTGCTAGTCCGTTGTCTCCACTCGAGCACTTTTCGACCCCATCGGCCATCTTCTCTGCGTGCAATGTAGCCTGCCCATTGCCACTTCAGCTTGCTAATCCACGCATGGTCAGGTCCAACCATATACTCGTACACTAAAAAAAAACACATGTTTGCTCCAACGAAGATCTTATTTAATGTAACACGCATCTTGACTGCATATGAGCCTAATAAGATCTTACTCAAACTCAAACTCAAACATTTATTCAGTAAGTAGGCCACAAGGGCACTTTTACACGTCAAAGTAAAAGAGAGAGAAAAAAAATCAAACTACACCGGTTCTAACCCTACACCTCTGACCCGAGAAGAATTATGTCCGGCAAGAAACTCGGCGGGACTTATTTTTTCAAAACAACAGTACATCAAAACTAAACAATACATATAAGTGCGTTGTTCTATAAGAAAACATATCAAACCAAGGTTAGATTAACCAACAATAGGTTATAGTTTAAGAAAAATACCAAAGAAAAAAGATGAGTCCAAATCTGACTATTGAAAATAAATTACATACAAGTTTGATATACTTTCTTACCTGAACTGTGTCTTCTACATAAATTTCCAAATTATAATAATCCATCATCAACAGTTAGAAACAAATTTTGAATTTAAATAAAAAAAAAGTAAGTGATTCTAGTATACAATAAACATACTATTTCTAAATTATCCTTAGAGATGTATAAGGTCTCCAAGTGTCTTGATCTATATATTCTATATAATAAAAAAATATGGATAATCAAGCACCGAATGTTGTGTCTAAAGCCAATTAAACTAAAATTAAATATGATTAATAAAAAGTTACGTAAATGTGTTGCCCCAGTTAGCCTAAACAGACCGGTCTCCACAAACAGCACCCGTTCACGAGTATGACGCATATCTCAGCCATCGCCTCCCTCAACCTTTCTTCGGGAAAGTGGCGACCCGATCAACGACGCCACCATAAGCAGAGCCTTTTAAGCGAGCATGACATGTTCAAGCTGGCGGGCTTTATTAATTAATAAAAACTAGCCATGTTTAGTCTGGTGAGAAACAATATTCTGTGCTCGTATTTTACATGCGTGAACTAAATTACAATATAAAAGTGACATAGAGATGTACATGTCTCTAAGCGTCAGGATCATTAAATATATATCTATACATATAAATATTTGCGAATGCAAGACTTAGAGATGTATAACGTCTCTAAGTGTCCAAATACTAAATAAAAACAAAATAAAATAAAAATGAAAAACAGGTAATACTGGACACTAGTAAAGCTGCTTCATAGAGTAATGTACCTAATAATTTCTCAATTTGTATTGTACTAACTATATCAAGCTACAGGCTTAAAGGCATCGTTATCCTCAATGAATTCCTTTAAAGTATAGTACTCTCTCCTCAACAAATAGCGCTTAACATAAGACTTGAATTTATTTAGTGGCAAATTCACTACATCAGCGGGGACTTTGTTATAAAAACGTGTACAGTTCCCAACAAAAGACGTACGAACCTTACCGAGGCGGTGGCCAGGCTCAGCAATCTTATCTTTATTTCTAGTGTTATAGTTATGAATATCACTGTTGAGCTTGAATTTATGGATGTTTTTCCGCACATACATAATGTTTTCAAGTACGTATTGAGATGCTACGGTAAGAATATTTGCCTCTTCAAATTTTCCTCTTACGGATGCTCGACCGCGCATTTTATAAATGCCACGTACAGCTCGTTTTTGTAGCACAAATATGGTCCCAATATCAGCTGCTTTACCCCACAACAGAATTCCATACGACATAACACTGTGAAAGTAACTGAAGTATACCAGCCTGGCAGTTTCACTGTTTGTTAGATGGCTGATTCGCCTCACGGCATAGGCTGCAGAGCTAAGTTTCCCAGCTAGGGTAGCTATATGTGGATGCCATTGTAATTTCGAGTCTAAAGTGACTCCTAAGAAAATAGTTTGATTTTCGAATTCCATTATTTCATCATTTATTATAATCTTGCTGCTGTTAATCTGTTTGACGTTGGGAAGTGTAAATTTGATGCACTTCGTTTTCTTGGCGTTCAAAAGTAGGTTATTAGCCGTAAACCAATTTACTACTTTGGAGAGTGCACTGTTAATACTATCGAAGCTGTTTTCTTTTCTGTCCACTTTAAATATCAGAGATGTGTCATCAGCAAATAACACTATATCATGTTTATCTTGCACAATTTTAGGTAGGTCATTAATGTACACCAAAAACAGGAATGGACCAAGTATTGAGCCTTGAGGCACTCCGAGTGCCACAGGGGACCCAGAAGATTGAGTTCCATTAATAACCACTCGTTGTGTTCTATCCGATAGGTATGATGAGACGAGGTTAAGGGCACCAGCTTTGATCCCGTAATGGCTTAGTTTTCTCTTTAGATTTTCGTGATCAACGCAATCAAATGCCTTCGATAGGTCACAGAATATTCCAACAGCATCTTGTTTTTTTTCCCAAGCGGCAAAGATGTGCTTAAGAAGAACAGCACCTGCGTCAGTAGTCGAGCGACCTCTGGTAAAACCAAATTGATTTCTGGCGAACAATTCGTTTCGGTTAAAATGTGACACAAGTTGATTTAGAATTAGTTTCTCGAAAACTTTGCTCAGTGCCGGCAGTATTGAAATTGGTCTGAAATTGCTTGGTTCTGTTCTCGATCCTGATTTGAACAAGGGGATGACTTTGCTGTGCTTCATTATGTCTGGAAATATTCCTGTATCAATACATTTGTTAAGTATATCAGCTAAATGTGGTGCAATCGATTCAACAATGGAATGTAGAACTTTAACAGATAGGCCCCAAAGATCTTCAGTTTTCTTTAAATTTAGGGATTTAAATGTTTTAATAACTAAGTTCGGAGTAACATATGAAAATTTAAAGAAATCTGTACACTCTGCTATATTTGTTTTCAGTATTGCCTCAGCGACGTCAGGCGATGAATGAAGAGACTTTGTTGTTTCTACCGGTATATTAGAGAAGAACTGCTCAAAATGATCCGCAACTTCAAGGTCCGAACTCACTAAATTATTATTAATACGTAGGTTGCAGTGCGGATCTTTGATTTTACGTTTCCCAGTTTCATCGTTGATTACTTGCCAAACAGTTTTTACTTTATCCTTGGAATTTTGGATCTTTCTGGACAGATAATCAGCTTTAGCAGCGGCACACATCATCTTAAAAGATTTAGAAAAGTTCCTGACATAATCTAGGAATTCCGGACTTTTATTAATTCTTCTCAAGTCATATAAATCATAGAGCCGTCGTCTTTTCTCATGAATATCCGGCGTAGCCCAGTCGCTAAATTTCGTCTTGACCTTGCCTTGCACCTTCTTCGGAACGAAACAGGCATCAAATTCCCTTTTAATACAGTTAAACAACTCAATACTCATACGGTTAGGGTTTTCCTGGGTAAATGGAACATAACATAATTGTTTCGTGATATTCCGACTGAATAAATCTAATCGTCTTTCGGAAATTCTTGTCTGTTGAAGCTTCAACACGTAGTAAAAGTTATCATATAGTTAGATATATTATAGTACTAGCTGTGCCCGCGGCTCCGCCCGCGTGGAATTTGGTCTGTGTCAGTAAGCGGCTAATTCACCCCTAATTTCTCTCCCGCTACCCTGGAGGCGGAACTTGAAGTAAAGTTGACAGATGGATACGTTAGAGGACAGTAGTCCTAATGAAATATTTTACAATTACCACTAAATGAAACTACACTCATAAATGTATACTTTTTTTTTATTATATTTGTTTTTGGCATGATTTAAACGACATAGAGAGTAGTAGGTGTATATCGGACGATACAGGACCACTTTTGTATTTATACGTTCATGTCCACGGCAAATATCATCCAAATCGATCCTCCCGTCGAATCAGTTGGGGGGGAGGGGTGTCACAAATACAGAAATGATTTAATTATATTTTAGGTGCACTTGGAGGGGGGGGGGGGTTCCATGACCCATGCAAATTTAACTCAATCGAGTGTACTGGCTACCCCCCTCCCCCTTTTAGACGTTGAATTTTTATAGGCTACGGCCAAGAGCATGTCGGGCGATGCTCAGTGTAGAGTTTCGTAGATGCTGCCCTGTTACAAAACATCCGTTCTAAAGGTCGTTTATTAGGCGGCGCTTACGTCAGTTTACTTTTCGGTACTTCCTTTCACTATGCGTTTTTGACTAATAATTCAAAAACAGCTGAACCGATTTTATTCAATATAGTTTTTATTGAAAGTTCTTATCAGGTCTCACCAAATTTCAGCTTTCTAGTGCGAACGGTAACTGAGCTAGACCGCGGACAGACGGACGGACATGGCGATGTAACTGTTACGTAATAAGGCCTAATTACGTACAGAAGCATACACTGCTTTACCTACACACATATTAAAAATCCATTGAAATCATTAGAATGACCACCATTACACCGCCATGACCAACACTATTGCGCCGGCGGTCGGGGGGGCATGCCGGCGGTCGGGGGGGCATGCCGGCGGTCGGGGGGCATGCCGGCGGTCGGGGGGGCGGATTTTCATTACGTTAACGTAGGTAATGAATTTTCATACGTTTTTACCACACTGTCACAGATAATACACTGATGTTACGTTATTGGTTGCAATAATGTTGGTAATTAATTACATACGGTTCCGAACGCGGAATAGAGGATTTATGATATTGGTGTAGATCAAGATATTTATTCGTCAATGTAAGCACATTACAATGCACTAATGAACGTCAGAGAAAAATAAAATACGTGAGTGTCGTGGGAAGTGTGTGAATCAAGTGCGATTGGAACGAAGTTATGTTATTTAATTTTATTTCATTTTTTACTTTTTCGTAAATTTTGTGGTTTTAATTTTTTTTGCATTTTTCAAAAATTTTGGAAATTTTGGAAATAGTGGAAATTTTGGAAATTTTGGAGATTTTGGAAATATTGGAAATTTTGGAAATTTAGAAATGTTAAATTTTTGACATTTTCGAAATTTTTGACATTTTCGACATTTTTAAAATTCTCGACTTTTGAGGTTCTCGACTTTTTTCACTTTTATCACTTTGACACTTCTCAGTTTCACTACACTTCACTTCACTTTATTCTATTTTATATATTTTTTATTTCATTCCATTTTACATGTTTCTCAATCGTATGGGTATCGCGTTTTCGTGACGTGACGCTTTTTCGTAACGGTCACGTGACTTTTTTTCGCCTAGGCCCCCATCCGCGAACCGTCCGATAAGGAACTTCGTTCCAAAACTCCACCGGTTCTAACCCTGTAGGTGTACCTCTGGCCCAAGAAGTATTATGACCGAAAAGACATTCGACGGGACTTATTTTTTTCTAAACAGTAATACATTATTAGATCTTAAAGATACAAAATAATGCGTAGTTCTTCAAGAAGACATATCAAAACTGCTTGAGAGACAGATAATGTACCTATTGTTTAAATATAAAGAAAAATAAATCCTAATCTGACTGCTTCACAAAACGTTTGATATGTTTTCCTACCTAAACGGTGTCCTATAAATGTTAGATGATTTTGTAGTAGTTTTTGGGTTTGCTGCAATAACCCTTTGACATTCATGACATTTTCAAATATTTCTTAAGAGCGGGTAAAGGTAAATTTAAAGCATCGACGGGTAACATGTTATAAATATGAACACCTTGACCAAAAAATTACAAATTATTTCAATACCAACTTTCAACATACAAACTTTCAACCCCCTTTTTACCCCTTCCAGGGTTGATTTTCGGGATGAAAACTGTTCATTGTCCTTTCCCGGGACTCAAACTATCTCTACACAAAATTTCATCATTATCCGATCAGCCGTTAACTAATTAAAAATACTTACTTACTTCTGTTATCGATTCTAAGTATCTCCAGCCAACTTTTTTTCGAATATATTCCATGAACAGACTTTCGACCCTCTTCAGCTTTATTATATGTATAGATAGTTTTTATTGAAAGTACCTTTCAGGCGTCACTTCCGTTATTTTTTCAATTTTTTTGGGCCTACGGTTCTAAAGTAAGGTGGGGGGGGTTGAAGAAGAAACTATCCTTTGTTATTTCTCGAGACCCATACTATCTCTATACCAATTTTCATCTAAATCAGTTCAGCGGTAAAAAAATCCTCATACCACCTTCCAACACCCTTTTCACCCCCACAAGGGTTTGAAAACTATCCTATGACGTTTCTCGAGACTCAAATTATCTCCATACTCATTTCTATCTAAATCGTTTCAGCGGTTAAAAATTCTCCATACAAACTTTCAACCCCATTTTTACCCCCACCAGGGTTGATTTTTGGGATTAAAACTATATATTATCCTTTCCCAAGACTCAAGCTATATCTATCCAAAATTTCATCAACATCCGTTCAGCCGTTTTCACGTGATGCGCGGTCAAATAAACAGACAAACAGATAAACAGATAAACAGATAAACAGATAAACAGACAAACAGATAAACAGACAAAAATTCTAAAAATTGTTGGAACGCGTTCTGTTATCGATTCTAAGTATCCCCAGACAACTTTTTTTCGATTATCTTCCATGTACAGACTTTCGACCGTCTTCAGCTTTATTATATGTATAGATATATATTATTATATTATATTATTATTCCAAATATTTTATTAGCAACTAAGATAAAATGCATTTTAGTTGGCTCTTTTTTTTTTTCAGTGTAGACACAGAGGGCGCCCCAGAGAACGGTGGGACATCGAAAAAACTGCCGGAAAAAACTGGAAAATTAAAGCAGGAGATCGAAAATCTTGGAGACTATTGGAGGAAACCTATACCCATAAAGGGGCCTTAGCTTAATAAGTTACTTTGTAATTTAACCAAATTGTAAAAAAATATTTATAGTTAAGGAAATAAAGGCTTTTTTTTTATAGAAATTTGCTATTACATAATATTTTGGCCCGTACTAAGTCACGGACTAAAGCTAGTAAATAAATAAAATCATAATAAATCCCAATTAGAATAATCCTTATAATAAGGTCTATATAGGGCGTCAATGGAAAAAAAGTAATGAGGCCGATAAGCGAAGGGAAAATTGCCTTCGATCTTATCGTATCATTTCACATGCTGCGGTACTATTGGTTTAAACGTTTTTTTACGTAAGACCTTGAGTAGTTGAATTAAGCCAGGCCCTCAAAATCTAAGGTCGATATTTGTTCCTGTAGCATTTTAAGTTTCGTAATTTGGGTGTATTCTCGCTGGGCCATACTACGCGCGATCAGGGACAGAGACAAGGATGCAAAAGAGCAAAAATTTTGCTGTTATTTGGCTTTCACAAGTTATGCACCCCTGGGATTGCGCAAACTTGGAATACACGCAGAGGACTAAACGAAGATATTAAAAGGAAAAAAAGATAAAAGATATTTTATTCTTCAATTTAGGCACATTCAAATGCACTTATGAACGTCAGAGAGAGAAAAAAACTACCACCGGTTGTAACCCTACACCTCTGACCCGAGAAATATTATGACCGGCAAGAATCTCGGCGGGACTTATTTTTTCAAAACGGTAATACAGTAATATTATATCTTAAAGATACACAATAATGCGTAGTTCTATAAGAAGAAATATCAAAACAGCTTGAGTGACAAACAATGTACTACTTACCTATTGTTTAATTAAAAAGAAAAAAAAACACAAATGTGACTGCTTCGCAAAACGTTTGATATGCTTTCCTATCTGAACTGTGTCCTCTAAATGTCAGATGATTCTGTAGTAGTTTGATATGCTTTCCTATCTGAACTGTGTCCTCTAAATGTCAGATGATTTTGTAGTAGTTTGATATGCTTTCCTATCTGAACTGTGTCCTCTAAATGTCAGATGATTTTGCAGTAGTTTTTTGGTTTATTTGTAGTAGTTTGATATGCTTTCTTATCTGAACTGTGTCCTCTAAATGTCAGATAATATTGTAGTAGTTTTTTGGTTTGGGTCATATTAAATCGATTTGCAGTTAAGTTTCCGTTTTTGAGTATCGAGTACCGGTAGTGCCGCCGCGCCGGACCGGCGATTCCTCTCGCAGATTATGTCGACCTGTTATAAAGAAAAGTAAATTCCGGGAATTGGGCCCCGCCAGGAATTGTCCATTAATTTAATCAAACGATATGAGGGACTTGACGCCGTTGGCAAGAATAATGGATTCTTTTAAATTGGGGAATTGGGTACTTGACTGGGTAAAAAAAATATAATTATATTTAGTCCGTCAGTTAGATTATCAAAAAATATCGGACACGTATTTTTTATTTTGTCAATCACACAAAAATTGGTGAAGATATAGCCCGTTAAAGTTCCGCGTGACGTCACATTATACTAAAAATTGTACTGAAATGTGACGTCACGCGGAACTTTAACGGGCTATATCTTCACCAATATTTGTGTGATTGACAAAATAAAAAATACGTGTCTAATATTTTTTGATAATCTAACTGACGGACTAAATATATTTTTTTAGGAATGTAGCCAATTGGACTGATCTTGAAAGCTTCGTTAGAATATAAAGTGAAAGGTGAGTTATAAAACAAAAATATATTTTGGGATTTCGGGTTTAAGATAATAATCCAGTAACTTTATACAATCATCGTGTGCGTCAAATCCGGTAGATATGATTTTTTGCAGACTTTTGTGATTTTGGCCCAATAAATAATCTAAGTTTGTGACCTCGAGCGCCGAACGAAACTTTGTCAAAAGATAAATAATCAGGTTTTTTTTTAATTTGGCGGTTCTAGGATAAACGGTTCTATTTTGAAAAGCTTCGTCTCGGAAACTATTCGGTTCTTTACCGATTCTTATTTAAACATTTCCTGAGAAGGTACTATCAAAAACCAGTTCTTTCATAGTCGCCAAAGTCTAAAAAAATCGATTTTTCGTTTTTTGACAAAGTTGCATTCGGCGATCCAGGTCACAAACTGGGATTATTCATTTGGCCAACATCATCTACTTTGAGGCGACAAGGTTCCTGGATTATAAGTATTTATTGTCACATCATGCAACATGTGATAGACAATTAGATATGGTACTTGGAACTTTGTTATAGTTATGTGATGTGTAAAAAAATGTTCAATATTAATATCAGTCACTTAAAGAAATTAACATTTAACTTTTTTCCTTTTACTAGAACGCTTCCTCTTGTATTACAAGTTACAAAGCTTTGTACAAAAGGGCCTATAGACTCGTGTCAATCAAAACCAATTCGTCCATTAATTCAATCGCCAAAATTAATTAATTAAGCGATCAGTCACCTGCTAATTGTTTGATTGTACGAACAAAAGTCAATCGCCTTTGTTCCGAACAAAAAACTTATCAGACAAGCCAATCGGATCCATTCAATTCTGGAAATGTCAAAGGGTAGCTCACAAGGAGCGAGTCAACAGCGACAGGCGACGTTAAAGTGAAACTTTGACGTAATTGCCATAACAGACTTTATGATAATAGGATGATTATGGATCGTGGATTCAAACAACATTTAGAGTTTACGGTGTCTATGGTTTTTAAAAACGCCGGTGACCTGGCGGTAAGACGTCAGACTTTCAATCCGAAGGCTTCGGGTTCAAACCCCGTCCAGGCACAGATCTTCTTCATTAGAAGATAGTTCGGAAATATCTTCACAAATAACACCAAGTCCCAATAAGCGATTAACACAATACATAACTTAAAGTTTCACATTGTATTTCATGTTATGTCCATGTAACTCATTTGTAACTTGCTTTGAATACCCCATCTCCAGTTATAAATTCAGATACCTCACCGCTCGAAGCTCAGTTGCCAGTGCTTCGACCATAAAGTATGTGCCAGACGGCAGATAGCCGCAGATTCTGCTACGTGACCTTGGCAGAAAACAGACATGATATTACCTATATATGTTTTACGTTAAAAATGTATTTTGTCGTTTCTACTTTTGTATGCTGTACATAAAATGTATGATTTCTGACTTCTTATATGATTGTTTTTCCTCAATTGCACACAGAAGTGCATAACAAACATTAACCTTTCGGAATTTCAGTTAACAAAGGAGCCATAGCATCTCCGTAGGTGTTCCGTGCACGTTTGCTCAACACAAACGCTTCAAACACTGAAGTTGGGCGCTTGTTGTCAGCCATGTAGACGCTCGCTTCAACAACTCGCTTCAACCAAGGTCACGTGGCAGAATCTGTGACTATCTGCCATCTGGCTCACACTTTAACTGCCTCGCATAGCGCCTATCTATAGGTAAAAAAGAATCGAGTGCTCCCGCCATTCACCCACATATTATGCCGCGTCCATCCCGTGAGCGGTGAGCGCACAATCAACATTACTTGAGGACAAATAAAAAAATGCACTTATAGTCAGTAGATAAAAAATATCTTTATCTACACCCACATCATAAATGCTCTATTTTGCGTTAGGAAACCGTATGTAAATACCACCATTATTGCACCCGTAATGTAGCATCAATGTATGATGAATTTCAAATTTATCTGTGCCAGTGTTGTAAAAATGTTTGAAAATTCATAACTACATGGATTTTTGTAACGTAATTAAAATCTAGCCCTTCTCCCCGACCGCGGTTATCCTCCTCCC
This sequence comes from Pammene aurita, assembly GCA_947086415.1. Classification (NCBI taxonomy): domain Eukaryota; kingdom Metazoa; phylum Arthropoda; class Insecta; order Lepidoptera; family Tortricidae; genus Pammene; species Pammene aurita. The sequence goes on from OX352306.1 coordinate 29,250,768, forward strand.
CGACCGTTCGCACAATCGAGTTGGCCATGGCGGTGTGCAATGGCGGTCAATCTAAGGTTTCCGAACACGTTATTTATGACTTATAATATGTGTGTATAGATAAAGCAGTGTATGCAATTGTACGTAATTAGGCCTTAAAACCACACTTGTATTTTAAGGACCCTTATTACGTAACAGTTACATATCCTATTATTTTCCAATTAAGACAGATTAAGATATGCTTATGAATATTAAAGAAAAGAAAACACTACAGATTCTAACCCTACCCATTAGCCCCGAGAAAGTACTACCAGGAACAAACTTGAAGGGATTTTTTTAAAAGCTTATACAGGAAATCTATAACTTAATGTTAATCCGTAGTATGAATAGCCTTGTACTAGAAGACGTCTTTAGCCTACTTACTTACTTACTCCGTTGGCTCAGCGACCCAAAGTGTATCTTGGCCTCCGATACGAGAGTGTGCCACTTTCCTCGATCCCGCGCTAGCTCTTGCCAATTGCTGATTTGGAGTTCACGCAGATCCGCCTCGATCATGTCACTCCAGCGATACCGTGAACATGCAACTGGGCGTCGCCCTTCCGGACAACCACGGTATGCCTTCTTCACTTTCCGATCTTCCCCCATCCTCTCGAGGTGGCCAAGCCAGCGGATTCTGTGAGCTTTGGTCTCTCCTATAACCTAAATTCCTTAACCTATAACCTTCCTTCCTTCCCCTTAACCTTCCTTTTTTTCTATAACCTTAATTCTTTAGCCTAAATTCTATTAAATGTAAGATATTAACAATGATTTATTTCATTTATCGCTTCCCTAGTGCCCTAAACTGAGCTGATATTTAAAACACTTTGGATCCGCGATAGAAACAGAGACAGAGAGATTGCAGAGACGATTTGTCATCAATTTTTTTTGGGAGAAATTCGATTTCTTCGCTCACTCTCTCTACATTTAGAGGTGCTTGTACTTGATGTACTGACTCCTTTCAAAAACCCAACCTTAATAGATCATAACCTGAGGACCTTCCTTTGTATCTCAACGATCTCAACATGCCATCAACCACTACGGCGTTACTGATGTGTAGTTATTATGGAATTAAACGAAGTATATCACTTGAACTTGTGTTTATTTACTATAATCGCAAGAGTAATGTTTTTGACGTCTTAGTTTTACAATTGCAAAAATCAGCCAGCCTTCCTTCCAAAAAATTACATCTGTCAGTCCTCCCGAAAAAGTTACAATGACTATAAACATATGTATAACCATGAAATGAATAGGCTGGGTGCATATAACATGACAATATATAAAGCTATACGTACAGAATTAAACTATTGTGAAGATTACATTATTATGCCTGTACGTATCACATACATTTTGAAGACGTGTATACTTCAAGAATCATTATAAGAAAATACAGTTATAACAAAAATACCAAAAAAATACCGCATTATTAAACCATGGATTATACAAGGCATGCTTCGCTATATCAGTAATCGCAATAAATTACAAAAACAGGTAAAAAATGACCCTTTTAACGATATCAATAAAATAACATATATTAGATATAGAAATTACTGTAATCAGCTTTTAAAAAAATTTTAAAAAGAATTATTAGCAAAAAATACGAAAAATAAAAAAGAATTATGGAAAAATATCAAAAACATTACATATACTAATAAAAATAAAACTTCTAATACCGAACTACTTAACCTCAAATCAACACCTACCGCTTAAGCTGATTTTATAAACGACTATTTCGTTAATATTGGTAAAAACCTCGCTCAGCAAATTCATCCTTTAGCTGACGAGCAAAATTCTTACTTACAAAACTTTCCGTCTCAGCCAAACTCATTCGTTCTAGTTGATGTTGATTATAAAGAGGTATATAGTACACTCATGAACCTAAAGTCAGATAGTGATCCTGGCTGGGACAATATCCCTACAAAATTCCTAAAAGTGGCAAATGCGGAAATAGTCCCTGTGTTAACGCATTTTATAAACCTTTTGCTTCGAGAAAGGTGTATTTCCTGCTGTACTAAAACAAGCCATTATCACCCCAGTTTACAAGGGTGGGAGCAGAGACGAGATTAGTAATTACAGACCAATATCGGTGCTGCCGGCAATCTCCAAAATTGTTGAAATATTGCCTAATTCCAGATTGATATCTTATCTAAACCAATTTAATATTTTATCAACAACTCAATTTGGATTTAGGCAACGTAAATCAACTGAGGATGCGGGCTTTAACGTCATTGGTAGTAGAGCAATTGGATAAACGGCAAAAGTGTATGTCTGTATTTTTGGACCTGAAAAAAGCTTTCGATACCGTCTCTGTTCCCATCCTTGTGCATAAACTAGAAAGACTTGGAATAAGAGGAACGCCGCCTTGTTTACTTACGGACTACCTAACTAATAGGAAACAAAAGGTAAAACTAGATAACTGTACAGGGGGGTTTGAGGAAATAACTTATGGCGTACCGCAGGGAAGCGTTCTCGGTCCAACTCTTTTTCTGGCCTATATAAATGATCTCTGCAGTATGCAAATCACTAATCTTCTCATATGCTGACGACACCGCTGTAGTTTTTACTGAGGCGACTTGGGATAAAGTAAGGGTGCGTGCTGAGCAAGGGTTGCGGCAAATTCAAAAATGGTTGCAAAATAATATACTTACGTTAAAAACAACAAAAACAAACTATGTCTGCTTTAGTATTTGTAACAACACACAACCTAATAGTGATCATTTTAGTATTAAAATACATACCTGCGATGATACATCGAGCTCAGGAACCTGCAACTGCCCGACCATCCAAAAAGTTGCACAAACAAAATATTTAGGTGTCTTCATGGATCAGCGGCGCTCCTGGGTATCCGCACCTTGAATATGTCTCCTCACGAATCAGAAAGTTAATCTGGATCTTTAAAACTTTAAGGCATGTGGTACCAAGAGGAATGGCTTCATCTAGAAACTCTTCCAAAGACCTACTAAATGAAATATATATTGCTTTGGTATAGTCTGTCATTACTTACTGCATACCTATCTAGGGTGGTGCCGCTAAAACGCGTTTCTTGCAACTAGAACTAGAAAAAAAATTTGCAAAACGGCACTACGAAGTACTTTCTACGAATTTATACAACTTTATAAATAAACAACGAAATAATATATACAGTAAACAGTTTTATGAGTGCAAAAATATTATACCGGCTTGGCCTAAAACGAAATCGTATGAGGAAACTGAGGAATTACTTACCCGATTTATCTATCCAGCATGAAATACACAAAGCATTCTTATACATGCACACACGCACACGCACACACACACACACACACACACACACACACACACACACACACACACACACACACACACACACACACACACACACACACACACACAACAAACGGGATTATTACTATTTGTTTTATTTTGATTTATACCTACCTTTACTTGTCTTACTCTGTACTCTGTCTTTTGTATAACTTTTTTCTTAGCATTTATAAGATAAAATGTAATACTATATGTACCTAACATAAATGTAACACAATTTTGTAAGAAATTATTTACTTAAAGAAGAGCGGTTCCTCTGGCACAGGCTATATTAAAGCTTAAAAGGAGGTACCAATCACTAAGTTTATGATGATTATTGTGAAAGTAAATAAACATTTTAAATTTTTTAATTTTAATTTTTTAATTAAATTTTTTCAACTTTTCCTTTATTTCTACACATTGTGGTATCGTTAGCAGCCTCTTAGCAGCCGTTCTGCTTAATACAAGATTAATTGTAGTATGGGTAGCGCATTGTTATCGGTGAATTCTCAATACAACTTCGGACTCCAATGGCCGGTTGACAAGTGTAAGACTTCTTCGGCAGATGTCGATATGCGTCCACCTAAGACGCATAAAGGATATAGTGAAGAAATTCGCAGCCATCAGGTAAGTTTCAAAAGCTCAGTTGGTCAGAGCGATGGACATGTTTCCCAGAGCTGCGAGTTAGTGTCTCGCCTGAGGCAGTGGCTTTTTCAACTTTTCCTTTATTTATAAACATTGTGGGATCGTTAGCAGCCGTTATGCTTAATACAAGATTAATTGTAGTATGGGGTAGCGCATTGTTATCGGTGAATTCTCAATACAACTTGGGACTCCGATGGCCGGTTGAGAAGTGCAAGACGCATAAAGGATATAGTGGAGAAATTTGCAGCCATCAGGTAAGTCTCAGTTGGTCAGAGCTATGGGCATGTTTCCCAGAATCGCAAGCTCGTGTCTCGCCTGAGGCAGTGGATTTTTCAACTTTTCCTTTATTTCTAAGCGTGTATACTTTCTACGGGCCGCCCACACACCCTCGCGAGCTCACGATAAAGAGCGCATTATCATCGGCGAATAAATTAGTCTGCATTATTGTTGGCTCACAATGGTTCCCGATACCCATCTATTTGAGCCCCATCTCATCTATTTGTGCGCCATCGATGATGTCGAGTGTTTTCCGACCCTTTTAGATCGAAACCCTTTGTGGCTAAAAGTATTGGTTGCTATGTTAGACGCGCGACTTCGTCTGCAAATTGGATGAACAGGCACTTTACAGATCGACCTAGTTCTGACCTAAATGAAACCTGTATCTACTGTGAGCCGTTCTCGAATATCGAATATATAATATCTTCTTCCTCCTAGCGTTTGTCCCAGCTTTGCTCTATTGAGCCTGGGGTCCGCTCGGCAACTTAATCCCAGGAATTGGCGTAGGCACAAGTTTTTACGAAAGCGTCTGCCATCCACTTCCAACCCCGAGGGGAAACTAGGCCTTGTTGGGACTAGATCCGGTTTCCTCACGATGTTTTCCTTCGACGAAATGCGACTGGTAAATATCAGATGATATTGTACATAAGTTTCGAAAAACTCAGTGGTACGAGCCGGGGTTTGAACCAGAGATCTTCGGATTGAAAGTCTGAGTCTTACCGCCAGGCTACCAGTGCCCGTAATCTTATTTCAGACAACAATCTTGGCTTATTTGACTATAGATAGTAGGTTTTTGAATCTCTCAGAAAATACGTCTCCATAAAATTCATGCATTTGATTCCGAATTGTGATTGGTTTTAAAATTAGCTTCTCTTATTCGCATAGAGGCAAGATTGGCGTGGCGTACCAACCTGCAAATCCATCAATAGTTATATACTCTGATTCTGATTTTTATACCAATATTCATCATAGCTATAAAATAAAACAATTAAAAACGGATTTTATCGCGTGTACTGAGCTTAAATTACATCCCGACGTTTCGAACACTTTACAGCGTTCGTGGTCAACGGGTCGACTGAGGTAAAAAATACACAATTACCTCCGTTTAAAAACTATCACAAACACATTAAATATTAAACAAATTCGTTTTTGCACATGCCAGAGGGGCCTTTTTAAAAAACAAATGTTAATAATGTCAAATACATTCTTGTATTTTATACGGTGAAAAAAATAATTTTAAATAATTTACAAATTAAATTAAATTAGTATTCAATTATTATTAGTATCCACACTGTCCACCATTATGGTCTCACAGTCCTATGTCTAGCTTGCTCCTTAACCAAATGAATAACTGGATCCCAAGCTGGTGGTACCGAAAAGCCGTCCTCTCTGTTGAAATTTGGATATTTTTTAATCTCGATCGCCTCTCGCAACATCCGGGGAAAGTATCGTTTCTCCTTGATGACAATTTGCGGTTTGTCAAATTTAACTGAGTGATTGGGCCTATCCATGACATGCTCACAGACTGCTGACCTTGGTCGGCGGTGCTTTACATCGGCTATATGTTTACTGGAGTAGAGATGCTCCGCTTAGTCTGGCCTACATATGATAGACTACATTCACATTACAGCCTGTAGACCCCTGCACTCTGTAGAGGAGTAGCCGACTTCACTGACCTCAGGAACTGTGACATCTTCTTCATTGGCCTAAAGTAAGTTTTGATAGAAGCACGTTTCAAGATGTTGCAAATCCTGTCAGTGACTCCTCGGACAAAAGGCAAGATGGCAGGCCGGCGCTCAACTGTAGAAAACTTCATCCGAGTCTTCTGATTGAGCCGTGGAATCTTGAGCCCGTTTGCTTGAAGTGCATCCTTGGCATGCCGGAGTTCCGCCGCCAGGTGCTGCCAAGGATATTTTCGAGATGAAAACTATTTGTTGTCCTTTCTCGGGACTCAAACTATCTCTACACAAAATTTCTTCAAAATCCGTTCAGCCGTTTTCACGTGATGCACGGTCAAATAAACAGACAAACAGATAAACAGATACACAGATACACAGATAAACAGACAAAAATTCTAAAAATTGTTGGATCGTATTCTGTTATCGATTATAAGTATCCCCAGACAACTTTTTTTCGAATATATTTCATGAACAGACTTTCGACCCTCTTCAGCTTTATTATATGTATAGATAGTTTTAATTGAAAGTACCTTTCAGGCTTCACTTCCATTATTTTTTTCTATTTTTTTGGACCTACGGTTCTAAAGTAAGATGGGGGAGGACCTTTTTTGAAGATGAAACTATCCTTTGTCCTTTCTCGAGACCAATTTTCATCTAAATCAGTTCAGCGCTAAAAAATTCCTCATACCAACTTCCAACCCCCTTTTCACCCCCACAAGGGTTTGAAAACTATCCTATGACGTTTTTCGAGACTCAAATTGTCTCCATACTCATTTCTATCTAATTCGTTTCAGCGGTTAAAAATTCTCCATACAAATTTTCAACCCCATTTTCACCCCCACCAGGGTTGATTTTCGGGATTAAAACTATATATTATCCTTTCCCGGGACTCAAACTATCTCTATACCAAATTTCATCAAAATCCGTTTAGCCGTTTTCACGTGATGCGCGGTCAAATAAACAGACAAACAGATAAACAGATAAACAGATAAACAGACAAACAGACAAACAGACAAAAATTCTAAAAATTGTTGGAACGTGTTCCGTTATCGATTCTAAGTAACCCCAGCAAACTTTTTTTCGATTATCTTCCATGTACAGACTGTCGACCCTCTTCACTTCATAAATTTATTGCGTGGTGGGTATTTAGCCGCGGGTATTTTTTTCTATAATGTATCGCTGTGTATAGATTGATAAAAAGCAAAATGTAAAATAAAGGAAAGCATGCAAATCTAGATGCCGATGTCATAGGCACTCCACCAAAGACGGCAACAAATGGAGGGGCTAGGTTTCCATCAAAGCCATGATCCTCACCAGTGAGGAACCGACTTAAGGAGGAGGGGGGAGGAAAATAAAGGAAAAAAACCGGCCAAGAGCGTGTCGGGCCACGCTCAGTGTAGGGTTCCGTAGTTTTCCGTCCGTCACAGTAAGTGTCCCCACTTAAGAGTTAATAACACCGCCATGTAGGATATGATATGAGAGTTCCACGTACAGCGACATCTATCGGCAAATTAAGTAAACTATTGCGCGCGAGCTTAAAGTATGGAAGATGATTTTTATGGAATAATTCTTTATTGCGTGAACCGATTTTCACCGTTTTTACTTTATTTGAAAGCACGTCATTTCATTGTAATTTTGTAGAAATTACAGGTACAATAAACACCTGCTTATACGGTTAAATTACAAACTTAGTTCAGAAATTATTTTGTATTTTTTTTTCAAAAACTATTCATCCTATCAAGTTCAAAATAATTTTTCTAGAAAGTTTTTATAAAGTTGTACTTTTGAGATTTTTTTCATATTTTTAAAACTTATGGTTCAAAAGTTAGATGGGGGGGGGGGACGCATAGTTTTTTACTTCTGGAGCGATTATTTCCGAAAATATTTACATCATCGAAAAATGATTTTAGTAAACCCCTATTCATTTTTAAATACCTATCCAACAATATATCACACGTTAGGGTTGAAATGAAAAAAAAATCACTCCCCACTTTACGTATAGGGGAGGTACCCTAATAAAATAAAAAAATCCACTTTTTATTTTACCACTTTGTCGGCGTGATTGATATACATATTAGTACCAAATTTCAGCTTTCTAGTGCTAACGGTCACTGAGATTATCCGCGGACGGACGGACGGACGGACGGGCAGACATGGCGAAACTATAAGGGTTCCTAGTTGACTACGGAACCCTAAAAAGGGAAAAGTAAGTACTAAAAGTATATCATTTATTCATGTCAATAAAATACAAAACAATAATAACAGAATAACAATAAATTCTTAACTTGAGACTAGTCAAAAATCAATTGATAAATCAAGTAATAATAAATTTGGTTGTTTACTTAAAAAACTTAAATTTCAAGCTACGTTTCTTTTATGCTAAGGCGCATAAGCCCAAACATTTAATGTACATTATTATTAGTTGTTACCTACAATCGGAACTACTTAGGAGTTCATCGAAAGTGCGAGAGATGGCGCTGCCGTCTATAAAACTTGAGAACAAATCAAATTATTGTAATAAATATTTTGATTGAATTATTTTAATAATAATGTTCTTAAGTTGTAGGAAGACTAGCCTAGATGAAATATATTTGTACAAAAAAGGAATATGAGAGCAGCAAAATGGTATAGGAACAGAATCCCAAATAAAAAATTATTCACGTTTTTTCTTCAATACGCTACAATCAACTATTAATAACAATCGTACATGCACTGGCATACCAATATCGTTCTCAATTTAGAGATAACTTCAAGAAATCAAAGAAAATATCTCTATTAAATTAACTGAACTCCTTTTAGAAAAGATCTTAGAATTCTGATTCGGTAGACGTACAGTCAGCTGCAGAGAAAAGGTACCACCCGCCATACAAGTTTGTAGTGCACGGTGGTACCTTTTCTCTGCAGCTGACCGTACCTACCTTATTTAAAGCACCAAATTGTATTAGAATATTATTGGCCAAGATATTTGCTTTAGATAATAATATTATCTTTGTACTCGATCTAGATTTCGAATACCTTTTTATCACTAATTTTTGATATTCAAGTCACGCTTTTGCTTTCACGTTCACGCTCTAAATGATGTTGGGACACAGAATTAAAATAAATTTCAATTTTAAATTGCAACTTGGAATTAGGAATTGACTTCTAGGTATTTTAATAAACGACTTGGGATTGTATTCTAATTTTAAAACACATTACGTTAAAGACACGATCCAACTTCTATGCATTAAGTAAGCAATACAGCAGTTGGTATATACGAAGTCATAGAATAAGGAAATATAACCAAATTCACACAACACACAGGTGTCGTATTCTGACTTTAAAATACATAAACAATTCCAATAACACCAACACAACCCTACTAACTAACTAACTAATAGTAGTAACTCTGACTGTTTCTAAAAGAATATCGATCGTCTGATATAGAACGTGGAGATTCGTAATGTAATATAACACCGTGCCAGACAATGTTCGAGAAGAGATGTTGTATAGGTAGTAAACCTTTACAATAGTAATTCCACTAACGAGGAAGATTAAAAAACAATTTGATAACATTTTTATTTTACTTGTCATTTTTATCGTGTACTAGCTTTTGCCCGCAGCGTCGTCTGTGTGGAATTAGTAATCACCCCCCCCCCCCCATTTTTACCCTCTTAAGGAATGACTTTATCGGCTACGCGACTAAACCTATCAATATCTGAAACGCTCGAGTATTTCGATGTAATGTTCTTTTTTTAACATTTTTGAGAATCTGCAGATTCTTCCCCCACCACTAAAAAAGGAAACATTGTAAAAAATATTATTTCTATCTAATCTTTCAATTCCAATAGGTCCCCACGATGCTCGAGTAACTGCAAATTTAGCATCATGGACGGGGAGTCCATGATGCTGAATGTGCAGTTAGTAACTGCACATGGACTCCCCGTCCATGATGCTAAATTTGCAGTTACTCGAGCATCGTGGGGACCTATTGGAATTGAAAGATTAGATAGAAATAATATTTTTTACAATGTTTCCTTTTTTAGTGGTGGGGGAAGAATCTGCAGATTCTCAAAAATGTAAAAAAAGAACATTACATCGAAATACTCGAGCGTTTCAGATAACAATAATAAATAATAATAATAAATACTCTTTATTGCACACCTCATACAGTTACAAGCACAAATTTTACAATTAGATAAATTTAGGTAGAGGTAACAACAGGCGGTCTTATCGCTAATGAGCGATTTCTTCCAGACAACCTTTGGGTAGTGGGGACTAGAGAAAAACAATAAGCAGTAGGTGGTGCATAGAAACAAAAGAGACGAAATAGATAACACAGCACATTCATATGAATATACATACTTAAATAAATACAAAATAAACATACATATACGTACATATATACATATATAATACACACAATAAGAAACAACAGTGTCAACTTAAAAACCTAAGGAAGAGATAAATAGTATTCCTTAAGTTGCGATTTAAAGCTACCAATAGATTGCGCGCGTTTAATGTTGAGAGGGAGAGAATTCCACAAACGAACGGCCTGGAACGTAAATGAGCAATTATAAAATTTGGAAGATGAAGATGGCACTTTTAGGAGCAATTTTTGAGAGGATCTAATAGAATTAAGATAAGAGAAACGCTCTTTGAGGTAGCGGGGAGTTGCAGGGTTAAAAAGTATAGAAAAGAGTAAAGAAAGTATGTGAGAGTTACGGCGGTGACGGATAGGGAGCCATTTGAGTTGAGAACGAAAACTAGAAACATGGTCGAATTTGCGTAATCCGAAAATGAACCGAATGCAGGCATTTTGAATACGCTCAAGCTTATTAAGTTGCTCCTCGGTTAGGTCTAAATAGGAGATATCTGCATAATCAAGAATGGGGAGAAGTAACGACTGAGCAAGCGCAATTTTAGTAGCATTTGGCAGGAAATTCCGGAGCCGTCTGAGAGACCCTATGGCAGCAAACATCTTCCTGCTCACTTCACTCACCTGAGGCACCCATGATAGACAACGATCCATGATTACGCCAAGATTTTTCACTTGGTTGGAAAAAGGAATTTGGATACCATCGAAGACTATCGGAGGGAGCCTGAGAAAGTCAATTTTGGAGATTTGTTTAGCGCTACCCATCACAATTACCTGTGACTTTAGGGGGTTTACTTTTAAACCGTAATTTTGACTCCAATTTGATATGCGGAGCAGATCAAGATTCGTGGCTTCTATAACTGAATTGAGATCGCTATGCATACCCTGCGAATATATTTGAAGGTCGTCGGCATAGAGGTGATACGAAGAGGAGAGATCAAGAGTTATGGAATTAATGAAGATAGAAAATAAAAGAGGAGACAGCACACCACCCTGTGGAACACCAGCTGATGTGCTGCACCAGGAAGAACACGAAGAATCTAGTTTAATTCTTTGCCGACGACCAACCAAATAGCTGCGGAACCAGTCAATCGCTGCAGCCGATATGTTAAGAGACTGTAAGAACGCGAGCAAAATGTCAAAATCGACCGTGTTAAAGGCATTACTGAAATCTAGAAGTGCAAGAACTGTAAGCTTCTGGTCATTCATACCCAAACGGATGTCATCGGTAACCTTGACAAGAGCCGAGGTAGTACTATGGCCCGGACGAAAACCAGATTGAAATGGGTTTAGGAGGTCATTTCTATTCAGGAAGGAAGTTAGTTGCTGATGCACTAGCCGTTCGAGGACTTTGGATAGGAAAGGAAGAATGGAGATGGGGCGATAGTCAGAGAAGGAACTGGGGTTGGATTTTTTGGGTAACGGAATAATATTGGCATCCTTCCACAGACTGGGAAAAGTACTTGATGAAATGGAAAAATTCAGAATACCGGTGATAATAGGAAGAAACAAATCAAGGAGAGGGAGTATCATATTTCGGCTAACACAGTCAACACCAACGGCGTTAGAAGTGATATTCAATATACCCTTCCTAACATCACTCTCACAGAAGTGGCTAAAATAGAAAGAAGAGAAATCTAAGGCAGGAAGTGATGAAAGATGATGAAGTGAGTTAGATTTCTTAGGACCACTGAAACAGGTGGACGATGAAAAATGCTGGTTAAGCTGGTCAACGCTAATATTGTTTAAATTGGTTGCCTGTTGAGATTTGCCAACTCCGAGACCTTTCAAAAATTTCCACACTTTGGCTGGATTTCCATCTTCAACAGAACTGTGAATATGACGCCTCTGAGCATCTCGACATATAGTGCTACAGCGATTGCGCAGGGTATGATATTTAAGTTTATTTTTCTCAGAGTTGTTAGCCTTATACTTAGATTTATATTGATTCTTCCTCTCTATAAGGGCTTTAATATCCTCAGTGAGCCAAGGAGCAGGGAGATGCTTGACTTTTATTGCACGAACAGGAGCATGAGCGTCATAAAGTTGTATGAGTTGCGAATTAAAGAGAGAAACTTGATCGTCTACCGAACCCGCTCGAGCGATACTGCTCCAATCGATTGTTAAAGCGTCATCTCGAAGCTTTTCCACATTTAATCCACTAAAATTGCGCTGCAAAAGAATTTTTGATTTAGATTTGGTAGAGTTTTTGATTTAGAGTTGGTGAGATAGATATTGATAGGTTTAGTCGCATAGCCGATAAAGTCATTCCTTAAGAGGGTAAAAATGGGGGGGGGGGTGATTACTAATTCCACACAGACGACGTTGCGGGCAAAAGCTAGTACACGATAAAAATGACAAGTAAAATAAAAATGTTATCAAATTGTTTTTTAATCTTCCTCGTTAGTGGAATTACTATTGTAAAGGTTTACTACCTATACAACATCTCTTCTCGAACATTGTCTGGCACGGTGTTATATTACATTACGAATCTCCACGTTCTATATCAGACGATCGATATTCTTTTAGAAACAGTCAGCTTAAACTAATAGTAGTTGAGATTCTGTAACTCTTTGTTAGAAGAAAGATAATATAAATATAGAAAATATCAAGAAGTATTAATTAGCCAACCCCGACACTATCGTAAAAATCTCGACTTGCGTCATTAATGGTTGACTGCATCTTATATGACGAAAATAATAGGAGACGTTAATAAAAGTAAAGTCAGAATATGACACCTGGAAATGTGACTTTGTTATATTCTCTTCTCTGATTCTATGTCTTTGTATATTCCGAGATGGAATAGCCGAGCACGCGTCAGCGGGGACGGCAGTAATTGACGCCGCCCGCGGGACTTGTATTGATTGAAACTGCGCTATTATTTACACTGATGAACGTTTATGTTCTCCTGGTAACAAGTTGGTTAGTAGTTTATGGGTAAAAAACTTAGATAACGATCCTAGGGTATGGAAATCTTGTAATATACCTAAGCGGTGGTCGCGTTCAAAATTAAAGTGCAAGTGAAGTAGAAAGAAAATTGAATTTTACTCCCAAGGGAATTCTAGCTTTTTTTATAAATAACTCATAAGAACCAAGAAGGTTATAAGCAAAATTTGTGGTTACAATCGAGATATGATTTAAAAAATAAGTTTTTTTTAAAGCAGATTGCAATATTTTTTACCCAACTTTCAATGAGGGTTTCCGCGATTGAGATTTTCACTAGATAGCAGCACCGTGACGACAGGTCTTTTTGGCAGTAGCTGTCAAAATCCACCAATCAAAAAATATATGGTTAAACATGATTGGTGGATTGTGACAGCTAGACCTGTCGCCACGGTGCTGCCATCTAGTGAAAAACTCGATCGCGGAAACCCTCATTGTGGCTGTATGCCGAATAGGCACGTACCTTTGATGCCTAACGGCGAACCTATCAAAACAATGACTAAATGGGGGACGTATCGGCAATTCGGTCGTATTTCGGATTAATTTCGCTTGGAATATGTTTTTTCTTTGCAAATGTGATGAAAAATATTTCGTGGTAAGAATATTGCGACTTGCACAATGTACTACTTATTTCATAAAACATATCACTTTTACTTTTGACAGTTTGTGTAGGTACCTGATGGCTTGTGTCCCGTGTCCATTGTTATTTAGTATATGTCATGATTTTATTTTCTCATTAGGAGGACACAAATGCCATAAACTGTACAATCAAAGCAAGCTGCAGCATATAAGTTAGCCACATAATACGTCTAACTAATCCCAGCTGGCCTGTTAGAACCGTTAGTCAGCCGGAAAATTATTACGGCGCTACTTTGCTGGCCTATTCAACATTCGTATGCACGCCAAACCATAATCATTTGTGGGAACGTATTTTGAAAGCGTGCTATATGTACCAGGAACTGATGCATTTAACTGTTTATTCCATGTGATAATTATAATTTTCATCTTTTTTTACTGATAATAGCTTTTTAAAATTAGCGACTTGCATAATAACCGACATGAAGTGATAAATACATCTGCTTTTTGCTTGACCTGGTTGTTACCGTGTATTTTCCTAAGATTTATTTCAAAACTGCTATGAGCAATTAAATGTATCTATAGAAAAGTAGCGAATTACGTAAAGGGTATGGAACCCCCATTAAATACAATTTATGTGTTCCGTGGCGTGATGCAAGGCGTGTTTAGAGCTAAGTTCTTACCCCATCATTTCCTGGCCGCTTACCGTGTGCTAAAATGCAGTAATTGGCACATTACTCACCGCTATCGCGTAAAGCAAAAGCACAAGCTTTTGCCGATAACATCTCATTGTACTAGTCCAAGAATGTTATGCGCTGGTATATTGTTGTAGCGTGCGATCGTTAATTGCAACGTTTGTTCTGAATCAGTTTCAGCCGAAGTGTAGTTCCACAACAGGATACATATTAGTACTATGTACAGAAGATTCACTGCGTAATAAAGCCACGGTTTTGTTACTTATTCCAAACTTGCCCGTATTTACAAGCAACCGGCATCGGTAGTGGCGCGACAAATAAAACGCAGTGCGCTGCGCCTAGTTAGTAGGTACAGGAGTTTAAGGTTAAATTCCAATTCTGAACAGTAACTTCATCTTTCAAGGTGAAACATTTAATTTGAAGCTCGCGAGTGTCGCATTACGATGTCTATACTGTCGATTCCAATGTCATGTTATGTAAAAATCATGTTTGCAGCGACTTTAAAATAAGTCAAGCACGAGGACTCAATAATATCAGGACGCTAACGTAAATAATCAAAAAAATGTTCTATACCAGAACAAGGTTTTCAAATAAAATACAACAGTATTTATTGCATTCTTTTCAAACCGTTGACTAGCAACCATGGACTCCGCATTGCATCCTGCACCACTTAAAAACAACAGCCATGTAGCCAAAGCACTTAATTCAAATAAGCTCACATCGGGAATCATTGGTGGCGTGGTAAAAGGAGGGATCACAGAAATTTGTAAATCGTCCTGGAAAGTTTTTACAATTCCTAACTTTGCTAAGGTTTGAACCTTACGAGATAACTAAAAAGATCTAGTCTCGCGATTCAAAGAGATAACGCTGAAAGCATCCTAGGGATCATACCAAAAGTGGGAAACTTTTGACAAGGTGCTGTATTTTAATTTTAAAATACATAAATAATACAATATTTCTCAAACATGTCAACAAATATTAAACCAATATTAAAGTTGTATCGGAATAACTTTCAAGCAAATTGTGATATATCTGATTCAGACATTTAGGTATCACATGTATTGCGTGGTTAATGCATTGGAGTTATAAATTAAAGTTGGATTGTGTCTAAACATGTTTTAAAGTTAGAATACGGCCCAAGAAATTTTAGCACTATTTTATTAAATTATTTAAATTTTCTTGTCAAGTTTAATAAATGTATAGGTTTAGTTTTTACGCTCTCAGGGGTCCTCAAATAAGAATGTGGCTGATATTTTTGCGGAATTTTTTGTGTGATATATTGTTGCACATTACTTGGACATAGATTAAATATTTTTTTGCCGAAAAAATATTTTCTGATACTGGGTTCTAACTTCTCAATGAGATGATTCTAGCAAACCCAAACATAATGAGCCTCCATTGTTTTCACAGACTTCTTATGATCACCTTCATTTTCAATCTTTAGACCAGCTCAATGGTACCAAAATATACTATTGACATCCACGTTACGCGGGTATGCTAAATTTCATCTCAATCGGACACCAGAAACTGGTTTAAATCTGGCTAAAAAGATTTTACCTATACAAAAACTAACTGACAAACACTGTAAGTTAAAAACAAACTTGTAAAATAGATGCCGTCAAAGAATGGGCCTTAGGATATAAAGAGCAGTCTTACTAAATGAGGATTTCCGTGATCGAGGTTTTCACTAGATAGCACCGTGACGAAAGGTTATTTTGACAGCAGCTATCAAAATCCACCAATAAAAAATATATTAAACATTGGTGGGACAGCTACACCTCTCGCCACGGTGCTACCACCTAGTGAAAAACTCAATCGCGGAAACCTTCATTAGTACCTTTATGTCATTATGTCAGTGCTGACCGTTGACTGCCATGCCAGTCTGCGTAATACTCTGCATACCCCGTCTAGTTGGTAAGTAATCGGGCATCCAAACGTTCAACTTTCGGACGCGCCCCGAATTCAAAGTCGCTCAATATCACTTCGTGAAGTATTTGAATCATGAAAATCGTTAACTTCCTTTCCAGCCAGTTACTTTTTTTCATGGACAAAACTGATTTTGAGCTCAGGAAATAGAATGAACGTTGCGTGGCCTTAGAATATTCTTATCTTAATAAGTATAATTATCAGTGACCAGATTTTACGGTGCAACACGCCGGTATACATACACTTATTATGCGAATATAGTGGTAAAAACGTTAAAATGTTATTGAAATGGATTTGATGTAACTAAATTAAACAACGTGGGTCCTAAAATCCCAAAGATTATCCATATTAGCATAATTTTTGAGGTAAAAAAAACAGTGTTGCACCCTAAAATCCGATCACTGATTATAATACATAGAAGGGTCGGGTTACTAAGAGACTGTAAGACAGAACATTACAAAAGCAGTTTAAGGTAGAATGTAAAAAAAATAACCTATTATTAAATTCTTATAATTCCGTGAAGTTCGACTTTCGACGAAATTCAACCCTTAAGAGAGTGGAAAGGGATTTTTAAAAACAGACATTTATATCAATTTTTGAAATTCAACCATTAAGAGATTAGAAAGGACAACTTAAAAACAGACATTTATATTATGTAATTTGTGACATTTAAATTATCTACTCTTCCGATCCATGTATGCTTTGGCAAAAGTCTAGTTTCAACAGGTCGAATTCGTGAAACTAGGTTTCAAGCGAAGCTCTGAAATATGAACGTTTATTTTAAGGACTCATTTCAAATTTAGAATCCCAGTGTCAACATAATAAGTTAAATCTTGCTCTTTACGTTTTATTCCTTTAAAGTAACCTAATACCGTGCGTCGGGGACCTTGCAAGACTCGGGAGACATTTTAAACGACATCAAAGCTTTGTTCTGTCTCGTTTCAAAATAAAACAGAATTGTTGCCACGAAATTTTAATGTCACAAGAGCTCTTAGGTTCATTATTTGCTTTGTTGTTTAAGTCATTTAACCGTTTCAAAATAAAACAGAATTGTTGCCATGAAATTTTAATGTCACAAGAGCTCTTAGGTTCATTATTTGCTTTGTTGTTTAAGTCATTTAACCGGTAAAATGTAAAGCAGTAATATAAATTAATTTTTATGAGAAACTTACGCAAATTATCAGGTCTCACTACTTCTCAAATCTTGCTATGGCTAAATGTGGAACTGCCATCATTTCACGATTGCCACGATCCATACTTACTATAATATTATAAATGGGAAAGTGTATGTGTGTGTTTGTTTGTTTGTCCGTCTTTCACGACAAAACGGGGCGACGAATTGACGTGATTTTTGAAGTGGAGATAGTTGAAGGAATGGAGAGTGACATAGGCTACTTTTTGTCTCTTTCTAATTCCCCACTTCCCTAAAATGGGGGGTGGAAGTTTGTATGGAGAATTCCGCAATTTTCAAGGTAGAAAGCTAAAAATTGGTATGCGGACTATTTGTGACTAAATTACCCCGAACTTAAGGCGAGCGAAGCCGCGGGCAAAAGCTAGTTTTCATATAATTTTAAAGAAAAAAACTGATCACTTAGGCTACTCCATGTTTCCAACAGAAAATGCCAGAGCTACTGTAAAAAATGCTCAAATCACTATATGTAGGTGTGCCTATAATACATAAAAAGTTCCCTCGATTTCTCTAACATCCCATTATCAGATCCTGACTTGATGACAGTGGGTCCAACTGTGAACCCTTCCAACAAAAAATTGCAAGTCGGTCCAGCCGTCTTCGAATAATCGGTGAGCATCTAAACGTGAGACATAAAAACAAAAATAGTAAAAACAAAGTTCCTGATGAATTCCTTCGACATCTTGAAGTCGGTTGAAGTGGGTGGACCTTAATTTGAGAGAGAATCGGTGCAAAGTTAGCGTGGTCTAAATATTAACACTTAGGGCCGGTTGCACCAAAGCGTCTGTTAACGTCAACGTCATTAAAAAAAACGTCGTTAAAAAAAATTGTATGAAAAGTTTTACAGTTTTCTATGGGAAGACAGCTCCGTCGCCATATTTAACGTTGATCAGTTCGTTAGTTATGCGTGGTGCAACCCACCCTTAGTGTGTTTGGTGCAGTATTATATTTCCAAAATCGTTTTTAAATCTTCAATATCTAATACGAATATATCGTTTCTTATTTACTCTCGATGCCCCATTTATATTAAACATTTAGTATTCAACAACTCCGAATACTGAAACTATTCAATATAGAGTCAACCGAAACCTTTTATACATTCCAATTTTCCCGAAATTGAAACTGCCCGTTAATAAACTCCAAAGTACAATTAGCAGCACAAGTCGTTGAGCGGCTTAGTTATCCAAAACGCTCTTATTTCCCTTACAATACAATTGTGCCTTTGGACTTGAATACCTAAAATGCTTAGCAACTTCTGTTGATCACTGTACACTCAAAGCTTTATCCTAATATCAAACTTACAGATATTACTAGTGACTACGAATTTCAAATTAGGAAATCTCAACACGAACGGATTTATTCGTAATAACATTAGCAAGCTCTTATTTCACCCAATCACAATGTTACAAACTAAATCATGTTCCCCTAATTTTAAAGTTCAAATTCTGAATGTGTAGAATATTGAGATACGAGGTATCCAACACAATATATTCGTTTACAGAGTGCAAAGCGGCCAAATAGCAATAACCGCAATTTAAATAGTTGAGTAACGCCGTGTACCGCGTTTTGAATTCCGACGGGTTATGTTCGAACTGCAAATTACGCTAAGTCAGCAGCAGTCCACGGACATACAAATGGGTTAGACTTATGATTAACTATATAGTGGCTCTTTGAGCTCTGCTGCAATTAACCCTCGCAATCCCCACTTATAATTACCTACGGGGATCAATGTTACTCTGCGTCCGTAGAAAACACCTTAGACAACCCTCCACGTGATCCCTGGGTGGTGCTAAAAGAGTAATAAACTTGGCAGCTGCACTGGACATCGCAGCACTCACTGGATTTTCTTTACCGTCTGCTTTCCCACTACTACTACCCGAGGGAAGAAATGCCTATTTATATCCAGTGACATGTAGCCATACGATTTAAAAAAAAATAACCTACGTGCCTACCTTACCCACTTATAACCTACTCGTTCTGTAAAAATATGTAAAAAACCGTCTTTTGTTGTTTCATTATCATCAGATTATCAAGTCAAGGATGATCAGTAGTTTTAACTTCTAAGCGCCATAGATTCAAATAGCGCATACTGTTGTTTAGTTTATTTGTGTTTATTCCGCCATTTTGACAAAAAAACACAATTTATCCGACAAAAAAAACTGTTAATATTGAACCCGCTTACAAAATATCACGAGAATCTGTTCAGAAATGAGATCTGTAGAGGATAATAGCCGGAAAAAATAAATTCAACAATAACATAACATAACATAAATACTCTTTATTGCACACCTCAAAATAAAGAAACACATAAAATACAAGTTACAAACAGAATAATCAGAGGTAAAACAATTGGCGGTCTTATCGCTAAAAAGCGATCTCTTCTAGACAACCTTTGGGAAGCGGAAACCATTGAAAATAATCAGAAATACGTAGGTGTTGCAAATTCAAATCAACAAGCTAAACAATAATAAACTTACGCATATAAAATAAAAATAAACTTATATAAACCATACATATACAGGGTGTTTGGTAACCGGATGCAAAGCCGAAAGCAGGAGATAGCCTAGGTCATGTAGAACATTTTTAGCCATACTTGTCTTAGACAAATGTTATTAGTTTTTTTTTAATTTAAATTTAAAAATTTGTCGGAGAAAACTGCAAAACTTCAGACTAAATCGATAATTAGTACTTTTTTACTGCAGGTAGATTTTTTTTTGTTTTATTTCGTATTGTGCAATGTCTATCAAACACTAGAAAAGTGATTTCAAACATCTGTGTCTAAAGAAAACAAGTTGACAGCGATTTAAAATTTTAGTTACATGAAAATGTAAACGATTTAAGTGATTTCAAAGTACGAAAAAAAAAAACTAAAATAGCCACGAATTTTCAAACCATTTTAAAAACATGCTTGGCTAAACCCTTTTATTTAAGCTATTAAACACGACTGTAGCTACTGTATCCTTGAAAATAAGCCACCTAAACCAACTGGGTAGCTAAAATGTTTCACTCTACTTGTGATACTTGTGGTAGTTGTGGTGACGAATCTCATTATGATTTTACAATAAAACATTGGTTCTGAATACTAAGTTGGCGTTGACTTGACATTTGACTTGTTTTAAAAGGGTTAAGTGTACTGGACAAAACTACCACATGCAATTTTAACAAACAAAGGCTTGCGGCGGTGAGAGACAAAAGGGACTGATAGCGGCAGGCGGCGGGCGATAAGACAATCATGTCTCAAGCCATTTTATCTTTGAAAATAGGCTACCTGTACTAATAAGAGGGAATGTTTAGGGTAAATTAAAACAAAAGCATAAAAGATAAGTTATTTATTTTTACGATCAACACATTAAAATTACACATCATCGCTCGTTTTCAAAATGTGACCCGCCGTTTCGAATACAAGCACGAGCCCGTCTTCTTACTTCTGTGGTGGTTGTTCCGAATATCATTTCTTCCCTCATCCTTTCAAACGCCGCTTCTATCCTCTCCCTCAGCTCTTCTACGGTATTAATGACCTCTTGTGTGTAGACTAGCTCCTTAGCTCGGCCCCAAACGAAAAAATCCAATGGTGTCAAATCAGGTGACCGAGCGGGCCAAGGGATTCGTCCGCCTCTGCCGATCCAACCGTCCGGGAAACAGTTATCCAGATGCTCCCTTACAGCCAGAGAGTAATGGGCGGGACAACCGTCGTGTTGAAATGTCACTGCACCGGGCAGCTGGTCTTCGTCAATAAGCCTGGGCAAATCGTTTTGTAAAAATTCCAAATAATTTGCCCCATTTAAATTATTTGGCAAAAAATGTGGCCCAATAAGGACTCTGCCGATGATTCCAGCCCACACATTGACGGAAAACCTTCTTTGGAAGGACACTTGCTTTTTCCAATGTGGATTGTTGTTTTTGTCAGCCCATTGGTGTAGGTTATGGAAATTTGTGATCCCCTCCCGGGAAAATTTCGATTCATCGGTCCAAAGAATGCTTCGCAAAAAACGTCGGTCTTCGATATCCGCATTGAGTAAAAATCGGCAGAAGTCCACTCGGCGTGCAGGATCTCCTTCGTCCAAACCTTGAACTCCGATGCCGCGAAAAGGATATTTTCCCTCACGATTCATTGTGGCCCATACTTTCCATGTGGACAAGTTCAGATTACGAGCTACCACTCTGATGCTCGTATTCGGATCCTCTGCAAATGCCTGTAGAACGTCTTCCTCCACTTCAGGGCGATTACGTCCTGGATTCCCTCCATGTTGCACAGCAATACCATTCTCACGTAGCCTTCGGAATGAATTGTAAAACACTCTCACATTAGGCAATCTCCGGTTTGGAAAACGCTCTTGGTACATCCGTCGGGCCATCGCTCCATTACTGTCAGCTTTGCAGTACATGTAGATAATGTCGGCGTATTCTTCGTTCGTAAACTCCATGTTTACAATGAAGAAGTCGTAATTACACGTGAAGGAGCGCCTACGGCAGCTACAACTTGACACGGTAAATTGAGATGAGAGCGGGAAATTAAACCACAATGAACGTCTAATCGCAACTGAAGTTGTAACTAGACTAAATTACTAGTTTTTGCACAAATACTCATGTAGCTAATCAGTTTATCTTTGTCAATAAAGCACAAAACCGATCATCTTTGTTTAACGCCGCTCACCGCCTGCCGCTATCAGTCTCTTTTGTCTCTCACCGCCGCAAGCCTTTGTTTGTTAAAATTGCATGTGGTAGTTTTGTCCAGTACACTTAACCCTTTTAAAACAAGTCAAATGTCAAGTCAACGCCAACTTAGTATTCAGAACCAATGTTTTATTGTAAAATCATAATGAGATTCGTCACCACAACTACCACAAGTATCACAAGTAGAGTGAAACATTTTAGCTACCCAGTTGGTTTAGGTGGCTTATTTTCAAGGATACAGTAGCTACAGTCGTGTTTAATAGCTTAAATAAAAGGGTAAAAGCCAAGCATGTTTTTAAAATGGTTTGAAAATTCGTGGCTATTTTAGTTTTTTTTTTTATCGTACTTTGAAATCACTTAAATCGTTTACATTTTCATGTAACTAAAATTTTAAATCGCTGTCAACTTGTTTTCTTTAGACACAGATGTTTGAAATCACTTTTCTAGTGTTTGATAGACATTGCACAATAAGAAATAAAACAAAAAAAAATCTACCTGCAGTAAAAAAAGTACTAATTATCGATTTAGTCTGAAGTTTTGCAGTTTTCTCCGACAAATCTTAAAATTTAAATTAAAAAAAAACTAATAACATTTGTCTAAGACAAGTATGGCTAAAAATATTCTACATGACCTAGACTATCTCCTACTTTCGGCTTTGCATCCGGTTACCAAACACCCTGTATAAATAAAAATTGATAAATTAAGAACATACAATCTAGGAGCAAGATACACACTATTTGCCACAGGTAGTTACAAACCCGTCCGTTTAATGGAGTTACAGGATAACGTATCATGAGAGAGACAGATAATATTCTTTAAGGTATTTCTTAAACACAGCAAGAGATTTAGCACGCCTTAAGTCTGAGGGTAAATTGTTCCAAAGCCTAACAGCTTGAGAAGTGAAAGAACTACTATAAAATTTAGAAGAAGAAGATGGAACACTGAGTAGAAAATTTTGACAGGATCTGGCCGAAAGCAGGTAACTAAATCGTTCTTTGAGGTAACGAGGAGTTGCGGGATGAAAAAGAATGGTGTATAAATGATACAGAATGTGGGAATTACGACGAAGACGTACAGGAAGCCACTTGAGCTGAGAGCGGAAGATAGAAACGCGATCATACTTGCGTAACCCAAATATAAATCGGATGCACAGATTTTGAATGCGCTCAAGCTTGTTTAGCTGCTCTTCAGTGAGGTCGAGGTATGAAATATCGGCGTAGTCCAAAATAGGGAGGAGTAAAGTTTGAGCGAGCGCAATTTTGGTGGGAATGGGAAGAAAATTCCGGAGTCTTCTTAAAGACCCAACCGCGGCAAACATCTTCTTACTGACTTCGCTAATTTGAGGAACCCAAGATAATGTCCGGTCTATGATAATACCCAGGTTTTTCACTTGATCAGAAAACGGAATACGGACACCATCAAAGTAAATAGGGGCTAGATTTTCAAAATTAATTCTAGAGAGAAGTTTTGAGCTGCCGACAATGATTGCCTGGGTTTTTTCCGGATTAACAATAAGTCCAAAACTACGGCTCCAGTTTATTATGCTCACCAGGTAATTGTTTACCGTATTAATAACAGATGGAAGGTTGGCAATTTCACCCTGCGAATATATCTGAAGGTCGTCGGCATAAAGGCGATAGCGAGAAGTGAGTTTCTGAGTAATAGAGTTTATAAAAATGGAGAACAGCAAAGGAGATAACACGCCACCCTGTGGAACACCGGCCAGCGTATCACACTAATCAGAAAGGGAGTCATCCACCTTTATTCGCTGCCGACGACCCCTAAGATAGCTACGAAACCATTCAATTATTGTCGGAGATACGTTAAGGGAGCGCAGTATGCCAAGTAAAATGTGAAAATCAACGGTGTTGAAAGCATTGCTAAAGTCTAGCAATGTCAACACCGTTAACCTTCGATCATTCATCCCCGACCGAATGTCGTCGGTAATCTTAGTGAGTGCTGTAGCCGTACTATGACCGGAACGAAAGCAGGATTGGAACGGGTTAAGAAGATTTGTGTACTTTGGAAAGGAAAGGAAGGATAGAGATAGGTCGATAGTCAGAAAACGAGGAAGGTTTAGGCTTTTTTGGAATTGGGATAACATGCGCGTCTTTCCAAATTGAAGGAAAGGTACAGGACGAAATAGAATAATTAAGGATAAAGGAAATTATAGGAACAATCAGGTCGAGGAGAGGGAGGATCATATTACGGCTAACGCAATCGATACCGACGGCATTCGATGATATGGATACTATGCTCTTCCTAACGTCACAATCAGTAAATGAAGCAAGAGAGAAAGGAGAACAGTCTGGAGTTGAAAGTGACGAGAGATACTTAAGGGTCTCAACCTTGGCAGGGCCACCAAAACTGGCAGAAGTGGAGAAATGTAGATTTAAGTTATCTAGGTCAACATCTTTTGGGCACGAGTTCTGCTGAGATTTGCCACCAACCCCAAATGACTTCAAGAATTTCCATATTTTCGCAGGGTTACCGTTCTCTACAGACTGATGAATATGACGCCTCTGAGCGTCGCGACATACGGTGCTGCAACGATTACGTAACGTGTGGTAGCAAGCTTTGTTTGCATCAGAGGGTTTTAACTTTATATTTAGCCTTGGCAGAGTTCTTTTTGTCAAGTAATCCCTTGATTTCCTTTGTCAGCCAAGGAGCCGGAAGATGCCTGAGTTTGACAGAGCGGACAGGGGCATGAACGTCGTACAGCTGGACAAGTAGTGAATTAAAAATGGATACTTGCTCATCCACAGAACTAGCACCGGAAATGACACCCCAATCCATTTTAGATGCGTCCTCGCGAAGTTTATCCGTATCCATCCGACCAAAATTGCGCTGAAGAACGAGTTTTGGCTTAGGTTTAGGAGGTTTAATTTTGTATGACACTTAAATAAGATCGTGATATGAGAAAGCGTCAGCGGGGGATTGGCCGTATTTTGCAATATGGGGAATAGAAGAGGTAAGAGCGAGGTCTAAACGCGAGGCAGTGCAATTCGGAAAGTGATGTGTTGCGTCGGTAGGGAGAATATTTAAACGGCAAGCACGCACCAAAGACTTTAAAGTCCGAGCGCGATAATCATCTTTCAAAAGGCACGTATTAAAATCACCCATAATTAGGTGGTGATCAAAGATGGGTAAAAAGTCTTCGAGGAGTTTTTCTAGAGATGAGAAATAATCGACATGTAAGGAAGGAGAGTAAAAGACGCCGAGAAGGACTTTGGTATGAGAAAGGGCGATGTTAAGAAATATATACTCGGCGATTTTTGACAAATGTGACTGACCTGACATGCAATGAATAGAATAGGGTATGTGGGAGCGAAGGTAAAAAGCAACTCCACTGCCACCTCTTCCGGCGCGATCGTTACGGATTAAATGGAAACCAGGCAAGGAGTAAGAAGTAGACAAACACGGCTTAAACCAAGATTCTGATACGAGAATCGCGTGAACATTGCGTAAATCAAAAGTAGCCAAGAAATCATTGTAATGTGCTGGGATACTCTGCGCATTAATGTGAACTATATTAAAATTTTTACTGAGATTATCAAATTCAGCATGAAGTAACTCATTAAGCGTTGGCGGTAAACTCTTAAAGCTATCATCAGAAACACTTTCTGAAGAAAAGCACACGAAATGATCACTATCTAAATTACTACTGCGGCTTGATAAATTCATAAATATACTTAATATAAATATAAGAATAATATATCTGCTAACCCTAAACTAATTTAAGGTACCTTAGCTACCCGCCAGCATATCTGGATGGAACAAAATTAAAAACAGAACAACAGGAATAATTAACATTCAGAGCAGAAACGGAACGCAATAATTTACAAGTGGCAACACTGGGCTGTTCATGTCAAAGCGCCTGTCATGTCAAGTTAATGTCAAAGCAAAGCAAATGCTATTACGAAAACTAGTTAAGATAAACAAATTAATCAAAAAAGACAAAGAAAGAGTAGACACAGATAAGTGCTGCACGACAAAATTAAGAAGTCAATTGTAACACGGTAACAAGAAAACCACTACACAGTAAACAAACAAAGTAGGTACGAGTACTCTACGATCGAATCTTCGCCTTCACAGTCTCCCTCTTTGCACGCTGCTGCCTAGCTCGCGGAGCCTGAGGGACGGGCCGAGTATCAGGTTCCGACGAAGCGGCAGGATGCTCCGCGTCGGCATCGGTAGGCGTCGCCTGCGCAACCGACAGAGCTTTCACATCGGCGACGCTGTTAGCACGGCGGCGCACGCCATCTTTTCCCAGCACAAGCACGTCGCCGTTCCAGGTCCAGCAGTTGCGCACTCCAAAACGTTCACGAGCCTCCATGAAAGCATTGTGGCGGGGCTTTGTGAGAAACTCTCCAAGTGTGACGCCTGAGCCCTTGAGTGCCACCTTGCCAAACCATACATCATCCCTGATGGCTATATCCTTGAACTTGACAAGAATGGATCTAGGCTTTTTGCCGCGCCCTCCACGACCACCCAACCGATGACTGCGCTCAATATCTGCTGCGGAAAGATCTTCTAACACAGCCTGCAGTTTGTTAACCGCAAGATTTGTTGTGTCCTCAGAATCAGATTCATCTATACCATGTACCAACAACATCTTGCGGCGAGAGCGCGTCTCAATTTGGTCCACCTGGCGAGTGACAAGCTCCACCTGCTTCTGCAAGGCATCGAGAGACCTCACAACAAATTCCTTGAAAAAGTCAAACTTTGAAGCCACAGCTGCGACTGTTGGAATCGTCTTCTTGAATGTCTCGTACAATTCCTCAATTGAACAATAATCACACATTTATCCCTAAAACTCAATATAAGATTTTTTTCCCACAAATAATTGGACGTAGTTCAAAGAAAAGGATCCAGTTCACAAAAATCAGTCAATACAATTTAAACTTTATGTCAATATCGTAAGTTCCAATGACAAATTTTGAAGATGGATCCTTTTCATTAAACTACATCCAATTGTCCTTTAAAATAATCTAATTTTTAAAGAGAGTGTCCTTGGAGCATGAAGGTCGATGTTTTAGAGTTGCACTGCATCCCGTATTCCGCTTGGAGCGGCCATTAGAAACTCAGCTTCGCGGCTCAACGGGAATATATCTCTCAATAGGATCCTTCTCAATCGAAAAGGACCTTAGACCTTGGACCATTCGGCGTAATTGTGTTCAAAATTAACTAGACTCAACTTACGATACTTGGAAAATATACTTTTTGTTGATATTTCAAAATCGTTTTGTAAGGAATTAGTAGCTAAAATCAAATGGTTCCAGTAGGTGATGTATGGCTTACTAACAAATAGTACTTCAAACTTCCATAAGATAAGTAGGTAACCAAATAATCATATTACCACAAAGAAGGAGAGAACAATTTTGTTCATATTATTATTCAAATTCAATTTTATTGTATCTACACGAAAATAATAACGTTTTACTTCAGTACTGGATATTATTTCGAACATTTCAATAAACATCTTACATATTCGCGGTACATATTCGCGGTATTGCTCGTACAGTACCTACTCCAATATTTTCAAGTGGTAAATAAAACTCTCTACTACGGATTCTCCGTTATTGTCAACATTTTAGGGACCTTTATTTTGCAAAGAAAAAACTACTATTAATAACTAATAGAATAACAAAGTTTTAAGGGCCTGGTGAAACAAAGAGCCTTTTATACTTAAAACTTTGAGAACCATCATTAGATACAGGGAGATCAAAGCTAAAGTTTGGAGACAACTTGAGATTAGATTTTGGTAAAGGTATGAAACACTAGAAGTGGCCTAAGAACTCGTCGTCCTAGCCACAAAATTAATAAAAGGTAGTGTACTGACACTTACAATATTATCTTAGACAATGCATATTTACTTAAATGTTCAAAATAATTAAACTTGAAATCGTAACCTATATACAAAAATAAAAAATATAATCATGAAATAGGTAAATAATATAAAATAAACCATCCCCCGGCAAGACACCACAGACAGTTTTAGCATTTCAGCGCTGTATCGCAACAATAATATGCTGAGCGAGCCAACTATATAGTCACCAAAAATATGTCCAAAAGCCTCTTTAAATAAATTAAATAAATCCATGCATACATTTACTTAATTAAACCCAGATATTTCATATCCACATGCAATTATGCGACGCAGTCTTAATTGCAGTATTATATTATTGCCATTGCTATCTGGAGCAATTAGTAAGTTTCAAGACAATTATCTCGAGAGTTAAGAGTATAAGTTGACTTTCAAGTGTTAGTTGGCTCCTTCGGTTGAACAATTGAACAATCGTTCAGAAATTTTGAATCTTGAGCTACAACGAGCTTATTTGGATATATCAGTGGCAGCGTCAGCTAATTTGACTATCATAAATTTTTCACATTTCATGGTCAAAAAGTGTGTCATTTTATGTTTACCGAGGTGTACTAAAGTAGTACATTTAGCCTATAGGACAAATATATATACATATTTATGATTTACAAAACATTTAAAATTTACCAATCAGAACACTTCACCGTATTAAATCTACCAATCACAACATATATCGAAGTTAATCGGAACGCTGGATTCTTTTTTAGTGGGTATACTGTTTAAATAATTTAATTCGTTAAAAACATTGTATTTAGTATCAACCAACCAGAATACAGCAATGTTAAAATGGACCAATCAGTAAACGC
Organism: Pammene aurita; assembly: GCA_947086415.1. Lineage (NCBI taxonomy): Eukaryota > Metazoa > Arthropoda > Insecta > Lepidoptera > Tortricidae > Pammene > Pammene aurita. The sequence goes on from OX352306.1 coordinate 29,279,712, forward strand.
AATTCATTTCTCAAAACATGAGGTGTTTTTTAGTTCCTACTTCACAATCATTGAAAAAATACTAAAATCCGTTGGAAGCGCTTTAAAGCGCTAATTATACCGTCGTCTATGGCTAATTCGTGGTGTTTATATTTTGAATCTGTGTCAAAGCAGTTAAAATAAAATAAAAAGACCGTCAATTTAAACCATATTTTCACCTCAGATTATTCATTGTGCGTAAACATTGCGTAATTATAAGCATTTTTATTTTTATTTTCCCGCAATCGAAGTGAAAAATACTATGTATACTGTGGTCTAAAAGCCATATTACCACACTAAACCAAATAACCGTCTCATGGTAATATGGCCTACTTTAGACCCTTGTTAAACAATCTACTATTTCTTAACTGAACTTGGCGCATTATTTTCGTGGAACAACATTTTGATAATGAAGACAATAAAATAGGAATTAGGCAAGCATCATCCGCCACTCATTCGCGCCTCAGTAGAAAGGCGGTCTATTAGTTGATTCGCACCTCTCCTCTCATCTCCTAATAGGAACGTCATTGTAATGTATTTCTTACTCTGCGTCCGTAGGAAACACCTTAGACAACCCTACACGTGATCCCTGGGTGGTGCTAAAAGAGTAACAAACTTGGCAATTGCACTGTCCCATCTGGTCCTCGCAGCACTCCCTGGATTTCTTCATCATCTGCTTTCCCACTACTACTACCCCAGGGAAATGCCTATCTATAATCCAGTGAGGGCTTGTGCACAAATCACGCGATGTTTTTTCGGCTACTGACCCCCCCCCCCCCCTCCCCCTTGGAGATATTTGGTGAGGTTCTTGGCTACCCCCCTCACGTATATTTTTTTCATTCGACCTTAGTAACACACATACAGTACAGTACAGTAGTAGTATGTTTAACGAATCCGAGAAAAAGTAATTATCTAATCGTGTGGTAGAAATATTTCTTAGTTTCGTTCACTAGAAAAACGTGAGGTCTCCTTATACCCCCCCTCCCCCCCCCCCAACGTGATCTGTCGTGATTTTTTCCTGACCCCCCCCCCCCCACCCATATCGAACCTCGCGTGATTTGTGCACAAGCCCTGACATTTAGCCATACGATAAATAAATAAATTTCTTATAAGATCCCTTCTTGTATCTTTATTTCCGAGTGTCTCCGTTAAGCATTCTGTTTGTATGGATTTTATTTGGACCAAAGTTGTCTTTAAGTTTAGCGGAGTTAGGAGTGCTTCGTAATTGGTGACCAGATACTAAATCGTTACGTTACACGTAAAAATGGGTCTTTGTCAATATTGGTGACAATGACGATGGTGGTTAACATTTGTGCAAGATCCATTTGAAAGTTTCTTCGGACTCGAATCCGGAATCATGCGGGGTATGAGCACTGCGAATGTCATTTTGCTAAGTGTGGTAGGGTAGAGCTCAGAGAATGTCGTCTCACTGAATTCTGGAGCAGTGCCCGACTAGGGCAGTACCGCCACCTTACAGAAAAACGAAACCCTACTTATATTGTTACGTTCATGCTGGTAAGTAAGGCTGTCAGAGAGCTTAAATAGGATGTAATTGGTCGTCGACGGGGGACTCTCTTGTCTCTTGTTAACAAAGTGAATCCTCCTTTTTAGGGCTCCGTAGTCAACTAAGAACCCTTATTGTTTCGCCATGTCCGTGAAAGCATGAAAGTAAGGCCTAAAAAGTACCTTTAATGAAAACTATATTGAAATATAAAACCGGAACCGGAACAAGTGAAAAAAGGACGTACCCTACACCGAGCTTGGCCCGACATGCTCTTGGCCGGTTTTTATTATTAAATGCTGGCAACTCGTATATGACACCTGTGGAGTTGCAGGCGTCCACAGGCTACGGTAGTTGCTGACTGTCAGGCGGGCCGTATGTTTGTTTGTCACGAACGTGCTATAAACGTAAAAAGAATACGTTTTCTAGTAGCTGTTTCGTTTTTTATACCTTTTGGGAGCAGTATTCCGTATTTGCGCCTCATCCTCACTCAATTAAACTTTCAAGCCTACGTGTTACTTAGAACTTGGACACTGAACTAATAACAACATTAAGCTGAACACAGAGTAAGCGGGCCTTCGGCTTAATTATATAAATCATTAATGAACGGCCGACCCGTTCACGCTCCGACGGGCCCACTGCTCCATAGACAGTACATACGAATCGAAATCTAATATTAAGTGTGGAAGGCCAGTTCAACTGGTACGCCACGGGTCGCATTACCATGGTATTCGACCAGCTTGCAGCTGTTTTAAGTGACAAAAAAAATGATTTTCTGGTAATTTTTAACTCTCGTTAATCTTAAACAACTGTTACTCGATCATCTTAGATATCATAGATGTCGTAGATATCTATGTAGTTTCGCAGTGTATTAGTGATAAGACTGTAATGCTGTGTAAACTTAAATAAACGATAAATAAACAATAAACAACAATCGTTTGTCATGTGGGGAGCAACCTACAGGTATTTGTCAACAATAAATGTGTTATATTCTGTCCTATTTCTTGGTTTGTACGCCTATATTACTAGTCTATCTTTGATGCAAGGGTGCGTGCATGAATTGCATGGGCTACAATATCAGACATTAGCGTAAAGTGCCAAAACTTAGTATTTTTATTACTATAAAAATAAGTATCGTTTCTCCTCATGTAGCTTTTTTTCCAGCCAAACCAGGGAAACATTTAAATGAGACTACATGTTTCTATTATTAGTGATACGCCTATATTAGGAGGTAAACTGGCGAGTTTTAAAATTAGTTTTCCCAAAAAAACCAAGTATAGCTAAAGTTTTTGATTAAGACCACAACGACACCCTCCAACGGTCTCTGTCCGTATTGATGTCAGGGCTTCCAACCTCCTTGCCGACGAAACATCGACTCACTTTTCACAACAAACTTTTCTGGAACGACGGACTTTAAATTCAAAATTAGATTCGACGAAACAATAGACCGGACAACCCACAGTCATCGATAGACTGTGACACGACAAAGATCATCCAACTCCTCGAACCAGACCCGACGGCTCATTTTGGTAAAATTAACACCCTAAAACTTGTCGTACTGTTTTATAACTTCACTGTGCCAACCAACGTGTTAATTTTGTCCAAAGGAAGTTCCTCGACAGGCCGGATACCTTAATTGGAGTGGACTCTAGGTTCAATTTGGTAACTAAGTAGTTGGTGAACTCGTCGACTTTTCCATTTAATTTCAGCAGTCAATCAATCAATCAATTTAGTTGTCCACAACTTGATTGATTGATTGACTGCTTTCTTAGGACCAAACCTAGTTTTAGGCACTTTTAGGTACCTAACATCGAACATTTTCATAGCTAGTATTTATTTAGTGTTGTATTGTTTCTATGTATTTTTACGTGTCTATCTTCACAAAATAAATAAATAAAGTTCCTCATTGATGGGTATTTGCACCCATATTCAATGTAAAATGAAATTAATAATAACTAGTGGCTTGCCTCGAACTAAGATCTCGCGATTTACTTGCAAACGAGATGAACAATACAACAAGACCCTTCCGAAGATATTTTTTCGCCTTCTAGCTCCACAACCCCTTGATCGATCCTACTCATATACCAACTCTCAAATTATATGTATCTCTGCTACAACCCCAACAAATTTCATAAAGTTCAGAAAAGCGTTACTAAAGTGATCGCGGAACAAATCCTCAAAATCAAAAAGCCATCGAAATGCCGAGACGTTCCAGTATCCGAAGTTGTTTGTAAGAACTTCACTTCACTTACATACAGCTCGTTCAAAAATAAAAGCGAATTAAACACATATTTCCGTAAAACACATACTACATTCACCGGCATCAATGACACATAATCAGGATAACACTTTACGGCGATCCTCTGTCAATAAGGGTGATTAATTATACAGCCCGTCTTAAGTGTGCTCGCGGGCGTGAAAGGGTTAATAAGGGGTTGCTACTGTAAGTTTGCTGGTAATTAAACTTAGGTGTGCTAAAATTTACACCTTAAAATTCCTCTAGGTTAAGGGGCTACATTGAAAAATTATGCGTTTTTCTGAACAGTCTTTTTACTAAACGGGCAAAGGGACTGAATTTATTTTCGAATATACAGGCTGTTTGGTCGCCGCGTGCAAAGGTTTAAGGAGGTGATAGACGAGGTATTTTTGAACATTTCTAGCCATATATGTCTCAGGCGAAACGTGATATTTTTTTTTTAATTGAAATTTTAAGAATTTTAGAAAAATGCTCAGAATTTGGTAGATACGAGTTAATAGTGCCCGAATACGCATTAGTTTGTAAACACTATCTTTTGTTTCCGATAGTTTAATGTAAGTCGGACCAAATAAAGCTACTTTAAAGTGTATTCATGGCCTCTAAAACAAATGGAGGCATACGAACCTTTAAATAAAATCGTAGGTTGACACGAGCATAATTTTGATGTGCCATAAAAAAAATAAAAAAAAAATATGTGAATTGTTCAAACATTTTTGAAAACATGCCTATTTACTGTTCTTTCTTTAGAGGTATTAGTCATTCATTGTCAAAATTCTGAGTTACGGAATAAAAACCAAAGTTAGGGAGCACTTTTAATAAAACTACATGAACTTTAATTTTAAAACTTTAGTAACAAAATCAAAGCAAAAACTTAAATCACATGTTCACAATGTAAACCACGGTTTCTTATACATGAACGGGCCCTTTTCCGAACTTCTTTGGTAGTTATTTTTAGTTGCATCTCCTCCCTCATGATGACAAAAGCTTCGCGAATCCTTGTTATTAACTCGTCTTTTGTTGCGATTTCTGAGGTGTACACAAGTTCTTTGGCCCGTCCCCAAACAAAAAAGTCCAAAAGAGTTAAGTCGGGGGATCGAGCGGGCCAAGGAATGGGTCCATAACTACCGATCCAGCACTCCGGAAAACAGTCGTTAAGGTATTCTCTCACAGCCAAAGTCCAATGTGCCGGGCAGCCGTCTTGCTGAAATATGATTTCTCTTTCCGCTTCTAATGGTACTCCGGCTTCTTCTAGGAGGATAGGAAGATCGTTTTGTAAGAACTGGAGATAATTGGGTCCGTTCAAATTATCGGGAAGAAAATGTGGCCCGATCAAAGTTCTGCCAATTACTCCAGCCCACAAGTTAACTAAAAACTTCTTTTGAAAGGAGACCTGCTTCTTCCAATGAGGATTTGCGTCCTTGTCAGCCCATTCATGAAGGTTATGCAAGTTTGTTATCCCCTCTCTTGAAAACTTTGACTCATCTGTCCAAATGATAGATTTTAAAAATGACGCGTCGTCAATGTCGCTGTTTAATAAGAATCTGCAGAACTGTATTCGTCGCCCGGGATCTCCTTCTTCTAAACCCTGCACGCCCACCCCTCGAAAAGGATGCTTTTTCTCTTTATGCATCGTGTTCCAAACCTTCCATGTCGATATGTTAAGGTTTTGAGCTACTGTCCGGATGCTTGTCTTAGGATCAGCTTCAAATGCGTGAATAATTTCTTCCTCGGTATCCGCATCGTATCTCTCAGGATTCACTCTAGTAGCCGGACGATGGATCCCATTTTCGCTAAGACGACGAAACGTGTTGTAAAACATCCTGACATTGGGTAATCTACGATTTGGATAATGCTCCTGATATATTCGCCGTGCCAATGCTCCATTACCGTCTGCCCTTCCGTACATGAAGATAATGTTAGCATAATTTTCGTTGCTAAAACCATCGATGCTCATAATATTTAGTTACAAAATTTAATAGTATTTGAAAACCGCTTCAACCGTTTGTTCAATTTTCATAGAAGATCTAAATTCGCAATTGGCTATCGTGAAAAGTTAAAACAAAGACAATTCAAAACATTCCAAATTTGAAAATTCTTATTCTTAAAATAACGTGTTCCAAATTTAAAACTATGGTTTTTAGTTTAGAACTTTTTTCATAATCCTCGTCGGACTTTGGAAAATGGTACTTTATTTAATTTTTTAAAAATAATTAACTTGCTATGTAATAATTACAACAAACTTTAATGTTTTATTTTTTTACACGTTATTTAATAGTTTACCTACTTAAATTTTGAAGCAAATCAAATTATTTTGTTCAATATTTTTTGATTTGCAATTTTTAAGTAGTTACACTACTATATATAAACTGAAAATAGATGTCATATACTTCAGAAAAAGTGACCAAACCCTCCGGTGTCCGAGGCCAGATTTGAACTGGCGTCTTCAGCTTTGGCGTTTTCAGTTTTCAGCCGCGAAAGCTGAAGACGCCAGTTCAAATCTGGCCTCGGACACCGGAGGGTTTGGTCACTTTTTCTGAAGTATATGACATCTATTTTCAGTTCTACCTACTTAAAGTAAAATTTCAAGACTAGTACGGAGATTTGAAATTCTTAGGAAGTGCTCCCTAACTTTGGTTTTTATTCCATAACTCAGAAATTTAACAAGCGATATGAATGACTGATACCTCTAAAGAAAGAACAGTAAATAGGCATGTTTTCGAAAATGTTTGAACAATTCAAATATTTTTTTTTTATTTTTTTTATGACACATCAAAATTATGCTCGTGTCAACCTACGATTTTTTTTAAAGGTTCGTATGCCTCCATTTGTTTTAGAGGCCATGAATACACTTTAAAGTAGCTTTATTTGGTCCGACTTACATTAAACTATCGGAAACAAAAGATAGTGTTTACAAACTAACGCGTATTCGGGCACTATTAACTCGTATCTACCAAATTCTGAGCATTTGTCTAAAATTCTTAAAATTTTTAATTAAAAAAAATATCACGTTTCGTCTAAGACATATATGGCTAGAAATGTTCATAAATACCTCGTCTATCACCTCCTTAAACCTTTGCACGTAGTGACCAAACAGCCTGTATGTTTTTAGACTATATACTCTTGTGTATGGCACAGGCCGAAATATGATTGCTGAAAGTTGGCTCGATAGAAAAAAATTCCGAAGTTGAGTCCTTTTTCCCCCTTATTTTCCTTAGCTTACGTAAATTATAAGATATTAAGCAAAATAACTAAGTTAAAACATGGCATTCTGGTTTACCTAAAAACTCACAGAAGCAAAATTGACAAAACCTTATAGATTCGCATATTTTTCGTAATTTGTTAAAAAAATCCGATCCTGAAGAGCGCTGTAACTCTTTCTTACACGCACAGGAGCCATAAACGCGTCTCTAACTCGTGGGCGTGGCTTCTAAGAATCAAGAAAGGGCCTTAAAGTGAATGGTGACTCTAGGCAAGACTGAGCTATTCTGACTGTTCCTCTTCTTTTCGTGACGAAGTTCCCTTATGTTTCATATGTCATCATCATCATCATATCAGCCGAAAGACGTCCACTGCTAGACATAGGCCTCCCCCAATAGTCGCCGGACACTCGGGGCCGTGGTTTTTGTGTTCTTTTCATGGGGGGTGAATGCCGTAATCGCCACGCTTGGCATGCGGGTTGGCGATCGCAGTGTCGGTCTTGGCCGTAGTTTTAGGACATACTCCGGGTCAATGTTTCATATGTGAGATGCTCAAAAGGCGGTGGTGTTAACTGCCCTAGCCCGAAAGTGTTATGGGCAGGCGAGGCAGGCCAAGGGCCGTATTCTAACTTTAAAACACGTATAAATAAACACGATCCAACTTCAATACAATTCCAATGCATTAACAACGCAATACAGCTACGGCATAAACATCTGTATCACAAATATCAGAATTTGCAACTCCAATACAACTTCAATATTGGTTGATTGTTTGTTGTGTGTTGGAGTCATGGATAGGTTGTGTTGTTATAGTATTGTTAATGTATTTTAAAATTGGAATTCGGCACCAGTAGATGCGACATGGTTTACGATGTCGAGTCGCAAACATATTGGACCGAAGAAAAGATTCATCAATATCGATCCCGTCTTTTAGGAGTTAATGAAAACAAGGTACATCGTGTTTTTAGTACATGTTCGCATCTAGTGACTAAGATAAAATGGCAAAAAACACCTCAAAGTTCATAAAAACTGAATTCTATTCTAATGAACTGTGAAGCATAAATAACCGTACACCCGATGGCTCACGTATATGTCAATGTTTGAATGTGAATCAGAAAGTTTTAACAAAATCCACCCAGGTTCTCTCAATGATTTTAAAACATAAGAGTATAAGTCGATTAGAATGTCATAAAAGTTTGGAGCACCTCTTGAAATAAATTTATTGTAAATCTTCACTATCCAATGACTCACACGGACTTTACGGAGTAGATCATATAACTAGATAATTATTGAAAATGCTGTAATTCCCAAAATACTATATTTATCTAATAAACGTAATTACTTAACTTGATGAATGGCTTCCGCGGCGGTCGGGCATGCACTGCCGGACAGCGGTTTACATACAGATGAACTATGAAATTGATGATTGTGAGTTTTGTCGCTATGAGCGGGAAACCCAGAAAAAATATCATTAAATTTGATCTAGCCGATACCGAATGTTATGTAAAACCTGGATCAGCTGTTACATAATTTTAAATAAAACCGGCCAAGTGCGTGTCGGACCACGCATAATGGAGGGTTCCGTACCTTCAATGGAATAAGAACCAAATACGAAAAGGTCTGATCTGATGCTAAGGAAGAAGTTTTTTGGAGATAACTCAAAAATGGCTTAACCGATAATCTTCAAAACAATTTTCATAGAAAGTATCTGATAAGGCGCATCTTCTCAATTTTTTTCATATTTTTTGGACTTACGGTTTAAAATTCAAAGGGGGGGGGGGGGGGGGTTAAAAGTTTTACGGTTTAAAAGTAAAACACAATGTTTCCGACTTAAAAAGCGATTATTTCTGAAAAAATTGACTTAATCACAAAATGTTCAAAAAATCTCAATCTTATTTTTAAAGACCTATCGATTGATGTGCAATATGTTAATATTTGGTAAAAAAAATTTTGGAATTTAGTTACATGTATGGAGCGCCCCCCCCCAATTTTTTTTTTCTGCAATTTAACTACATAACTAAATACATCTTATGTGTAAATTTTATTAGGATATGTCTTATAGTTTCCGAGTAAAATTGCTGTGACATACGGATGGACGGACGGGCGGACAGACGGACATGACGAAACTATAAGGGTTCCGTTTTAGTCATTTTGGCTACGGAACCCTAAAAAAGAACCGACTTCACTAGCCTCCACCTTTCCAAAAGAAAATGCCAGAGCTACTGTAAAAAATACTCAAATGACTACAGGTGTGCCTATAATATTTAAAGAGTTCCCTAGATTTCTCCAGGATCTCATCATCATAACCTAACCTGGTGACAATAGGACCAACTGTAAAGAAGAATAATCGGTGAACATACATTCCCCGAAGGCGCCCTCACTCTAGAACGAAACCTAGCTGATATTCAGAGCGCGTTTGTGAATCGAGGTACGAGTATATCCGACTATGATGTTCATTAGACACACAAATACTCGTAATTATGTCCGGCTAGATTCTGAAAATACCAGTATGTGTGGAGTATTACATAAACATAACATAAATACTCTTTATCTACACTCACACTGTAAGTCCTCTAAAACGTGTTCAAAAACGGTAGGCAATGGCTAGCATTACCACAGCCGATTTTACTATGATGAGCTTTTTATCTGTGGCAGTAACGTAATTTTAACTTTACATGCTCAAATATTGATGTGCTATGAGTTTTGATAACATAATCCTTCCTGACCAACGGCACGCGCCCGCGCGGCCGCCGACACGCGCCTCCCCGACCGCCGGCACAATCGAGTTGGCCATGGCGGTGCAATGGCGGTCATTCTATGGTTTCCGAGCACTTAATTTAATATATATAATATGAGTGTAGATAAAGCAGTGTATGCAACTGTACGTAATTAGGCCTTATTACGTAACAGTTACATAAACTACTATTATTGCACACCTCAAAATAAAGAAACACATAAAATACAAGTTACAAACAGAATAATGAGAGGTAAAACTATTGGCGGTCTTATCGCTAAAAAGCGATCTCTCGACAACCTTTGGGAAGCGGAAACCATTGGTGTATTTATAAGTTATCCGTGACAGTTTCGTCACAACAAGCTGTAGAAGCTCTACTGTTGTGGTTTACCTACGAGTGTTGCTAGCTTGACGATGGCGTCTTTAAATGAAATGAAGTTAAAATGTTTATTTGGTGCAAAGAGAAACACAAATATACATAACAAAAAACAAAAAGACACTTAACACCAAAATGGTTGCCACACAGGCTGTTTATACATCCGCAGAAAGGTGGTTAACCACGTGTACGTATTAAATAGTCCACGGTTTCTTATCGTTTGCATGAAGGCGAGGAAGCTTTCAAATGTTTTTCTCCAGAACCCAAGCAGCAGTTGGTGATATTTGACGACCATGCAGTTTGCGTCGAACGGCTACTATTTACGTAAATATTTGTCCTTATTATGTTGAATAAATTAAAATATATTAACAGAGGAATAGCCCGGAAATTAGGCTTAATTCAATGGATCAATATTACTCTGCGTCCGTAGGAAACACCTTAGACAACCCTACACGTGATCCCTGGGTGGTGCTAAAAGAGTAACAAACTTGTCAGCTGCACTGTCCCATCTGGACCTCGGAGCACTCACTGGATTTTCTTTATCATCTGCTTTCCCACTACTACTTCCCCAGGAAAGAAATGCCTATCTATATCCAGTGACATGTAGCCATACGATAAATAATAAATAAGGCTTTATTCAACAAAATGTAACATTTATGCGAACGCTTTTACTCGTTTACAGTTTTACTCGATTATGGTATTCACCTCACCAGCTCACAAAAGTCCTGGAGTTTCAACGGTAAATGAAGTTAATAAGTATCTTCTGGTTTAGAATACCAATATTTTATTAATTATAATCAAATATTTTTCGCCTCTGCCGCTGCAGCCGCCGCCCCGCCCGCTTAAGGTAATCGGTACCTCTACACAGGATGAAAACTAGGTCGTGCAGCAAGAGATCAAGGCGTGATACAAAATTAAAAAATGAACATTATTTTTTTTGTAACGAATATTCATAAAAAAAATAATTATTATTACTCGCACATATTGTCAGCATTTAATACATGTCATTATTAAAAACTAAATTGTTACATTTAACTAAATTATTTTTCATTACAATATCATTACTAAATTAATTTTCATTGTCTTATCGTGCAATTCATGCAGAAGTCACTCAGATGTAATTATTGGGTTGTACCTACTATGCTAAACCCGTGAGCCATTCGCCCTTGCTATTTTGCGTGTGACTTTGATAATAATTTACAGATCATATGTAAGTAGAAAAATACATTTTGACATACTTTTTGGTCTCCCTGCTCAACATGACTTCGTGTCGTTTTCAAATAGCGTATATCAAAAGTAATAGGGTGACCATGATTTACTTAGTTTAAATTAATTTATCTTGAAAAATAGAATATAATAAATTAATTCTGTTTTGCTGAAATATTATTTAACGGCCTCCTAGCCTAGTCGGTAGTGACCCTGCCTACGAAGCAGGAGGTCCCGGGTTCGAATCCTGGTCAGTGCATTTATTTGTGTGTTGATCACAGATATTTGTTCCTGAGTTATGGATGTTTTCTATGTATTTAAGTATTTATCCATATTTATCTATTATATATATCGATCTTGAAAAATAGAATATAATAAATTAATTCTGTTTTGCTGAAATATTATTTAACGGCCTCCTAGCCTAGTCGGTAGTGACCCTGCCTACGAAGCAGGAGGTCCCGGGTTCGAATCCTGGTCAGTGCATTTATTTGTGTGTTGATCACAGATATTTGTTCCTGAGTTATGGATGTTTTCTATGTATTTAAGTATTTATCCATATTTATCTATTATATATATCGTCGTCTAGTTCCCATAACACAAGCCTTATTGAGCTTACTATGGGCCTAGGTCGATTTGTGTAAGATTGTCCTATAATATTTATTTATTTATTATTAATGATAATGGTGTTCTCAGTTACAGAGTCAGAAAAAGTGGTTCAGTATCCACCAGACTTCACCCTGTATACAACCTTGTCTTTAGAGTTAAAATTGGAACTTTTGTTCATGGCTTTCGGTTAATAATAGCGTACCGTTAGTGAACCCTCGGTTACGGGTCCCTAAAAATAAAACGAATATCAAGGCGAGGTCAAATTACTGCGCATGAAGAGATTTAACCGATTGAAAAAGAGAGGTTGTATCGCGGCACGGATTTATGAATTTTAATTTTGTTCCAACAGAGAAGTATTACCTTTCAGAACGTACATTACTTTCAAAGCTTGGCCAAAGAGTTGGGGCGCAGAGGCGACTTCTATTTTTACAATTTTCTTGACGTTTTTAAAATAAATCGTTGTTTCGACCTCCTAAAAACAACTCGTTTAAAATAAATGATGTGTATGTTTATTTAAGTTTAGGGCCATGTAAAGAAAAGATTATGTTCGGATTAGATAATTATAATTATTTATGTATAATTATTTCTCTTTTATGTACAAAGAGGGTAGTAGAGAATTGCCATGACAAAATAATATAACTTAGTGTTGCTACATTTTATTTGACATTTAAAATAATTTAGTATTGATTTATATGGGACTATTATCATTGATTTTTGTATATAATATTAATTAAATCAAACCATATGAGATGTGTTTTTTTTCACACCACTTTCCACCTATTCAGGCAAGGGCTATTTTCTTCCCTGCTAGCAGGGATCAAGTTGCAGTTCTCTTTTCCTATACTTTACAAAAAAAAGGTATTATGGTCATATTATATGCCGGTATCGTGACGCTGGTATGATAATATTCATAATTATAATGATGAACAAAGCAAACCAAACCAAACTGGACCGGACAAATACTAGGTACAGTCGCCATCAGATATATCGGAGCGGCCAAGGTGGTCACAAATATCTGAACAACGCCTCTATTTTCAAGACGATAAAGTGCATGTTCAGATATTTTTCAGTACCTTGGCTGCTACGATATATTTGATGGTGACTGTACTAATAAAAAAACCTTGCCAAGAAAAGAGTAAACGTGAAAAAAATATTAGAAAAAATGTGGAAACTTCAGAACGTGATATACAACATAGGTAAAGTACTTATGTATTAATTTAAGGTTAAGTGGGCCGAGTACAATATATCAAATTGAGGATTCGATTTTCTGTTATTTACTATTATTTACGAAAAACATAGTTGATGTACATTATTAACCAATTCAGAATATGTTTAGTATCTCTATTGTTAGTGGTGTCATCACCAGTGATGAGTGTCAGGGCCCTTTACACCCTTCGATTTGGTACCGAAGTCAACAATAATATAATATACCAGCGACATTAACAAAAAGCAAAAAAGGCGGATATCATGTATGTGAAAATGTTTTGCTGATGCTGAAATGAAAGCAGCAGTTGAAGCTGTTACAACGGACGCTGAAAGTGAACTCTGTTGAGAGTAGATCGCTGTGGTGTATGGGTAGACCAAAACTAATGGCTCCTAGACCATGGGCCATCATGAGCCAGTCTAAGGGACGCAGATGTACGACGGAACGAGATGGCAATATCATTTTTAGGGTTCCGTAGTCAACTAGGAACGCTTATAGTTTCGCCATGTCTGCCCGTCCGTCCGTCCGTGCGCGGATAATCTCAGTGACCGTTAGCACTAGAAAGCTGAAATTTGGTACTAATATGTATATTAATCACGCCGACAAAGTGGTAAAATAAAAAGTGGAAAAAAATGTTTTATTCGGGTACCTCCCCTATACGTAAAGTCATAGCCTAATTATACAGGTCAGTTAAATTTTTGACACCTCGTGACGTCAGTGACCACACTGACGTCATCAGGGAACGATGCGGTTCTCAAACTGTTAAAATAGGGAAAATTATTTAATAGAGGATTACCTCTATTAATAAATAAATAAATAAATAATATTATAGGACAATCTTACACAAACCGACCTAGTCCCACAGTAAGCTCAATAAGGCTTATTTTGTGGGTACTAGACGACGATATACCCTGACCAGGATTCGAACCCGGGACCTCCTGCTTCGTAAGCAATTATTATTAGTAATTATACTAGACATTATAATAAGAATGCAAAATATATGCCGTGCCATTAAAAAACAAAGCATTGGGTATATCTAAACGACACCATACCAAAAAATTGAATTTGACATTTAGTATCCGATACTTTTCCCTAAGTGAGAAAGAGAACTTGTCATGCGTTAAGAAGGGACAACATGATTCGTAACGTCAAAGAAGGAGCTCTGTATCAGGGATATTACGGATACTGATTTTTTGACATCCGCGGATGCGGATATTAAAACGCTCACATCCCTGGAATACGGATGCGGATGTAAGATAAGTACACAAAAAAAAACAAATATTAAAGTTTTGTACTACTCACATCATACAAAGCCCTTCGCCCTACAATAGCATTGCAACACTAAAATCAAAACAAAACAAACTCGTCATTTCTTGTCGCTATCCGTCAAGGACATAGAGCTCGATCGACGAATCACGAAAATATAACAATATTCCGATTGGGTAATGGTGAAATTACCTACGTTACTTTACCTAGCACGTGCGCCGTCGCAGAGACGTTCCTGTACGGACTTATTCCACATCTGCAACCGCATGAGCTCCGCATCGATTTGATGCGGATTTTGAAAATGATGCGGAAGATCCGCGGTTTCCACAAATCATAGACAATTTTCCGCACAGTATTGAATATTATCTACTTATGGTGTCACTATGATGGAATTCCTGACCGGCCATAAACTGTTATAGTTTTTAAGGGGCACCACACATTAGAGCGGAATTTAGCTATTCGTAAACAAAAGCGGAAATTGGGCTATGGTAGCGGAAATTTGTCTATACAAAATTCAGCCTACCATAGACAAATTTCCGCTTTTGTCTATGAATAGGTAAAATCCCCTCTAATGTGTGGTGCGGTGCGCCTATGGGACATTCTTCATTAATGGGTCAATCCAAAAAATATATATTATCATTATTCTATGTAAGTACAATATTACCAACGTTTGATTTATTCCTATTACTTATAGTTTCCCCGTTATACAAAGTTAACGACATGCCGTTATACTGTTTTTGCGTATTGATTTCTACTAAACGGCTTAGGCCATAGAAAAAAGAAATTAAACTCATGAATATGGTACTAAAGATTACAATGTAATTCCATTACAATTACAACGTAACTTATAAAATATTTTAGCGTAATTCCACATTCAGTGCGTTGGTATGAAGTTTTACACGCAGTTACACTACACCAATATTTATTACGAGCAACTATTATTATATACATTATATATCTATCAAATATTTGGGAATCTCAGACAAAAATGAAACGGCGTGATAAGTTTAAAAGAAACAGAGATAATACAATATGGCCGTCTGTCAGTGTAATACTCGCCAAATAGTTGTATTGCCACAATGTTAAAAATAAGTCCTCATTAAATTACATGCCGTAAATGAATTGCCAACTAAAAGTATTATATTATATTACCTAAAATAATATGAAGCTTATTTTAGGTATACAATTATTAAAAAACACAAAATAAACCTAGTAACGGCACGCTAACATTTTTGAACATGAATAGTGTATTAATTAAACTCCCTGACTGAATTGAAGATGTCAACGAATGGCATCATTATGTGACGTAGGTGAGGTCTTTTCGGACTAGCTGTCAAAAATTTAAATGACCTTTATAATTAGGCTATGCGTAAAGTGGAGAGTGATTTTTTTTTCATTTCAACCCTAACGTGTGATATATCGTTGGATAGGTATTTAAAAATGAATCGGGGTTTACTAAAATCATTTTTTGATAATGTAAATATTATTTTCGTAAATAATCGCTCCAGAAGTAAAAAAAAAATGTCCCCCCCCCCCCCTCTAACTTTTGAACCATAAGTTTTAAAAATATGGAAAAAATCACAAAAGTAGAACTTTATAAAAACTTTCTAGGAAAATTATTTTGAACTTGATAGGTTGAATAGTTTTTGAAAAAAAATTACAAAATAATTTCTGAACTAAGTTTGTAATTTAACCATATAAGCAGGTGTTTATTGTACCTGTAATTTCTACAAAATCACAATGAAATGACGTGCTTTCCAATAAAGTAAAAACGGTGAAAATCGGTTCGCGCAATAAAGAATTATCCCATAAAAAACATCTTCCATACTTTAAGCTCGCGCGCAATAGTTTACTTAATTTGCCGATAGATGTCGCTGTACGTGGAACGCTCATATCATATCCTACATAGCGGTGTTATTTTAACTCTTAAGTGGGGACACTTACTGTGACGGACGGAAAACTACGGAACCCTACACTGAGCGTGGCCCGACACGCTCTTGGCCGGTTTTTACTCCTAAAGTCGTCCGTTTAAACATAATAATGTAATGTAATGTAAAAACTCTTTATTGTCCAAAGCCAGTCAAAAACAATACAATAATAGGAAAACTTAAGTACAAAGGCGAACTTATCCCTTTAAGGGATCTCTACCAGTTAACCATTGAGTAGATGACAGAAGAACTAAAAAGAGGTAGACAAATACTCAGCCAGCAATGTGTTACTTCGCCTCCTCGACAATAATGTAATCTACACCCACAACAACCATATAATATGTTCAGAAACGATAAGCCAACGGCCTATATTAAGAAACCTGTATCTGTGGTGAATCGTAAAATTTACATTACAATATCGATGACCTCCTCCTTCTTCTTCCTAGCGTTTGTCCCGGCTTGGCGTCCGCTTGACAACCTTATCCCATGAATTGGCGTAGGCACTAGTTTTTATGAAAGCGAGAGCCATCTGACCTTCCAACCCAGAGAGGAAACTAGGACTTATCGGGATTAAATTGCTCCGGTTTCCTTACGATGTTTTCCTTTACTGAAAAGCGACTGGTAAATATCAAATGATATTCCGTACATAAGTTCCGAAAAACTCAGTTGTACGAGCCGGGGTTTGAACCCGAGATCTCCGGATTGAAAGTCGGACGTCTTACCGCCAGGTTACCAGCGCTTTAGAATATCGATGACCAATACTTTGATTACATTTAAATATCGAAGGTCTTCTGGTATACCGATTGGTTCGGGAATCGCCGATTCCAGAAGATGTTCGAAATTTAAATGTAAATTAAAGTATTGGTACTTATGACAATCTAGTTGGTCATGATTTGAAATCTAGTAGACCATGGAGGTGCAATGGCGGTCATTCTAATGAATATCAACACGTTAGTTACAATATGTGTGTAAATAAAGCAATGTATGTAAGGGTACATAATGAGGTACTAAAACACTAGTGTGATATTACTTTGGCTTCATTTTCAAGTACATGTCGAGTCGTGTAAAGGAGTTCGGCAATCGGCGATCGTTCCGACGACTCCATGTTAGGAGACACGACAGTTCGAATGATAGACAGACAGCTGGTTTATTCCAGTAAGTACTAAGTACCAATTGGCAGATAAATAATTTGGGTTAAAAAAACCGGCCAAGTGCGTGTCAGACCACGCAAAATGGAGGGTTCCGTACCTTCAATGGAATGAGCACCAAACTAATATCAAAAGATCGTATCTGACGCCTATGGAAGAAGTTTTTTGGAGATAACTCAAAATTGGCTAAACCGATAATGTTCAAAACATTTTCTTAGTATGTGATACTTAGTCAGTATGAGATAAGGCGCATCTTCTAAATTTTTTCATATTTTTGTGGACTTACGGTTCAAAAGTTACAGGGGGGGACACAATTTTTATGACTTTTGAAGCGATTATTTCTGAATATATTGACTTAATCACAAAATGTTCAAAAAACCTTCGATGTTATTTTTAAGGACATAGGACTTAAGGTCGATTGATGTGCAACATGTTGACATGTGGTAAAAAAATATCGAATTTAGTTACATGCATGGAGCGTCCCCCTCCTAAAAATATTTTTTTCTCCAATTTAACTTTTTAACTAAATAGCAGCATACAAAATACACCTTTTGTTTAAATTTGATTTAGATACGTCTTATGTTTCCGAGTAAAGAGAGTAAAGAGTCTGTACCTCCTTTATTATGCTGCTCGTCGCTAGGCAAACACGTTTTAATTAGCACCTAAATATGGTATAATGATGTATAATAATAATTTTAAACAAAAAAGAACCGACTTCACTAAGCATCCACCTTTCCAACACCAAATGCTCGATCTGCTGTAAAAATACTAAAATCACCATAGGTGTGCCTATAATAGTTGAAGAGTTCCCTCGATTCCTCCAGGATCCCATCATCAGATCCTGACATGGTTACAATGGGACCAACTGTGAAGTATACGCTTTCAAACAAAAAAAGAATTTTCCAAATTTTTTCGGTCTAGCCGTCTTCGAATAATCGGTGAACATACATAAAAAAAAAAAAATAGCAAAAACAAAGATCCCGACGAATTGATAACCTCCTCCTTCGAAATCTTGAAGTCGGTTGAAAAAAGTAATTAATCATGTACAAAAAGCCATAAAACAATATTACCTAAGTCTACTGCAGAAATTTAATACAATTACTAGTTCTTCTACATTGTAGAATTACAATTTTGTTCATTGCAGAATGTATTAAGCACTTACTATCATTTATGAGTTCGTATTCAAAATTGAACGCAATGAGAAATTCGTAAATATAAAAAAATTGCATACAATATTTTTTATTTTTTTTAATACCACGACGGTGGCAAACAAGCATACGGCCCACCTGATGGTAAGCAGCTACCGTAACCTATGGACGCCTGCAACTCCAAAGGAGTCACATGCGCGTTGCCGACCCTTTACAAAAAGGAGGATTTACTGTGTTGACGGCTAAAGGAATAAGAAGGTCCCTCATCGTCAAAACACTGGGTCCTCTTTGAGCTCTTTGGCAACCTTACTCACCAGCAGGAACACAACACTATGAGTAGGGTCTAGTGCTATTTGGCTGTGGTTTTCTGTAAGGTGGAGGTACTTCCCCAGTCGGATAAATTTAATTAACTTATTCAGTGGAATTAAGTGATTTATGAACGGGTCGCATGTGGAGCACACCTCACAGATGGTGTCGAGCGATAGACTTTGATTTATCGGAACAGCCCGGAAAGCCTTCTGCTAACCCGTTTATCTGAAGTGTGGCATTCTTTATACAGTAGCTGAGCAACCGGGAGCAGCAATTCGAGGATAAAATATATCTTGATATGATGTTAATTTCAGTGCATTACGCGCACACTTACTTGGTGACAGCGATACCTATTGTATAAAAATGTCAAATCATTATAAAATCAGTTTTAAGATTTGCCGCTTTAGCGAGACATTTTTGATATCAAACTGGAAGCTGTTTATAAAAATAAATAATTTGGCAATAAAACACAGATTGAAATATTAATTAGAATATTGTTCTTTAGTTCATAATTAAGGTGTGTAAGATGGTCCTATAATAATATTTATATATGTATATATATATATATATATATATATATGTATGTGTATATATATTAAAATATTTTGGCAAAGATATAATTTAAAAAAAAACAGAATACAGATGTTGTTTCTTGATAGGTTCCTGCTTGTAAAAAACTGTAAACTAAAAGCATTGATTTATTATGTATTCTACTAGATGTGGCATCTAGAACAAATTTTGTGCGCCATGTTTGGCGGTTGATAGCAGCTATGACAGAATCAAAGAGAGAAAGAGAAAGAGTAGTATAGACTTGTAGTGATTTTCACTACAACTTTTGGGACAAGGAATTTCTTAGGGATGTCATCTCCTGTTACTTAATGACTAAAAGTAGTAGTACGAGCAAAACACTTTATTGCACAAAACAAATACATGACCAACAAAAATATAGTGAGAATGTACAAAGGCGAACTTATCCCTTTCAGGGATCTCTTCCAGCTAACCTTTAAGCAACTGAGAGAAATCGGTCAGACATGGTAGACGAAGATTTGTACATTACTTGTACATGACGACAAAACTACGGAGAAGTTACTAAACCTAGATACTACAGGTAGCAGTCCCTGCTTAATTAAGAAGAAAAAACAACTGTATAGAATTCTGGTACATCACGACATCCCTTAATGCTCATGTTCCAGAGTTTCCAGATGTTCCAGGTGTTCCAGATGTTTCAGAATTCTACACAGGTGATAGTTTCATTACAATGAACATCCGTTTCCAATTCAAGATAAGCTTACTCAATTCTTTTGGCCAAGGCTGTGCCTACCTTTATCCTAGAAATTACACACTTCTTCTTTGTCGGTCCCTCATTACTTAGGATCATGAACACTTGGGTTTGCAGTCCTTGTGATTTGTTTCCATCGGTTTAGATCTCCCGTAGCCCTCACCGCTACCTCAATTTACACACACAGAAGGATACCAAAATGACGACATATTTTGGCTCTTCTGCGTACATAATCTTTGAGCGCAGGTAAGCAGACATCGTATTAAAGGGCGCACCTTAAGGGCCCCTCTTTATCATCGCCCTACAATGGGCCCCGTAAAATGAAATACGGAATCCCGACCTTCCCGTACTCCCCCGAATTATTTCCGCGACCACCTTTCTTGTTGTAAAAAATTAAATTGCTTTTTGTAAGAATGTATGAGAGTGGAAACAATTATTTGGATATTAATGTGGAATCGGGACTTTACAGTCGATGCTCGATTTTAATAGAATATCGACATTTTATGCCAGATTATTTGTATGGAGAATTTGTGCAGAGCCTCTAGCGGTCACTTATAGAACTAAAAATTACTGCCATTACCTCTACCACGAGTCATGTAGAAAATTCTGAATATATTTCTATAGGCGTTAACGAATAATCGGGCTTCGAATCGTTTTCCTTCAGTTTCAACAGCAACACATATAAACGATCTATGCTGACATTTCATGTCGGATTACGTTTAGTGCGCTGCATACATCCGTCTCATAGGTAGAACGAGACGGATGTATGCGGCACGTCGAATGTGATCTGTCATGTTAACGCACTGAAGGTCAGTACAGTTTGTTATGGATAGGTTTTATTAAAACGTTACCATAAGACACTAATTTGACTTACGTCACCGAAAAATACCGTATCGACTGTAGAAAACTCTTTCACTATCAAATTATAAGGTGAGATGTCAAAACATGGTGAAAGTGAAAACCATTCGTATTTATTGTGTTATATTTATATATTATTAGTTGACGAAATAATATCGACAAAGCCTTATATTAAGCATAATTTGTTAATAAGACTGCATAGTATGATAACTGGACCTGGAAAATGAAACGGTAAATTTCAAGCCGATATGAAAAATATAAATATCCACATCAACACTTCAATAAGAATAATTTTAAAAAAGAAATCTAGATCCAAGAACTGCTAAATATTTGTGAGATTTATGTATTAATAGTCAATTAATCTGATTTTAAATCGACACAAAAATACCAACTCTAACCTAAAATGAATGGTAAGTAGTTGAAATTTGATATGATACTTATTAACACTTTCATTTCCAATCATAATAATTATAATGAAACTGTGAAAAATAACAAATAATAATGAAACATCTTTTACAGGTTCTTGTGCATCATTTATTTCTGATTGATTGCTGTAGCAGCTAACTTATCACCAGCAAGGCAAACTATTTATCCCAAGAAGGTGTATTATTTTATATTCAAGAAGTAACAACTGCGTTACAGGCCGGGATCTTCGAATTATTGCATCCAAGTACTATAAAATAGTGCTTATTTACTTAAAAGACATCCAGATTTATACAGGGCACTTTGAAATTATAATGTACATAATTATATTAAAGATTTATTTATCGCGAAATAGCCTTTTAAAGTAACATTGTCACAAACTAGAAACTTATAAGTACTTCTAACAATTACTCGTACGTGTAACTTATAAATAGAAATAAAACCATCATTATGAAAGAAGCGGAAAAGCCGCAATCCTGCGTTGTGTTATGTATGAAAACCGGCGGCTTGCTGGAGCATCTTTAGCTTCCCTTGTGCGTTTGTTAGGTCGTGAGGCTCCGTGCCCCTTGCTCCACTGATCGATTGCCTCGACACCAACAGTAGTTAGACGAACGACAACTATATTTAATAGTCTTGTAGTGATTTCGGATGTCGGGCGCCGCTCCGGCTTGTTTGCTGGTAAATAAATTAAAGGACTTGGCCAACGTGTCGGCGTCGACGCAGGTGGGATGTGTAACAGTGGCGCACTGCCTATACTTTAGATAATCAACAACATCCTGAAAGGGTACTTATCCTTTTGTGATTATACAATAGACCTAAATAATAAGAAATAAACCAATGGTCCACTATGATCACTAAAAGTCGAACTGTCATGTTGACAAAATAACCAAATAAATTAAGAATCACCTATTACATATGGACGTAGTTCTAGGACGTTTTAAACTAGTAGTGTTATTTGTACATTTGAAATTTCATCTATTTGGTTTTCTTAGGTAATCCTATAACCTACGACGAAATAAGTATATGGATGGATGGATGAAGTACTGACAGTTTTCACCCCATTTCCTAGCTTTGAATATGTATGACGAAATACGTAATTTCCCTGTTTAAAAAAAAGTTGCAATCGGTGAACATTATGAAAAAATAGTGAAAATAAAGATCCTGACGAATTGAGAACCTCCTCCTTCGAACTCTTGAAGTCAGTTGATAACATTTTATGCATTAAAAGTCACGCGTGTTTAAATAAGGTAAAGGCTTACTGTCATAGGTTGTATTTTCCGGCTCCGATGGCATGAACCGTAAGCCAGGAACAAATTTCATGACCAATCGCAAGGCGTCCCAGGCGATGATAATTTTTGAAGTGGTTAAGGATGAAGTATTATGACTCGCGTATTTCAGCTGTCGCTCCGTGGGTGGGTTGCGGAACGTATTTGTAATCCATACTAATATTATAAATGGGAAAGTGTGTGTGTGTTTGTTTGTTCGTTTGTTTGTCCGTCTTTTACGCCAAAACGGGGCGACGAAATGACGTGATTTTTTATATAGAGATAGTCGAAGGGATGGAGAGTGACATAGGCTACTTTTTGTCTCTTTCTAACCCCCCACTTCCCTAAAATGGGGGGTGGAAGTTTGTATGGAGCATTCCGGGGGGCAATCAGGAAAGGGGAACCGTGTTACCCCGAATTTAACGCGAGCGAAGCCGCGGGCAAAAGCAAGTAGCATATAAACTATCACCTGTTTCAACTAAGATGTGAAGGTCATTTTTATTTTATATGTATTTTATGTGAGAAAATGGCTGCCGTTCCTCAACCCACTCAAGGCACGGCAGCTGACCATCGCGATGCTTGATTATTGACCGCCCTTAACCACTTAAAATTTACCGTTGGGACACGGTGACCAACGTAAATTATTCCTGGTTTACGGCCTAGCAAGCATATTAAATACCCACAAAAAGTAGGGTAATTTTTCAGAGCTAGTACGATTTCTATGGTTATTATTGTTCACTGCTCATATAATTTTTCTACAGTTCCAAACCTTCAGATAAAGTGTACTTAGGAAGTAAAACCTTTTTGGCTTACCTACAATCTGTTTCGGTTGGTTTGAAGGATGTGACGTTTGTCACGTCACGTCACTTTGTAAAGTATTGACATCTACACAAACGAACAAAACCATCGAGCTTTCGTAAGCGAATTGCGTAAAGGATAATTTAACTCATGGTATGGCAGTAATTTTTAGTTCTATAAGTGACCGCTAGAGGCTCTGCACAAATTCTCCATACAAATAATTTACAAATTCGTGATCGAATCCCGAATTGGGCTTATTTGTCTGACTTGTGGTAGAGGTACATGAGTTAAATTATCCTTTACGCAATTCGCTAACGAAAACTCGATTGTTTGTTTCGTTTGTGTAGATTTCAATACTTTACAAAGTGACGTGACGTGACAAATGTCACATCCTTCACACTAACCGAAACAGATTGTATAGGTAAGCCAAAAAGGTTTTACTTCCTAAGTACATTTTATCTAAAGGTTTAGAACTGTAGACAATTATATGAGCAGTGAACAATAATAAGCATAGAAACCGTACTAGCTCTGAAAAATGCCCTACTTTTTGTGGGTGTTTAATATGCTTGCTAGGCCGTAAACCAGGAATAATTTCCGTTGGTCATCGTATCCCAAGCGGTAAATTTTTAGTGGTTAAGGGCGATAAATAATCAAGCTTCGTGATGGTCAGCTGCCGTTCCTTGAGTGGGTTGAGGAACGGCAGCCATTTTCTCACATAAAATATATATATATACAATAAAATGACCATCGCGTCGCAGTTGAAACAGGTGATAGTTTATATGCTATTATAAATAAAATAAAAATCATCAGCCGGCTGTATAGCACTGAAAAGACCGTAAACTAGTCACATGAATATATGGTATTTGGGGTATCAGCAGACGGTCTTTCTACCTCAATACAGCCGGCTGACGATTTTCCTGATAATAAGAGCATCAAATACTGACAGCTGACCTACGCTGTCATTATACTTCGCCCTTAACAACTTCAAAAATTATCGTCGCCTGGGACGCCTTGCGATTGGTCATGAAATTCGTTCCTGGCTTACGGTTCATGCCATCGGAGCCGGGAAATACAAGCTATGACAGTAAGCCTTTACCTTATTTAAACGCGCGTGACTTTGAACGCATAAAATGTTATCAACCGACTTCAAGAGTTCGAAGGAGGAGGTTCTCAATCCGTCAGGATCTTTATTTTCACTAATTTTTCATAATGTTCACCGATTGCAACTTTTTTTTAAACAGGGAAATTACGTATTTCGTCAGACATATTCAAAGCTAGGAAAAGGAGAGAAAACTGTCAGTACTTCATCCATCCATCCATATACTTATTTCGTCGTAGGATATAGGATTACCTAAGAAAACCAAATTGATGAAATTTCAAATGTACAAATAACACTACTAGTTTAAAACGTCCTAGAACTACGTCCATATGTAATAGGACATTCTTAAGTTCTTTGTTTATTTTGTCAACATGAGAGTTCGACTTTTAGTGATCATAGTGGATCATAGGTTTATTTCTTATTATTTAGGTCTATTGTATAATCACAAAAGGATAAGTACCCTTTCAGGATGTTGTTGATTCTCTAAAGTATAGGCAGTGTGCTACTGTTACACATTCCACCTGCGTCGACGCCGACACGTTGGCCAAGTCCTTTAATTTATTTACCAGCAAAAAAGCCGGAGCGGCGCCCGACATCCGAAATCACTACAAGACTATTAAATATAGTTGTTGTTCGTCTATCTATTGTTGGTGTTGAGGCAATCGATCCGTGGAGCAAGGGGCACGGAGCCTCACGACCTAACAAACGCACAAGGGAAGCTGAAGATGCTCCAGCAAGCCGCCGGTTTTCATACATAACACAACGCAGGATTGCGGCTTTGCCGCTTCTTGCATAATGAATGATGGTTTTATTGCTATTTATAAGTTACACGTACGAGTTATTGTTAGTAGTACTTATAAGTTTCTAGTTTGTGACAATGTTACTTTAAAAGGCTATTTCGCAATAAATAAATCTTTAATATAATTATGTACATTATAATTTCAAAGTGCCCTGTATAAATATGGATGTCTATTAAGTGAGCACTATTTTGACGCAATAATTCGAAGATCCCGGCCTGTAACGCAGTTGTTACTTCTTGAATATAAAATAATACACCTTCCTGGGATAAATAGTTTGCCTTGCTGGTGATAAGTTAGCTGCTACAGCAATCAATCAGAAATGAATGATGCACAAGAACCTGTAAAAGATGGTTCAATATTATTTGTTATTTTTCACAGTTTCATTGTAATTATTATGATTGAAAGTGAAAGTGTTTATAAGTATCATATCAAATTTCAACTACTTACCATTCATTTTAGGTTAGAGTTGGTATTTTTGTGTCGATTTAAAATCAGATTAATTGACTATTAATACATAAATCTCACAAATATTCAGCAGTTCTTGGGTCTAGATTTCTTTTTTTAAATTATTCTTATTGAAGTGTTGATGTGGATATTTCTATTTCTCATATCGGGTTGAAATTTACCGTTTCGTTTTCCAGTTCCAGTTATCATACTATGCAGTCTTATCAACAAATTATGCTTAATATAAGGTTTTGTCGATATTATTTCGTCAACTAATAATATATAAATATAACACAATAAATACGAATGATTTTCACTTTCACCATGTTTTGACATCTCACCTTATAATTTGATAGTGAAAGAGTTTTCTACAGTCGAAACGGTATTTTTCGGTGACGTAAGTCAAATTAGTGTCTTATGGTGACGTTTTAATAAAACCTATCGATAACAAACTGTACTGACCTTCAGTACGTTAACATGACAGATCACATTTGACGTGCCGCATACATCCGTCTCGTTCTACCTATGAGACGGATGTATGCAGCGCACTAAACGTAATCCGACATGAAATGACAGCATAGCTCGTTTGTATGTGTTGCTGTCGAAACTGAAGGAAAACGATTCGAATCACGATTATTCGTTAACGCCTATAGAAATATATTCAGAATTTTCTACGACTCGTGGTAGAGGTACGTAGGGTCAGGGAGGGAACAGTCGCTCGGTGGGAACAGTGGCTCGAATGTGCTGTGCGAGAAATGGAAAGCGCTTTATGTCTGTCCTCTACATCAATTGGAACCGTTCCGTACCCGACCATGTACGAACTAGTTAGTGAGGCGCTCCGGCGCCATGCGAATGTGTTATTGTGCGTTTTTGTGTTTAATGCTATCAAAGTTACATTTCCAGATAAGTTTCACTCCTCTTTTTTCTTAACTCGTACGAGATTTTCAATTACTTATGTTATTATTGAAGAGTGTGTCAAATCTACTTAGTATTGGCTGGTAATTCAAGACCCTAGGTGTTTGTATGTGTTTTTAATTTGAACTAAAATACAAAATGACGCCAAGGTCAACAGTCGTTCGTTTTGGAAAAGTACACGGTGGCTCGCGAACCACTGTGCACCTTACAGAGTTGGGCTAAAATTTACTTAAATATGAATAAGAATAAAAATTCTATGATTATTAAAAATAATTCTTGCACTCTTTTTTTTTAATAAAATGAAAGAGAATAAATCATGCGACATTTAGGTAGGTACCTATTTTAAATCAAGAATGAAGTCAGGAGCGATTATTCCGGAATTGGGCTTATCTATACTAATTACCGTTTTACTCAACAAAAATGTTATTTGTTATATAATTTAGGTTCGATTTCTACGTACCTAGCCATTGTGTACTGTTAGAACCACTGTGTACAGGGTGTAGTACTCAGTGACTCGAGCCCCTGTGTACTGTTAGAGCCACTGTGTACTAGCGGGTCCTAGTCACTGTGCACAGCAACCGGTACACAGTGGCTCGATTCCCAATTTCTAAAAAAGAATGGATATATCTTTTTTGGTGAAAGTAACAGCAAATATATTTGCTACATATGAAAGTTTAATAATGCACGGTGCTCTGTGCTTGCAACAATTAGTTCAGGGATTTATATTTTTCATGCAACAGCCTGTTGAAAAAATCCTAGCGACTGTTCCCTCCCTGACCCTACCTTCAATGTAATAAAAACCAAACTAATACCAAAAGGTCGTATCTGATGCCTTTGGAAGAAGTTTTTTGGAGATAACTCAAAAATGACTGAACGGATAATGTTCAAAATAATTTTCGTAGAAAGTATATGATAAGGCACATCGCCTCAAATTTTTTGGACTTACGGTTTAAAAGTTACCGGGGGGGCTACACAATTTTTCTGACTTTCGAAGCGATTATTTCAGAAAATATTCACCTAATCACAAAATGGTCAAAGAAATCTCAATGTTATTTTTAAAGACCTATCGATTGATGTGTCACATGTTGATATTTGGTTAAAAAACATTTTTTGAAATTTATTTACATCTATGGAGCGCCCCCCTAAAAATATTTTTTTTTTCAAATTTAACTCCATAACTAAGTAGCGGCATACAAAATACATCTTATGTGTAAATTTTATTCAGATACGTCGTATGGTTTCCGAGTAAAATGGCTGTGACATACGGACGGACAGACAGACAGACAGACATGACGAATCCATGAGGGTTTTCGTTTTTTGCCATTTGGCTACGGAACCCTAAAAAGTGTAAAATTTGACCGTCTCAAAAACCCGTCACAACCCATACGATTGCGAAATATGTAATGAGAATAGTTTCTTTCTTGCAACCGAGTGTTCCACGATCCACGACACTCACATTTCTTTTTGTATTGTATATGTCTGTGTAGGTTGACTGATAAAGAGTGCCATTTGGCATTAAATCCACCATTCGTACTTTTTTTTGCAATATTTTCTGCAATAAAGTCTAAATAAATGTAGTTTCTGGTACCGAGCCAATTGGGTACTTTCCGGGGTTAAAAAAATATAATTCTATTTAGTCCGTCAGTTATCAAAAAATATTGAACACGTATTTTTTATTTTGTCAATCAAACAAAAATTGGTGAAGATATAGCCCGTTAAAGTTCCGCGTGACGTCACATTATACTAAAAATTGTACTGAAATGTGACGTCACGCGGAACTTTAACGGGCTATATCTTCACCAATTTTTGTTTGATTGACAAAATAAAAAATACGTGTCCAATATTTTTTGATAATCTAACTGACGGACTAAATATATTTTTTTAGTAAAGTAACAAATTCCGGAGGTTTTTGGTCCAAGATATTTCACATTTGCCCTTTACATTAAACACATTTTTATTCATTATGTGAACCGTCTCATTCCGAGCAATGCGAAGAAGGAAAAGCACCGTTGTTGTTCAAAACCTTATTACTATTTAGCATTGTACAAAATATAGATGGAACTTTGCCTTCCACACACGCCCGTAACACAAAAAGTTAAGACACACCACCAAATTGAAACGTCACACAACATCACATAGCGCAGAAGTCATGTAGCATGTTTAATTTCGCCTTGTATGACACGAAAATTGAGTCGCCGAACTTGAAATTAGTTTCACATGTACAGTCCGAATTTACCGTTTCCTCCTCACATCTCACTACAGCAAAATGAACGCTACTTCATATAGAATAGAGCTCACATTTCAGTGGATATCCAGGTGGAGATAAGTGATTAGTAAAAATGGTTTAAATGTACGGGCTCGTTAAAAGTTTTGACATGGAGCAGAATTCTAGAACCGTTTTTATGTTGACAGCTTGGAAGAATAATAAGTTGACAGAGGATAATCTGTCCTATATTTTTCATAGTTACCCGTATTATTGGGAAGTTATTTTTATTCTAATGAGATAGATAGAAACTGTTTTTACGAGTAAAGGTATCACGATGGTAGCAAACAAGGATACGGCCCGCCTGATGGTAAGCAGCTACCGTAACCTATGGACGCCCGCCACTCCAGAAGTGTTACATGTGCGCTCCTGTTTTGAAGCACCCAATACTGTTAGTCCCTTGGGAAAAACTTGGCAGGAAGTTTAGATTCCAGCATGTGAGGCTAAGGATGAAGGCCCTGCTGACGGCAAGCGGTGCGGTGATAGAGAACGGCTGTTGGCATCATGTCAAATAATTCTTCAAACACAACTCATTGTAGAAGCGGTAGAATACACAAAAAATACAATATGTACACTCCTTGTTACATCAAGAGTAGGCCGTAGGCAACCGTACCCAATGGAGTAGCAGAATTCGGCTTATGTATGGCAATGCACAGTAAAACATTATGTATTTTGGTTCCTGGTAGCCTGAGCTAAACTGGGAGCATTTTGTTAAATATATTTTTTGCCAAAAATTCCTTGTCGACTAGCAAGTGGGCAAAAATCGACTTTTTTTGTATCGGAAATGACAGACTTGGCTACTCCATCCGGGTTGAATTCTCTATTCATTCATACCACAAATTGGTATCTAATGGTAGCACCACACTTCGCCTATGCGGACAAATATTCGTGTTGCGTCTCTTTCTTATTGTATAGAATAGGAAAGAGACGCAACACGAATATTTGTCCGCATAGGCGAAATGTGGTGTCACCATAAGACTGACGCTAACGGAGCGCAAATCACAACTGATAAAAGCTTAGAGAATTCAAACAGCCATGTCTGTCATTTTCTATACGAAAAAGTCGATTTTTGCGGGGGAGGGAAACGTCAAACGTATGGCTATTCGTACGTAACGTACAAATAGCTACGTCAGATAAACGTCAGTCCATACATGTGTATGACCACTGGTCATATGTTTTCGGCAGAGGGGAATGCCTATCAATGGCGACTCCGGTTGGTTGAATTCTCTAAGGATAAAAGCTCCATAGGTCAAATATCATGTCTAGTCCTACCACTCACACATGCGCATTGCTCGTGAGCTCAACGTAGCCTGTTGTCCGCTCGGAAACCGAATAATAATTTAGCTTAAACATTACGGAAGCGGCTGCCTTCTGACTCTAGAACCCAGAGGCCTTATCAAGATTAGGCAAGGATTTGGCGATGTCTTCCATTACCGAAAAAAGACTGGTATAAGAAAATAGCCTCATTGCTGAGACGTGTTCGCGGCAGCAATAAACAGCATGCTAAGGGTGTTAGACAAGCGCCTCGACTGCCCGCTCATCAAGTACTGGGTAGATGTAGTTATAGATAGGTCTGAGTAGGTATAAGTATTACTAACATAGTCTTTATTAAGGTTCACATGTCACTCTGTAACAAAATATGGAATAATATTCTACTTGAATGTGTAAATACAAAAACCTGAAAATAAAAATGCGAGTCACAATTATAAACCAGTATCAGATTTTTAAGCCTTTTTCATGGTTTAATGTGATTACACGTTTTAGAGTAGAGCCGTAAAAATATTCCGCTCTGAAAAATCCAGACTGCGTTGAAATTCAAAAATATTTTCTATTGGATTCGGCTCACGCTAACCGATAGACATATTTCCGATTTATCGACAGATGCAGATGTCTGAAATCCATGTTCACAGTTATAAAATATCACTGCCTTGCTTTGAGATTTAGATATTTTCACGAGGGGAAAAAATCTCGAAAATGAAGCACGCAGTATGGAACATACCACAAATTGGTATCACACAATGTTCATTTTTGTTATACCACGACGGTGGCAAACAAGCATACGGCCCGCCTGATGGTAAGCAGTTACCGTAGCCTATAGACGCCTGCAATCCCAGAGGATTCACATGCGCATTGCCTACCCTTTAGGAACCTATTCACTCCTTTTTTGAAGAACCTTATACTGTAGCCCGCTGGGAAAACCTCGGCAGGGAGTTCATTCCACAGCCGCAGCGTTCATGGGAGGAAATTCCTCTTGAACCGTACTGTGCGCGACCCTTTGGGCTCCAGGGTGTGAGGATGAACACCCTGCCGGCGGCAAGCAGTGCGGTGATAAAAAGCTGCCGTGGGCATCATATCAAACAGTTCTTCAGAGCACAACCCATTGTACAAGCGATAGAACACACATAAGGAGGCAAAGTCTCTCCTTAGACTCAAAGGTGCAATATCGCTCGCTCGATACTTATTAGGCACGTATTTATGACTTGAGAAGAAATTAAATGATTTCATTAAATATCTTCCATCTTAAATAAAATCATTTGCATACCGTTGACCGAGCGAGTTTAAAGAGCAAAGCGTTTACGTTACAGCTTGAGCAAGAATTCTTTCGTACTTTTGTCCGGTGAATGTTCATCTGCTTACCTCCACTGACTTCTTAACCAATTCTCGATATGTTGTCGGCAGTTTTTTAGGGTTCCGTAGTCAACTAGGAACCCTTATAGTTTCGCCATGTCTGCCTGTCCGTCCGTCCGTCCGCGGATAATCTCAGTGACCGTTAGCACTAGAAAGCTGAAATTTAGTACTCATAGTTATGTATATCAATCACGCCGACAAAGTGGTAAAATAAAAAGTGGAAAATAATGTTTTATTAGGGTATCTCCCCTATACGTAAAATGGGGAGTGTTTTTTTTTTCATTTCAACCCTAACGTGTGATATATTGTTGGATAGGTATTTAAAAATGAATAGGGGTTTACTAGAATCATTTTTTTATAATGTAAATATTTTCGGAAATAATCGCTCCAGAAGTAAAAAAAATGTGTGTCCCCCCCCCCCCTCTAACTTTTGAACCATAAGTTTTAAAAATATGAAAAAAATCTCAAAAGTAGAACTTTATGAAAACTTTCTAGGAAAATTGTTTTGATCTTGATAGGTTGAATAGTTTTTGAAAAAAATTACAAAATAATTTCTGTAATAAGTTTGTAATTTAACCGTATAAGCAGGTGTTTATTGTACCTGTAATTTCTACAAAATGACAATGAAATGACGTGCTTTCAAATAAAGTAAAAACGGTGAAAATCGGTTCACGCAATAAAGAATTATCCCATAAAAATCATCTTCCATAGTTTAAGCTCGCGCGCAATAGTTTCCTTAATTTGCCGATAGATGTCGCTGTACTTGGAATGCTCATATTATATCCTACATGGCGGTGTTATTTTAACTCTTAAGTGGGGACACTTACTGTGACGGACGGAAAACTAAGGAACCCTACACTGAGCGTGGCACGACACGCTCTTGGCCGGTTTTTGTAATAAAGACTTTTTTGTCGTTCCAGTTTTTTTTTCTAAAGGCGGGAAAAAAACAAATTACGTAAACGCCATTAGAATCTATAATAACATTATATGGATGTCACGAGGTCTACATCTCCCAGAGCCAATAGTAATGTCACTTATAATATCATGTTGAACACATGGATTTACTTGAGGTGGATCTAATTCTTACACTTTTTCCCTAACCACAGTTGAACCTTATCTTATTACCGAGTAAAACAGTTTTCATAGGTGACTAGTAAAAAGTAGTAAAAACGGTCCGATAGAGAGCATAATATTAGGGGACGGTGTCCCACTTGCACTCATTACAAAATTGACACATTTTACACATATTGATATTTTAATTGTCTAATGACGTCATTACCTTACACAGACTACTCATCATTAAGCTTTTACAAGGAGCACGGGGTCACCACACATCAGCGCAATTTTATTCGTAAATTTCTACGATTCGAACAGCACTTCTCATTAGTATTCTACACCATTTTGTAGTATAATAATCCAGGTTAGTCCCTATAACTTAATTTTTGTGGATATTTTTAATACTCATGTCATGAGTAATGATCAAAAACGTTAACTCAAATGAAATAAGCGGTCGCGCTCTCATACTATACTTTATGTCTTTAGGTATTTAAATAAAAGTAAACAAACAATTTTTACATTTTCGGGTAGTTATAACTTTTATTGGTTAACCAATCAAATACAAAACTGCCTGGATCTGTCACTTAACGACCTGGCTTTAACCAATATTATTTGATCGTGTAATGTTTTCATCTACCCTCAACTGGCTTAAGGAGCCATTTATTTAGGAGTACGGGAGCGCTGATGTGTGTTGACCTTGAGTTGTACTTATGATCTATCTAGTGTTTGAGGTTATCTGTGTTACCTCCTTAATTAAAACGTGACAGTCCCCTAGATAACCTTCTCTTTCGGCCTCACTTTGTGACCGAAGAATTACATCCACTTCATATAAATCCATGGTTGTACAAGCCTACAAAGTTACTTGTGGCATTTATGGTCACCTGCTTATTCTACACAGCGAAGGGCGCAAAAATATGTGACACGCTATTGTGGCTCTACAAATATTGTTGTGGCAGATATTTTATCCCGTTTGGTTGTGTAAAATATTACAGGATGTACGAAAACGCTAAGCTTACTAATACTAATAAAAGTAAAATTACTAATAAAACAATTTTTTTTAGTTATAAGTCCACATTCAGGATCCCGAGCCACGAGATTGTGTCCGGTCTTAAGTTGAACAGCCCTGCTAGCATGACTTACATTGTCGCGCGACTCTCCATACCTCAGGCGCAACTCGAAGTATGAAGTCGAGCGCGACGACGCTTGTTATCTGTAGGCCTAGCACATGAGTGTTGCGACAGTATCTCGCGGTCAGATAGACATCTGTCACTTTTATTTTTTATTATATGGCTTTTACTCCTCGCCGATTTTGGCGAGGTGTATTCTGCCAATATCGAGGTGTATACTTTTGGTTTTATTAATCTTTAGTAATATAAATAAAAGCAACGTTGTGCGGTTGAGGCCTTGCTGATTGTAAGGTGGTAGCCTCCCTACAAACACGTGGGTAGCCGAGACCCCGGATCAGTTTGTTTAACTAAAGGGAGGTTACGCGCGTTTTGAAACAATTTTTTCATTAGCTGCACACTTGTTCGTTAGGTCACCGCTATTCTCAACACGCTGTCACCATCTTGAGCTCAAACGGGTATCCCATCTGTCACTTTCTGATGAATACAGTTAGACAGTGACAGATGTCTATCTCGACCGCGAGATACTGTCGCTACACTCATGTGCTAGGCCTATACTGTACGGCGATCGGAGAAAGAATGCAGAGGACAACGCTGTATAATATTCTCGATAACCCTTCCTTTTGGCTTCGCTGTGGTCGGGTTGCCTTAGCAAGAGAGCAATTTGTTTCTTTGTTCGTCTTCAAATTATAGAACTATCAAAACTGTTCAAGTTTCAACTCAAGGAGTTCAGTATTGGTGAAACTACAACTGAATGGCAACTAATAAGTTTTGACAGTTCATTTAAGTAAATGACAGCTTTGAGTGCGGTTCTGTTTCAGTTGAATTATTGAATTTCCAAATTAAAGTTTAATTCAGTACTAGTTTACGCCAGCGGCTTCGTCCATTTGAAGTCGTGCTGTAAAATTGCCAAACCTCCCTCTCGCTTGGTATAGTCAACTCCAAAAAGTCTTATATAATTCGGAACCTACATTGACGCCTCATTAGGAATTAAATCCTTAGGAAATAAATCCCTAGATACTAGATACAGTAAATTACTGCGTATTTCCAAGTTTCAAAGTAATTCAAGTTTGTACTTGGACTTCGTAGTGACAATGTATGGCCATGATTCTAACGCTAAAGTTACCTGAAGATCTCAATTGTGCAAAATGGTGCTAGTACAGTCGCCATCAAATATACCGGAGCGGCCAAGGTGGTTAGAAATATCTGAACAACGCCTGTATTGTCAAGGCAAATAAAGTGCATGTTCAGATATTTTTGAGCACATGGGCCGCTTCGATATGTTGGATGGCCACTGTACCTATGTATATTATGCAAACTTAACATCATTAGTTTCTATTTATAGCATTCATAAACATATACTTAAACATTGGAATATGTATGAAGTCAGTCTGTTACGTAGGTATCTACAACTGTATATTAGAAAGTACTTAATGTGTTCAAACGTAAAGTATTAATACAAATACCTACCTAACATACAAAAATCATGAAAGCGGCCGCGCGGCGAGTGCCTGCTTGCTCTGCTTGCAAATATCTACCTGTTATTGCAAAAGGAGTAAACAGACACTCCCACCCCACAGCCACATAAGTACGTACCTAAATGATTAGTACAATGGTGGAGTGTAAGTTTTTGGCCAACAATCTGCTACGCAGTTTGGCAGATAGGTGAAATTGATTAATTGTATCTCTCTTTTTGTCCAAAATAATAATAATATTACAGTATGCCCCCCCCCCCTCTATAGGGATTTTTAGGTGTTGGACGTCAAAGTATAGTTACAAGAGAATTGTTTCTCATTGGTACCTAACATCAGCTAATATAAATAAAAACCCAGAGGGGTAAGATACAATTTCCAACAGAAAATACATTTCTCATTTCCCTAGCGTTTAGAATATCAGCCGACTGACAACAAAAGAGAGTCATGCGTTTTCCAAGTTGGGAAGAGACGGGGCCTGGGGCATATTTTCTATTGCAGCCAAGTTTGTCTGGGACTAGGGTGACCACTTTAACGTTTGTCATAAGGACTGTCTTGCTCATTCGAATAATTATTACTAGTAGTCCGCCTCGAACTCAGAACTCGCGATTTCCTTGCAAACGAGATGTCCAATATAACAAGACCCTTTTGATGACTTTTTCGCGCCTTCTAGGTCCATGACCCCTTGGTCGATCCTGCTCTATAAGAACTCTCAAATTATATGTATCTCTGCTACAACCCCAACAAATTTCAGAAAAGCGTTACTAAAGTTAGCGCGGAACAAACTCTCAAAATCAAAAAGCCATCGAAATGCCGAGAAGCCCCAGTAGCTGAAGTTGTTTGTAAGAATTTCACTTCGCTTATGCTTCGCTCGTTCGATTAACGGCCATCGCAACCTAGTCAATATTATTTAGTGACCCTGCTTACGAAGCTAGAGGTCCATGTTTGAACCCCGGACTGTAAGGATATTTATGTGAGTGTTCATCATGAATATTTGTATATATGTATAAACTCTTTATAGTACAACACATACACGTAAAAACTAACCCGATAAAGATAAAGTAGTACAAAGGTGAACTTATCCCTTTAAAAGATATCTTCCAGGCAGTTGAGCTTTGACCTTAATTTATTTTTGAGCTGTTTGTTTATATTTCTAGTTATGGTTACTTATTATCTAAACATGTATACATTTTTATGATACTCTTACTTTATTTATTTATATGTAGTTATTTATTTTTAATTTTAGATAGTTTTATTTTCAATAAGTTTTACTTGTTAAGGATGGTTCACGCTGCAGCCTTCCGCGTCCTACACAACACTTAATTTTGTATTGAAAGCATCTCGTGATCCTCGGAGGTCACGTGACGTTCTCTATACAAAATGAAGTGTCGGAAGTGTCGTGTAGGACGACAGCGTGAACCATCCTTCAGTCTACGTTTAATGTTATCCTTACTGTAATTTGTTCTGAAATAAATGCTTTGTGCGACCACGTTTCAGTACCATATGTCATCACTGGCAACACACACTGGTCAAAGACTTTTGTCTCAAGACGAAAGTCTTTGACCAGTGTGTGTTGCCAGTGATGACATATGGTACTGAAACGTGGTCGCTTACAATGGGCCTCATAAGAAAGCTCAAAGTCACCCAAAGGGCAATGGAGAGGGCTATGGTTGGAGTCTCTCTGCGTGATCGCATCAGAAATGAGGCCATCCGCAGCAGAACCAAAGTAACCGATATAGCCCTCCGAATCGCTAAACTAAAGTGGCAGTGGGCGGGGCACATTGCTCGTAGAACCGATGGCCGTTGGGGCGGAAAGGTTCTCGAGTGGCGACCACGAACCGGAAGGCGCAGCGTGGGTAGACCCCCCGCAAGGTGGACTGATGACCTGGTGAAGGTCGCGGGAGTCCACTGGATGCGGGTGGCGCAGGACCGGTCATTGTGGCACTCTTTGGGGGAGGCCTATGTCCAGCAGTGGACGTCTTTCGGCTGATATGATGATGATGATGATGAAATGCTTTATTATTATTAAGTATAGTAATAATAATCTACGGTCTAGGCTACGGTAGCTGCTTACCATCAGGTGGGCCGTATGCTTGTTTGCCACCGTCGTGGTATAAAAAAAATCTAATGATAAATGGTACTTATTTGATGTAGTTAAGTTGTCTGTACCGACAATTTATCAAATGGATAAAAAATAATTTTAAACAAAAAAGAACCGACTTCACTTAGCATCCACCTTTCCGAAAGGAAATGCTCAAGCTGCTGTAAAAAATACTCAAATCACTATAGGTGTGCCTATAATAGTTGAAGAGTTCCCTCGATTTTTCCAGGATCCCATCATCAGATCCTGACCTAGTTACAATGGGACCAGCTGTAATGTATACTCTTTCAAACAAAAAAAGAATTTTCCAAATCGGTCCAGCCGTCTTCCAATAATCGGGAAATATACATTAAAAAAAAACTAGCAAAACCAAAGATCCCAACGAATTGATAAACTCCTCCTTCGAAATCTTGAAGTCGGTTGAAAATCTGTAGTGTTGCAGATTTACAGTCTCAAATCCAGTTCTCGTAGTCACCCTACAGAGCTAAGCGCTAAGCGGATAAGCTATATAGCTAGCAGAAGCCACGGGCCCGGACAAGTTGTGACAGGCGCATCGAATAAACATGTTTTGGTGGAACTTTAGGCATTCGATAGTTGCACGCCAATCTTGCGTGCTAGAGGGCGTATTCATGCGCATGAAGAGAAGAGACGGACGTGTAGTGTATACTAGATATAATTATGTACTTAGCTCATAGGATGTATATATGAACCATTTACTCATGTATTGATGGCAGTAATAAAGTATCACTTAAGCTGAACACTCGTTTCCACTCAACTCCGAACCCTCACCTTACATGGCGACCCTGCCATATACGGTGTCGCGCGTGCGGTCAGTCACCGGGTGATATTGAGAGCACAATTAATTATAATGTAAACATAGTGCAAGTGGACAATTAATTGATTGTGGCTAATCAAGAATCTTATCATGGGTGCCACAAAATCGAAAGAAGAGGTTATCATCGCTCAAACTGCGGCCGGAGGTGACAATAAGGCTTCTGCGAGCACCGACGATCTTCGATTCCACGCAAGTACCACTAATGTTATCTTGGAAATAATGCTCGTCATATTCGTCATTGGAGGAGGCTACGCCCTGTACAGAAGGTGTAAGAAAACCCAGAAGAAATGGATGCGTCAGGAGGTCGCTCTCTGTGAGCTGCAGCGTGCTGCTCGTGCAGCGCCCATAAGTGTCTGAGTGTGGTGTTAGTGGCGTATATCGGTTTCTAGTGGTAGTGTAATTACGTACTGGAAAATAGACTACTAACGGTGTTGGTGAACAAACTTTTAAAAGAAGAAAACAATGAACAGTTAATGTGAATCGCAAACGTAAGTTAAAATAAGTAGGTATTAATCTTATATTATTTTGTAATGGCAGATATTCATCTCATATTCATTATTGGAATGTTACGAGGAATTAATCTACATAAGGAAATATTTAGTTAAAAAAGGAAAATCGAGGTTTGAAGATAACATAACAAAGAATCAACTGTCAAAAGTTAATGATATTATAGTTAGGTGCAACCAATTTATTACTCAATTTTCTTTACTTACGGGCATAAAATCTGAAATTATTGAGGAGACCAATAATTTGTATGCTAAAATTACTTGTTTACATGATGATATTTTAAAGTTATTTTCAAAGCCTGAGGTAGAGGAAAATACAAGTAGTGACAGTAAATATTTTGAAATTGACACCATGGAGTTCGACTTAAAATCGGCGTGTAGCCTTATACCCCTTATGGACGGTACCGAGGAGACAACAAAGAGGTTAATTGATGCTGTAGATATGTATTCAGACATGCTTAGTGAGGCAGGACAAAAATATCTTTGATTGTATTTGTGTTAAAAGGAAGACTGTCTGAAAGTGCAAAATTGCGCATGTTAGGTACTTATACGACCGTAGAGCAACTTATAAGGGATTTGCGTAACTCTCTTTTGCCTAAAAAATCTTTCACAGCCATCCATTCCCGACTTCAAAATATAAGTCAGGGTTGGCGTAGCATAGATCAGTACGGGTCCGAGATAGAAAAACTTTTTTCTGAGTTAACTATCACTCAGGCGGAAGGTGATTCGACGAGCTATGACGTATTAAAGCCGCTGAACGAAAAGATGTGCATTAAAAAGTTCGCAGATGGCTTGAAGGACCCAAGGCTCGGCACCATCATTACGGCGCGGAACTTCAATAGTCTGAAGGATGCGATCCAGGCTGCGCAGGACGAGGACATTCCGCGGCCGTCAACATCCAGCCAACCAGAGGTCATGGGTATGTACCGCTCACAAAACTCTTTTAACAGATACTACAGAGGGTCTGCTCACAACTCATATAGAGGTCATCGTCATCGTTTCCACAGGGGTCCGCGACAGTATTCTCATAGTCGCTATCCTCAGCCCCAACAAGGCAACTCGCGGGGAGGCGCCCGTGGTTACAAGTCACGAGGCAGGCCAGCACGGGGTGGCTCGTATTTCGGGTCCCGCAGTCGTGGGGTCAGTGCCCGTGGCAACATGCACGTGATATCGCACGACCAAAATGGTGCGGCCGGTCATCACCCTAGTGCACCAAATACGGAATCGCTGAATCATTTTTTTCGAGACTGATTTTATTTACACGTGTAATAATTTAAATAGGGTGGCCCTACTTACAGCTGGCTAATCGATACGGGAGCTTCTCTATGTGGGATAAAGTATGAAATCATCCGAAATTGGAACATCCCATTCCATAAAAAGACGTTACACGTTACAGGTATAGGCGGTCAAGTAACTTCTAATGGATTAAATTACAATGGATATGAATTTGAGCATTCTTTTTTTGTATTTGAGAATTTATCGTGTAGCACGGATGGTATTTTAGGCCAAGACTTTTTCAGAAAATACAGAGCCAATATCGACTTTGAAACAAATATTTTACGATTAGTTACACAGGATGGACAACTGGTTAAAATCGGGTTTAGTTGT
Organism: Pammene aurita; assembly: GCA_947086415.1. Lineage (NCBI taxonomy): Eukaryota > Metazoa > Arthropoda > Insecta > Lepidoptera > Tortricidae > Pammene > Pammene aurita. Next base: position 29,320,084 of record OX352306.1, read on the forward strand.
TCGTCTGCCCCAAATAATAGTTATTTAACTATTCCTGCTCGTAGTGAGTTCATACATTATATGGATACTAGTATTACGGAGGACTTCGTAGTAAATAGCCAGGAATTATGCGAGGGAGTATACGTAGCAAGTGCTATAGTTAAACCAATCCAGGGTAAAATACCCATTAAAATTTTAAATACACGAGATAGTGACGTAAATTTAAGCCGTTTCACAATTAATAAGAGTAGATTGAGCGATTTCTTTATTTGTGAATTTAACAAACCAACTATGAATGCCGATAGAGTTAAGTCATTATTTTCTGCACTAGACTTCAGTAAATTAAACGAAGAAGAACAGAAATCCATTGAGAATATATGTGCAAAATATCCGGATGTCTTTTTCCTACCGGGTGATAAATTAACCACCACAATGCTTTATAACCAGTCGATACAATTAAAACCAGGTAGCTCACCAGTTTATGTAAAACCTTACAGGTTACCTTACTCGCAAAAGTCCGAAATTGATAGGCAAATTCAAGGAATGTTAGATGATGGAATAATTGAAGAGGCGAGAAGCGCATGGTCGAGTCCGTTACTGTTAGTCCCTAAAAAATCAGATTCTTCGAAACAAAAGAAATGGCGCGTGGTCATCGACTATAGAAAATTAAATAACCAGATAAAAGATGACAAATTTCCCCTTCCGAATATAACTGAAGTTTTAGATTCATTATCAGGTGCTATCTCATTTTACGCATTTAGATCTATATCAGGGTTTTTATCAAATTAATTTAGACGAATCTAGCCGCCCACTTACAGATTTTCAAACCGGTAAAAATCAATATCAGATGACTAGATTACCCCAAGGGTTGAAAACTAGCCCTAACGCTTTCTCAAGAATGATGACCGTGGCCATGTCTGGACTAAATTACGAACAGTGTTTGGTATACCAGGATGATTAAGTAGTGTTCGGAAGAAACCTTGCTATACATAATCAAAATTTGTTAGATGTTTTTAGTAGATTAAGAAAGGTAAACTTAAAGCTTAACCCTGCCAAATGCCAATTTTTACAAAAACAAATACTGTATCTCGGTCATGTAGTTTCAGAAAATGGAATTTTACCGGATCCTGAGAAAACCAAAGTTCTTAATAATTATCCGACTCCGCAAAACGCCGACGAAGTTAAACGGTTTGTGGCATTCGCTAGTTACTATCGTAAATTTATTGTAAATTTTGCAGATAAAGCGTATCCACTCAATAAGTTATGTTGCAAAAATGTACCATTTGTATGGTCCCAAGAATGCGAACAATCTTTTCAAACTTTAAAATCAGCTTTAGTTGAACCACCGGTACTTCAATATCCAGATTTATCAGAAAAAAATCAGTTCCTTTTACAATGTGATGCTTCAGGAAAAGCTTTAGGCTCAGTACTGTGCAATGGCGATGGACGCCCTGTCGCATACGCTAGTCGAAGTCTTAACAAGGCTGAATTGAATTACCCAACAGTTCAAAAGGAGCTTTTATCAATAGTATGGAGTGTGCGCTATTTTAGACCTTATTTGTATGGCAGACAGTTTAAAATACAGACAGACCACCGGCCGCTAGTGTATTTGTTTAACATGAAAGATCCCAGCAGCAGGTTACTAAAGTTCCGATTACAATTAGAGGAGTATGAGTTTACCGTCGAGTATTTGAAAGGTTCTGAGAACTCCGCGGCAGACGCTCTGTCTCGCATTAATGTCACGTCAGAGGATTTGAAACATATGAATGAGCAAGTTATGAATGTGATGACGCGAGCGCAAAGACGAAAAATCGAGAGTATGCAAGGTACAGACAGTACAAATTCATCGGTTACTAATGTGCCCACTGATTCGAGGCTTGATCACCCAAGAGTTGTGGATATCATTAAAAAACCGGAAAATTTTACTGAGTTATGTGTTACGTCATGTAGAGATTATAAAAAAGTTGTTAGAGAAAATTTCGTGAAAGAGAAGAGTCTAAGTATTTTAGTTACGTGCCCAGCAAATCGTGTGTTTATTTTAATCCTACATCTCAGTCGCTACTGTCGCGAGCCGAATTAGCGAGAGATTTGGATTCAATTTGCGAGAAAATAAATGTTAATGAATTATGCATAATAAGGAACGAAGTAAATAAAGATTTTATTGCGGGCTTAATACAAGAAATAAATAGGTACTATATTTGGTCCGGACCGCGAATATGTGTGTTAAGTAATGTACAAAGAATAAATAATTTACATGATAGACGCGTAATAATAAATGACTTTCACCTACTTCCCACAAGTGGCCACGCGGGGATTAGGAGAATGTCTAATAATATAAAAAAGCACTATTATTGGCCTAGTATGGAAAAGGACATACGTGATTTTGTGTCAAAATGCACTCAATGCCAAAAACAAAAATATTGTGCACCAACTAAAGAACCTATGGAGATAACAACTACTGCTAATTGCGCTTTGGAAAAGATTTATTTAGATATCGTAGGACCTCTTCCAAAAGATGAACATGGTTATTGTTACGTACTGACCCTACAGTGTGAACTGTCAAAGTTTGTAGAAGCATATCCCCTACGTTCCAAAGATACAGCCACTGTAGCTCGATCATTCGTAGAGAACTTTGTACTACGATATGGAATTCCACTCGAAATAGCAACAGATCGAGGAACTGAGTTTATCAGCAGCACAATGAAAGAGGTATGTGATTTATTAAAAATTACTCATTTGCCCTCCACAGCGTATCACCATGAGTCAATCGGAGCCCTAGAGAATTCGCATAAAACTATTGGAGCTTATTTAAGAATACAATGCGAAAATATACCGAATTCTTGGAGCGACTGGTTGCCTTACTGGTGCTTTACGTATAACAACACGGTGCACACGGAGACGAAGTACACGCCTCATGAATTAGTTTTCGGTAAGTTATGCATGCTTCCTAGTAATTTAAGAAATAGTAACGTTAATCCCTTATATAATCACGGTAGTTATCATTTAGAATTAAAATATAGATTACAGCTGGCACAGGCAGACGCTCGTAACCATTTAATAAACAGCAAACTTAAAAGGAAGGAGAAATATGACTCCCATACGAGGCCTGTCACCTATAGTAAGGATAGTTACATCTGGTTACGAAATACGTCAGATAATAAGATGCAAAGCATTTATTTAGGACCTTATTTAGTTTTAGAGGATTTAGGATGTAATGTTAAAATACTTAAAAATGGCAAGGAAGATGTTGTGCACAAAAATCGCACCAAGCCATGTATTTCATAAGAATGTATTTGTTGTTATTACTTAATGTGTGAAAATTAGGTTAATTTAGATATATATTAGTTTAATTTAATGCTTTATAGGTACTTATATATAGGCAATGTAAGTAAAAAAATAAAATAATTCTTATGTTTATTTTTTTTAATCTTGCGATGAATGGTGTAGTGTATACTAGATATAATTATGTACTTAGCTCATAGGATGTATATATGAACCATTTACTCATGTATTGATGCCAGTAATAAAGTATCACTTAAGCTGAACACTCGTTTCCACTCAACTCCGAACCCTCACCTTACAGACGTATGGCTCCCCATTGGGCGGACAGAATAACATATTTTACTGTTACTGTGACCAAAAAGGTCCTTAATATGGCAGTTGTAGCCCAGGAAGCAGGTAGACCCCGGACAACCTGGATGGCAGTTGTTAGAAAAGACATGCAGAATGGAATAAGCCCTGAGACGACCCAGGACCGACCGGCCTGGCGACACATGATTAGAAGGCCTAACCTAAGTAAATGGAAAGGAGCCAGGCAAAAGAAGAAGACTGTTACTGTGTAAACTGGTGGCAACGGCGGCTGTGGCCACCGTCCATGGTAAACAAATGCCAACGTACCAGGGTGGCCTTAATGAATGCTGCTCAAATCACTTGGAAGTTCAACGTGGCGCTGGTCCCAAACAATCCCCACTAAGGCCGTTCACTTTTAGTACAAACTAAGCGGGTGCTAAAACGGCACAAGAAGTGCGGCGGTGTGACCATGGTAAACAATTTCAAACATGTGGGTGTGGCCTCAATGCTCGCTGCTTGCGTCCTTTAGAAGCTCGACGAAACGCTGAACGCTGGTACAATTACCAGCGTTCAGCGTTTCGTCGAGCTACGCCAGCCAGTACGCCGAGCCAGTACGCTTACTCGTTGCATTCGTGCTTATTGTGATTAAATTTACGTTATCGGCGACTTTTGACATTGATAACGTTTTAAAACGGGGTTACTCTTTGCTAAATTAAGTAGTTTTTGAGCAACTAAACCAATCAAAAGGTTACTATTTATTTAAAATCGAACAAATGTTAGATAAGCATTTTCTTAAAGTGACTGAAAGGGTGTATTGTTGCTTACTTACTTTCTTTATTTTAGTATGCACTATGAGTACAAATATGCTGTGACATACTGACTGCCTGAAATAAAAACGTTTTATTCGTATTTATTAATGTATTTATTTATTAAATTTTAACGTGTAACTGTACTGGAGCATAAGAATTATTTTTAAAAACATTTTCTTAAGAGGGCGCTCAATACATGTATCTATTGTAACGGTTTGAATAAAACAAAAACAAATGTCGAAAATGCTTATTAAAAATAATATATGGCGTATAATAAAAACCACTCACATACCAATTTCATTAATATAGGGCCGTAAATTTCGACTACAGACGGAAAAAGCACCCCAAAAATTGCACCACTTAGTGTCCGAAAACGGAACGGACCAGGCTGACGGCTGTCCGACCATAAAATATGGAAAGAACATCACTTTAGCTATCAAATAAGGTTGGTTTCCTCCTGCTAATCGATGAGGTAAAACCAAGGTAAAACACCCCAAGATTGAACCACTAAAAGTGTCCGATAACGGAACGGACTAGAATGCGGGCTGTCCTGGCCGGACAGCCCTCATTCTGGTCCGGTCATTTGTGACTTATTAAAATGTAATTCTGAGGTCGGAAACTCTTGTCAAATAAAAGTTTCATCACTATAAACATATCAAATTCAACTATGCCTGCTTTGATGTAAAGCAAAACCCCTTAACAACTTTAATTTCCATGTGTTTAATACCTATGGTAAAAAGACACTAGGTTAATTTTACACCCGGTGCAACATTGTCCTTCTTTGGGACAGGACAACAAATATTTGTACTTTTATTCAGTTTCATTTGAACTTAATAATTCCCAATGAAGTGGATAGGTGCACATGTAATTTGACTATTTATTTTGAATTTATGCGGTAAACCATATAATAAAAACGCCTTTCGATCTCTTTTTCTACTCTTTCAATGTTTATACGCTTGATTGTTGTAGGTGGAGTAGTATTCCTCAACACATTAAAGTTTGCGACATCCTCTCCTGCGTGGAAAATGAAGACGTCCTCGTGGTAGATGTTGGGCTGTCTGAAGTAAGTCTCGTACACGGGACGGTCGAAGGGATAAGCCCTAGATTTCACGTCGGGCATGTCAACCTTGTATTTTTCTATTTCCTTAGGCAAAGGACTGTGGGGGTACACAACGACGTAGAGCTGGAAGGGAAAACCGTCCTTAGTACCCTTAGGCAGCATCATCCGTTTAGGCTGGTAGAAAAACTTCTCAGACATATCAACGGGAACCTTAGATTGCTTAAACAGCCTGAAAAGCTCAGCCACTGGGACGGAATCTTCTTTGTACAGGACGAAGTCGCGGGAGTGGCGCTCGATCTTGTGCTGTCCAGGGGTGAGCTTGAGCACGAACCAATCCAGCTCAACGAAGTTCATCCAGTTGTCCTCAATTCTAAGAGGATAACCATTGCTATCATGTTTGGGACCTAAGAAGAACTTGAACACGGCATCTATAGCGACGTCAGACTTGACATTGACGGTGACGGTGAAGGGCTTGTGGTTGAGGCGAGGTTGACGCGCCGTAAATATGGTGGGGTTGTATGCCCTAAACCCCTTATTGCTTACGAATATGTTGTTTGTAATATCGAAGTCGTAGGGCTCAAAAAAGGTAACTAGCTTATCAATCTTAATATCACTAATCTTGACTCCTTCGAAGTGGAGCTCCTTGTAGCTGTAGGGCTCCAAGTATTTTTTCCATTGTAGGAAGTAGTTCAGAATGCGAGCATAGAACTGGTAGAAGACGGGGTCGCGCAATGACGTCTGGTACAGCTCCAAAGCGCTCGGGAATATGGTATATCTGTTAATTGATTCAACAGTTAAATCACTTCGAATCTTTTCCGAAATTTGCTTTTAACACGTTCGCTGCGAAAGAGGGTCAAAACACTCGATGTCATTGATTTATTATGTATTCTACTTGATGTGACATCTAGAACAAATTTTGTATGCCATATTTGGCGGTTGACAGCTATGACAGAATCAAAGAGTAGTATAGACTTGTAGTGATTTTCACTACAACTTTTGGGACAAAAAAATTATTAGGAATGTCACTTGCTGTTACTCAATGCTTGATGCATGTGCTTTCGCTCAGTGCGAAGGCAAAATACGTTGTACTTGCCCTTTTACGTAGCAAGAGTATTTTTATGAAAAAGGACAAATACAAATTTTAGTTTTATGTTTTAAGATCTACAATTTGTAACAAATTATTTTACACATTTCTAAATTTTAATGATAATTATTTTATGGTTAAATAAATAAACTAACTTGTCAATGGGCTTAGGAGTACCGGCAAGAAGATGAAGACCAATGAACTCGTAGTAACGTTTGTAGTTCTTAGGATGCTTGCCGTACAGGTCAATGGTGGAGAACCAGTAATTGCTCACGAAGTCAATTGCCTCCGGGTTGCGTAGATCAATCTTTTTGTTGTACTGTAAAGGAATAAATTTCAAAAAATTAGTAGTTATACGTAATTATATACTATATTTTATAACGTAAATTAAAAGTTATACATACAGCCTTAAAGTAGCCCTGCTCCAGGTAGTACAGAAAGGATTTTTCGTAGGAGTCAAGGTACGAGATGTACTTCTCATTTTTGGCCTTGTTGATATAATAGTATTCGTTCCTTGAGAAGAAGGGGTAGTAGGAGGACAACTGGCAATAGTAACCGGTCTCGATGGGTTTATACCACGAGAACTCTGGGATCTCGCCAAGTCCGTTGGTGAGACGGTTCAGATAGTACTTAGCTATGAGCTGCTGGTACGTGAAATAGAAAAAGTCTCCACGGAATTTATCAACGAACTTGTCGTCAGTGTTCCAAATCAACGGGAAAAGTGCCTGGAAATAGTAGTAGTAGGAGTTCATGCCTATATCCTCGGTGAAGTAAGAAAGTTTGTCCTCTTTGCTACCAGTCAACCAAGAGCTAGTGTAATTGGAGTAGAAGACGAACTTGCCGTTCTCGTTGAAAATGCCTTGGATAGAGGCATAAGAGGGGTCCACATCGTCGTTCTGCATTTTCATGCGGTAGGCCTTTAGAAGTGTCTCGGTGTGGATGAAATATTGAGGGTACATCTCATACGGAGCAGGCAGCACCAGAGATTTGGTGTCGGGGCGCTGGTAGATGGCCATGTAGCAAGCATAGAGGAATTGGCCATCGTTGAAGTGGACGCGGGCGAAGGCAGCGGTCTTGTACAAAGTTTCGAAATCCTTAGCATAGTAGAAGAGCTTGAAGAGAGCGATGGCTTCCTGTCTCATTTTGCCGTAAAAGATGGAGAAGGTTTTATACTTCGGCATAAAACCACTCTTGTAGTACAGTAGAAATTCCTCGACCGCCTTTTTGTTCTGAAATGATAAGTTTGGTTCAGCAACCTAATGTCCTGGAACATTTCTTATCTAATCAAGTTATTTGTGCGAGAGTCACTTACAGTATAGTTGTCAATGTTAGCCTCAACATTGTATTCGTAGCCTATCTTGCACCAGTCAGCGTCCTCCATGTAATGTGTTTGTCTCTGCATGAGTCTGCTTTGAAATCTGGAATATATTGAATTGTCCGAATCTGGACTCGGATCCGACGAATTTTCCATACATTTCAGATCAGTCATTAGGTACATGATTTTCTGTTGGCATTCGATATGTTCACCGTCAACTGTAATAAATAAAAATAACTCTAATCTGTTTATTTCAAATTCTTATCTATTTTTCTTATTTTTTTATTTTATTTATTAGGTCTGCCAACAGCGGTTACAATATCACATTGATACATATTGTAGAAAATTGTTTTCAGCTTATTGCACAGCTAATTAGCGGCAAACACCACATGCATGAACTTAAAGTTAACATTACATTAAGTAGAGTGTAAACAGATAACGTTGTATTACGAAATTACAATTAAAACTAATAATATAATTTTACCCATATAAAAAAAGCGAAAAACCTAGGGATTCAGTCCTGGGTGTTAGTCCGACATCTGATGAAAGATTCAAAATTAATGGCAGCACATCTAAGTTACATTTACTATTAAACTTAGTTAAAGTCTTTAATATTTACTATTTATTAAGTCTTTATTATTATAACCAGGTGAATATTGAAATTAGTCACTAGCTTATACGATAAATATAGTGTATTTGTTATGTATCTTCCCATATATATCTGTTATATATCTGTATGCTTGCTAACTTGTTATTCATACGATAATATATGCTATTTAGTTACTTCTTTAAAATTTGTTTTATTTTTTTGGGCTTACTTTCTATACTTTGTAATATTTGTTTAGAAAATCTGTCTGTCTCTTTAGAAAGTTTGTAGAGGGTATTCTTATTGCGTTTTAAATTATCTGCTAAAAGTTCAGTACCAATATCAAAAAAACCGGCCAAGAGCGTGTCGGGCTACGCTCAGTGTAGGGTTCCGTCGTTTTCCGTCCGTCACAGTAAGTGTCCCGACTTAAGAGTTAAAAAAATGGGTTTTTTCAAAACTTTATTTGAAAGCACGTCATTTCATTGTGATTTTGTAGAAATTACAGGTACAATAAACACCTGCTTATACGGTTAAATTACAAACTTAGTTCAGAAATTATTTTGTAATTTTTTTTCAAAAACTATTCAACCTATGAAGTTCAAAATAATTTTCCTAGAAAGTTTTTATAAAGTTTTACTTTGAGATTTTTTTTATATTTTTAAAACTTATAGTTCAAAAGTTAGAGGGTTGGGGGGACACATTTTTTTATTTCTGGAGCGACTATTTCCGAAAATATTTACATTATCAAAAAATGATTTTACTAAAGCCCTCTTCATTTTTAAATACCTATCCAACAATATATCACACGTTAGTGTTGTAATGAAAAAAAAAATCACTCCCCACTTTACGTATAGGGGAGGTACCCTAATTAAACATTTTTTTCCACTTTTTAATTTACCACTTTGTCGGTGTGATTGATATACATATTAGTACCAAATTTCAGCTTTCTAGTGCTAACGGTCACTGAGATTATCCGCGGACGGACGGGCAGACATGGCGAAACTATAAGGGTTCCTAGTTGACTACGAAACCCTAAAAACATAATAAGCATTGCATAGCATAGCATCAAAATCGCCAATTCGCCACAAGTGCTTACATGAGAGTACGATAACTTTTAAATTGATATGTCAAATAAGATCATGTAAAATATTAACTAAATAATAGTAAAAGACATACCATCTTTAAGTTCCACATTGTATTTCTGCGATACAGTCCCGGCGACCACCAGGACCCGAAGAGCTGCGAGGATCAGGACAGTCTTCATCTTTCCCCCACTGGACCTAACTGTATGTAATTTACTCTAGGTACCGCGTTTTATACCTAACTGCACACCTTATCTAGCTCTACGCATAGGTGAGCATAGCACTATTAATTCAGTCAAGCCTCTTTGCGAAAAAACGTTTCAATTGGCCGCTCAGTTTCGTGAACAAAGAAACTCAAACGCTTGTTTCACACGCTCGCCGCCAACAGCGTCAAGCGACATGGCCCGGATTTATGAAACAAACTTACGAAACTGAGCGGCAAAGGGCTATTTTCATGAATGAGGCGTAAAACGCTCGGGGTGTTTTTTTCGGTAACGAAGCATTAGTGTGCAAACTGCACTCAGTGGCGACGCTCGATTGGCGTGGACAGGGGAGCATCAGGGGGCTTAGCCAAGATGACAATCGTTTGCAGAAAACGAATGAAATGTAAAGAATATATCCACAGCTATAACACTAGACATATAAACAAGCTTGTTATCAGAAGTTTTCGTATCCGCAAAGGATAGTCATTTTTTGGTCAAGGTATTCACATTTATAACAAGTTTTTTTTTTTTTTTTATACCACGACGGTGGCAAACAAGCATACGGCCCGCCTGATGGTAAGCAGATACCGTAACCTATGGACGCCTGCAACTCCAAAGGAGTCACATGCGCGTTGCCGACCCTTTACAAAAAGGAGGATTCACTGTGTTGACGACTAAAGGAACAAGAAGGTCCCTCATCGTTAACACACTGGGTCCTCTTTGAGCTCTTTGGCAACCATACTCACCAGCAGGAACACAACACTATGAGTAGGGTAAGTTACCCGTCGATGCTTTAAATTTATCATGTCCCGCTCTTAAAAAATGTTTTGATATGTCTTCTTATAGAACTACGCATTATTGTGTATCTTTAAGATATAATATATTACTGTTTTGAAAAAATAAGTCCCGCCGAGTTTCTTGCTGGTCATAATACTTCTCGGGTCAGAGGTGTAGGGTTAGAACCGGTGGTACCTAGTTTTTTTTTCTCTGACGTTCATAAATGCATTGTAATGTACCTAAATTGAAGAAAAATATCTTTTATCCTTTTTTATCTTGAGTCGAAACGCTATCCATCTCGCTATGGCACTATTATGGAAGAGTGAGTGAGAGCGTGTAGCATTTCGTTTCGTTTTCTGCTTACGATTGTCATCTTGGCTACAGGGCCTGGTGTGAGTACGCTGCACAGTGCTCTGAATACTACTTTGGAAGCAGAGGTGCTCTCCCCACCCACATGGCTCCATGATTACCATTAAGCCCTATTAACCTGTGGTGAAATGAATACGTGGTGGACACTCAAACGGCACGACCAAGCAGCCCGTCCGGCGAAGCGTCCATGATAAACAACCATTGCAAACGTGTGGGAGTGGCTTCAGGTGTACGTTTTATACCACGACAAACAAGCATACGACCCGCCTAATAGTAAGCAGCCACCGTAGTATATGGACGCCTGCAACTCCACATGCGCGATGCTGACCCTTTACAAAAAAGAGGATTCACTGTGTTGACGGCTAAACGAAAAAGAGGGTCCCTCGTCGTCAACACACTGGGTCTTCTTTGAGCTCTTTGGCAGCCTTACTCACCAGCAGCAACACAACACTATAAGTAGGGTCTAGTGCTATTTGGCTGTGGTTTTCTGTAAGGTGGAGGTAATTCCCCAGTCGGGCTCTGTTTTAGATTTGAACGAGATGACAATCGCTGTGCTGTGCCTTACCACACATAGCGAGATGACATTCGCAATACCCATACCTCTCCTTTGGACGTAAATTAATGTCAAAACTGGGTCCAAACGTAGTATAAAGACATACCCGAGTACCCGTGTCTGGGCAAAGTACTGTACATAATCGAACGAGCGGAGAGTAAGCCAAGCAAAATCTTACAAACAACTTCTGGCTAATGGGACATCTCAGCATTTCCATGGATTTTTGAGTAAGCGAAGTGAAGTTCTCAAAGAACTTCGGTTACTGGGACGTCTCGGCATTTCGATGGCTTTTTGATTTTGAGAGTTGTTCCGCGATAACTTTAGTAACGTTTTTCTGATCTTCATGAAATTTGTTGGGGTTGTAGCACAGGTCAATATAATTTAAGAGTTCGTATACGAGCAGCATCGGGCAACGGGTTAAAGAGCTAGAAGGCGCAAAACAATCATTACATAAGTTTTGTTTGCTATAATGATCAGATTGTTTGCAAGTAAATCGCGAGTTCTCAGTTCGAGGCGGACTATAAGTTATTTACGTAGTAGGGATTTACGTGAAAAGGGCCCTATTTAACAATCGAAAGATGCCAGTCGCTAGTGACAACACTGACACATTCTAGTAAAACAAGTAAGTAGTGATTCATGGATATCAACATGACACAGTTAGGCATGTCGAATAGGGGAGGAGGTCTTTGTCCAGAATTATACATATAATGCGACACGTTTATATTGTCCTGAATTTGTAGATACTTGTCAAACACTGATGTAAATTAAATGGATAACTGTGGGGAGTTGTATTATGAGAGGCTTCATAATGAAATAAGGTTGAATGAGCGTTTTCAAAAAATATGTTCGGTTATTAAATTGTTAGATTTACATCAATTCTCGATATTTATTTAGGTAATCATTGCCCCATATCATGAAATAATACATTTGGGAGAACTTTTAAACTTTGTTCAGTGTTATCGGAACAAAATAATAATCATTGAAACAAATAGGTACCTTACATATATGTATCAATTTATGTTATGGCATTTTATTTACAATGCAAATATTTCTTTTTTCCTGCCTTTCAATGCTTAGGCACTTGGTTGTTGTAGTTGGGGTAGTAAGTCTTAATATTGTAGAAGTTGGCGACATCCTCTCCCTCGTGGTAGATAAAGACATCCTCGTGGTAGATGTTGGGCTGCTTTAAGTAAGTCTCATACACGGGGCGGTCGAAGGGATAAGTCAAAGGCTTCATGTCAGGGAAGTATGGCTTGTACATTTCCATATCCTTAGGCAAAGCTGTGTGGGGATATACGACAACGTAGAGCTGGAAGGGGAAACCGCCCTTAGTACCCTTAGGCAGCATCATTCTTTCGGGCAGGAAGGTGAACTTCTCAGCCATATCGACAGGAACCTTTGATTGCTTAAACAGCCTGAAAAGCTCAGCCACAGGGACGGAGTCTTCTTTGTACAGTACGAAGTTGCGGGAGCGGCGAACGATCTTGTTCTGTCCAGGGGTGAGCTTTTGCACGAACCAGTCCAGTTCAACGAAGTTCATCCAGTTGTCCTCAATGCCAAGAGGATAACCGTTGCTATCGTATTTGGGACCCAAGAAGAACTTGAACACGGCGTCGGTGGCGACGTCAGACTTGACATCTAAGGTGACGGTGAAGGGCTTATAGTTGAGACGAGGTTGGCGTGACGTGAAGATGGTGGGGTTATGAGCCTTGAACTCCTCGGTGCTAATGAAGATGTCGTTGGTAATATCGAAGTCGTAGGGCTCAAAGAAGGTAACTAGCTTGTCAGTCTTAACATCACTAATCTTGACTCCTTCGAAGTGGAGCTCGCTGTAGCTGTAGGGCTCCAAGTATTCCTTCCATTGTAGGAAGTAGTTCAAGATGCGAGCGTAGAACTGGTAGAAGACGGGGTCGCGCAGAGAAGTCTGGTACAGCTCCAAAGCGCTCGGGACGATAGTGTATCTGTAAATATATTCAATAGTTAAATAAGGTCAAAAAATATATACGTTAAAAGCTCGTAAATATCATTAATGGTTATCTTTAAATCAGATTTGTGTACAACTAGGAGTAAAAAAAATTACAAACTTACTTGTCAATGGGCTCAGGAGTGCCGGCAAGAAGATGAAGACCAATCAACTCGTAGTAACGTTCGTAGTTCTTAGGGTGCTTGGCGTACAGATCAACGGTAGAGAACCAGTAGTTGCTCACGAAATCTATGGCCTCAGCGTTGCGCAGGTCAATGTCTTCGTTGTACTGTAAATGAAATGAAATTTTAGAACATTAGTAGTTATACATAATTTTACACGAATAAAAATATATATTAGTCACACTTACAGCCCTGAAGGTGCCCTGCTCCAAGTAGTACAGGAAAGATTTCTCGTAGGAGTCAAGGTATGAGATGTACTTCTCATTTTCGGCTTTGTTTATGTAATAGTATTCGTTCCTTGAGAAGAAGGGGTAGTAGGAGGACAACTGGCAGTAGTAACCGGTCTCGATGGGTTTATACCACGAGAACTCAGGGATCTCGCCAAGTCCGTTGGAGAGACGGTTCAGATAGTACTTAGCGATGAGTTGCTGGTAGGTGAAATAGAAATAGTCTCCACGGATTTTGTCAACGTATTTGTTCTCACTGTCTGTATTCCACAATAATGGGAAAAGTGTCTGGAAGTAGTAGTAGTAAGAGTTCATGCCAATATCCTCGGTGAAGTAAGAAAGTTTGTCCTCTTCGCTACCAGTCAGCCAAGAGCTAGTGTAGTTGGAATAGAAGACGAACTTTCCGTTCTCGTTGAAGATGCCGTGGGTAGCGGCGTAAGCAGGGTCCACATCGCCATTCTCCATCTTTATGCGGTAGGCCTTCAGGAGAGTCTTGGTGTTGGTGAAGTACTGAGGGTACGTCTCATACGGAGCAGGGAGCACCAAATGTTTGGTGTCGGGGCGCTGGTAGATGGCCATGTAGTAGGCGTAAAGGAACTGGCCATCGTTGAAGTGGACGCGTGCAAAGGCAGCGGTCTTGTAGAAAGTTTCAAAGTCCTTGGCGTAGTAAAAGAGCTTGAAGAGAGCAATGGCTTCCTCCCTCATTTCATCGTAAAAGAAGGAGAAGGTTTTATACTTGGGCATAAAACCACTCTTGTAGTACAGCAAGAATTCCTCCACAGCTTTTTTGTTCTGAAATTGAAAGGTTTGTTTAGTTACCTAATAGACTTACAATTAACTAATCTAATCTAATCAATTACTTGCGGTAGTCACTTACGAGGTAGTTGTCAATGTTAGCCTCAACATTGTATTCGTAGCCAATTTTCCACCAGTCAGCGTCCTTCATGTACTGTCCTATCCTCTCGAGAAGTAAGACAACTTTCTCTTGGCGCTCAATGTATTGAGCGTCAACTAAAATAAAATAAAAATAGGTATTATGAATATCATAAACTGCAAATTGTCTGTTGGTTTACCAATTATATTCCTATCGCTTTTTATCAAGTATGGGAATAAAATACTTGATAAAATAGTTTACAAATAAAACATATTCCTGATTAAATTTGATAGGTATTTTATAAATTACATTATCACAACAACGTATATTTTACTTTATTTCATTTTGTATTGGAATACTGTGCGATATCAAAACCAAATAAATTCATTGTTTACGTTTCATTTTCAAAATCCCGATAATTATGGCGCCAAACCTAATGGTCTAAGAGCTGGGCACGTCAGATGTGACACAATAATGAGAGCAATGAAACATGTCTAGTTAGACTGCTTTACCATCCTTATTGCTAGATCCGGGCATCTGGCAGCTTTTAATGGGTGGATGTCAGAGTGACAGACCAACAAAGTTTTTAAGTTGGAAAAAAGTATAACCAAAATAGGTAAAAAATGTCAAAGTTGTGTAATTTATAGAGGACAGGGCCTATATTTTAACATTAGATTAAAAACCATTGTCTATTATTGCGGAAACAAAAACAGTAGGCGACTAACTAAAAATTGCATTTTACATCATTTGGCACTACTTTCCCCCAACAGAACCTTCTGGATATGATATAACCTAATTAATTACATAATTTCCCATAATATTTAATTAAACCCAGAACTCTAGGATTTGTTTTCTTTAAGTTATTTACATTCTTTGACCTCCACCACTTTACAGCTGCCAGATGTCCGGATCTAGAAATAAGCATAGTATAGCAAACTAACTACATGGGTTTCGTTGCTCTCATTATTGTGTCATATCTGACGTGGCCAGCTCTCCGTCTATAAAGTGCCTTTTGAAAACTATAGCAAATTAAAAAAAAAACAATTCAATATTACTATGTTATGATAAATAGTGTGTTTTCCGAATTGTTTTCGTGGAAAATCGTTTTTGAAAGGGCATTATTTTCACGTATCTAAAAATTATAAGACTTCTAACTATTAACTGGAAACACACATTATTTTCTTATTACAAGTACATCCACTCTCATATACACGCACATACATACACACATACACACTCACACTAACACACATCAAAGTGCACTCCCGTACAGATAAGCTAGTTTTATATTTTGTTTAAAAAGTTCAATATTTCCTTTGCTTATGCTCATGGCACTTATTATTTCCACTTGTTTTTGCATGTTAGTTATATTTTTGTGGTCATCTATTATTGGCTTTTTATCTGTTATTTATATTTAGTATTATTTGTTGTATTGCTGTTGATGCCCCCAATAAAATAGAATAAAAAATAAAAATAAAAAATACCATCGAAATCTACAAGCAATTTATTACAAAATGTGTTTATAAAATTTAGGTGAGGTTATTCGTTACGATTAAATAAAATGTATATTAACTAGTAGTCCGCCTTGAACTGAGAACTCGCGATTTACTTAAAAACGAGATTACCAATATAACAAGACCCTTCTGAAGATTTGTTTTCGCCTTCTAGCTCCACAACCCCTTGATCGATCCAGCTCATATACTAACTCTCAAATTATATGTATCTCTGCTACATCTCCAACAAATTTAAGATAAAGATCAGAAAAACGTTGCTAAAGTTATCGCGGAACAAACCCTTAAAATCAAAAAGCCATCGAAATGCCGAGAGGTCCCAGTAGCCTTCGCTTACGCTCCGTTCGTTTGCATATCCTTAAAGTCTTACCAGATTTTAGCTGCACGTCGTGTTTGCTCGGGACGGTCCCGGCGACCGCCAGGGCCACAAGAGCTGCGAGGATCAGGACAGTCTTCATCTTTCCTCAACCGTCAACTGCGCCGAACCTACTTTAGGTACCGCGTTTTATACCCGATCGCACGCTTTATCATCTGCTAGTAGCAACATGAAATTCAACGCGATTCTTAAAAAAAATTGTTTATGATTTCTTTATCATGGAATATTGACATTGTTTTTGTTTTAATTTAGGACTTAATGAGCTAACCTTTCACTTTGATAGTGAAACTGCGTGAATAGAGATTATTGATATACTTGTATGTTTTTAATTCCACCTTGGCTATTAGTTTACCTTAGCATCAATTGATATAAAACGACAATTACAAGCCTGTATAGATTAAAGTTACTTTATTAATTAAAACTACTGTTAAAAAAAGTTCATTTACTAGGGTATGTCACTCACGTAAAGAGAAAAAAGTATTAGTTACACTTCGGACACAGCAATATAAACTTGCGTATTAATGCCAATAAACAGTATTTAAAATTTACTTTAAACGGAATTCATTTTCTGCCTCCGGACCATTTCAAAGTTTTCATTTAATATTGTTACATTTTCTATGGTCTGCGGAGTATATCTATGTATTGTCACTTTATACAAACTTTTTAGCTCAAAATATATACATTGTTGGCTCGAAATAGCATGGTAAGGGTTCAAGCCAATAAATTGAAAAAACAAGTAATCAAAAAGATGCCTTTATTTTCACGATATCCATAGTATCCCTACATTTTACGAAAACTCAAACTTAAATCCGAATCCTTTTTTTAACTGTGCTTCCTAATAAAATAAAGTAAAAATTACCTATTTACCTAACGTGTATATTTATTTTTAACAGTAAAAACTTAATTTATAATAATCCGTTCGCTCGTAGTCTTCTGTCGCAGTCATCAGCAGAGACGCGATATCTTAGATATTCTCTTTCTAAAGTTTTAAGACCCGTTTTCTTTACTTACCTTCATAATTAATACAAGATGTAACAAAAATGCTGGTGATCCGTTTCAGGCAAAAGCATAATTGGCATCATATAAAAAAAAGAATTATTTCGTGACAAAAAAAATGGTTTTGTATTGAGGGTCAGTCGGCTGGGATGACGTGAACACGAACGAACAAAAAAAAGTTTTTCCACCAAAAAATATTTCTCGCAATATGATACCAATTATGCCCTTAAACGTATCACCAGAATTTTTGTTACATCTTGTATAAATAAATAAATAAATATTATAGGACAATCTTACACAAATCGACCTAGGCCCACAGTAAGCATAATAAGGCTTGTGTTATGGGTACTAGACGACGATATATATAATAGATAAAATATGGATAAATACTTAAACACATAGAAAACATCCATAACTCAGGAACAAATATCTGTGATAGACACACAAATAAATGCCCTGACCAGGATTCGAACCCGGGACCTCCTGCTTTGTAGGCAGGGTCACTACCGACTGGGCTAGGAGGCCGTTAAAGAAACACAGAATCTTTAAAAGCGTCGCCAACTCTTTTGGTTTTCAACCGACTTCAAGATTTCGAAGGAGGAGGTTATCAATTCGTCGGGATCTTTGTTTTTGCTATTTTTTTTTTTTTTTTATGTATGTTCACCGATTATTCGAAGACGGCTGGACCGATTTGGAAAATTATTTTTTTGTTTGAAAGCGTATACTTCACAGTTGGTCCCATTGTAACCATGTCAGGATCTGATGATGGGATCCTGGAGAAATCGAGGGAACTCTTCAACTATTATAGGCACACCTATGGTGATTTGAGTATTTTTTACAGCAGATCGAGCATTTCGTGTTGGAAAGGTGGATGCTTAGTAAAGTCGGTTCTTTTTTGTTTAAAATTATTTATAGTTTATTTTAGACAACACCTTTAGTAGGTACTATTTCATTCAATCTGTACTTTAAAACTCTTTTTTTGCAAGTAAATCGCGAGTTCTCAGTTCGAGGCGAACTACTAGTTATTAACGGTAGGAAACAATCGAAAGCTGACAGTCGCTAGTGACACCACTGACACATTCTAGTAAAACAAGTGGGAAGTGATGCATGGATATCCACATGTCATGTCGTATGTTTGTTATAAATAAATAAAAAATAAATTTCACAGTTATTAGGCATGTCGAATAGGGGTCTTTGTCTAGAACTAGTAGTCCGCCTCGAACTCAGAACTCGCGATTTCCTTGCAAACGAGATGGCCAATATAACAAGACCCTTATGATGATTTTTTTGCGGCTTCTAGCTCCATGACCCCTTGATCGATCCTGCTCATATATGAACTCTTAAATTATTAAATTATATGTACTTATATCTCTGCTACAACCCCAACAAATTTCACGAAGATCAGAAAAGCGTTACTAAAGTTATCGTGGAACAAACTTTCAAAATCAAAAAGCCATCGAAATGCCGAGACGTCCCACTAGCCAGAAGTTGTTTGTAAGAACTTGCTACGCTTACGCTCCGCTCGTTCGATTAAATGGATAACTGTGGGGAGTAGTATTATGAGAGGCTACTAGTATTCATAATAAAATAAGGTTGAATGAGCGTTTGTCAAAAAGATGTCCTGTTATTAAATTGAAAGAAAGACTAGTCCACCTTGAACTGAGAACTCGCGATTATTTTGCAAACGAGTTGACCAATATAACAAGACCCTAATGATGATTTTTTCGAGCCTTCTAGCTCCATAACTCGTGTCGATCATGCTCATGAACGAACTCTCAAATTGTATTGAGCTCGATTACAACCCCAAAAAACTTTCATATAAATCAGAAAAACTTTACTAAAGTTATCGCGCGACAACTATTCAAAATCAAAAAGCCATCGAAATGCACAGACGTCTAGGAAGCCGACGCTGTTTGAAAGAACTTCACTTCGCTTACGCTCCGCTCGTTCGATTAATAGATAGATAGGCACAAAATTAATTCTCATTTAAGCGCATGTTGCACAAGCATTTTTCTGATAAGCTCACGGTATATTTGTTCATCGTAGGTATAGTATATTTATCACTGGGTACATAAAGTAAATTTTATGTTACTTTATTATATTATAATGTATGTATGTAAGTATATGTAAATATATTAGAGTATATATATTACGTTTCGGTTACCATTAGTATAGTGTTTGTTTAAGTGACCCTTTTTCTGTTTTTGTTGATTTCCTACATCTACAATCATTTCTGATTATCCCGATGGTTGACTGGTAGAGAATGCCGTTAGGCATTAAGTCCACTATTTGTACTTTATATTTGTATTGTGCAATAAAGTTTAAATAAATAGATTTACATCATTTGTCGATATTTAGCTAATCATTTCCCTTATCGTGAAATAGTGTTCAGTTTTATCGGAGCATAAAAATAATAAATGAAACAAATATGTACCTTACATATATCTATCAATTTATTTATGACATTCTATATACAATGCAATTATTTCCTTTTCGCTGCCTTTTAATGCTTAGGCACTTGGTTGTTGTAGTTTGGGTAGTATGTCTTAATGTTGTAGAAGTTGGCAACATCCTCTCCCT
This sequence comes from Pammene aurita, assembly GCA_947086415.1. Classification (NCBI taxonomy): domain Eukaryota; kingdom Metazoa; phylum Arthropoda; class Insecta; order Lepidoptera; family Tortricidae; genus Pammene; species Pammene aurita. Next base: position 29,340,180 of record OX352306.1, read on the forward strand.
CGTGGTAGATGAAGACATCCTCGTGGTAGATGTTGGGCTGTCTGAAGTAAGTCTCGTACACGGGGCGGTCGAAGGGATAAGTCAAAGGCTTCATGTCAGGGAAGTATGGCTTGTACATTTCTATCTCCTTAGGTAAAGCTGTGTGGGGATATACGACAACGTAGAGCTGGAAGGGGAAACCGTCTTTAGTACCCTTAGGCAGCATCATTCTTTCGGGCAGGTAGGTGAACTTCTCAGCCATATCAACAGGAACCTTTGATTGCTTAAATAGTTTGAAAAGTTCAGCCACAGGGACGGAGTCTTCCTTGTACAAGACGAAGTCGCGGGAGCGGCGCTCGATCTTGTTCTGTCCAGGGGTGAGCTTATGCACGAACCAGTCTAGTTCAACGAAGTTCATCCAGTTGTCCTCAATGCTAAGAGGATAACCGTTGCTATCGTATTTGGGACCCAAGAAGAACTTGAACACGGCGTCGGTGGCGACGTCAGACTTGACATCTACGGTGACGGTGAAGGGCTTGTAGTTGAGACGAGGTTGGCGTGACGTGAAGATGGTGGGGTTATGAACCTTGAACTCCTCGGTGCTAATGAAGATGTCGTTGGTAATATCGAAGTCGTAGGGCTCAAAGAAGGTAACTAGCTTGTCAGTCTTAACATCACTAATCTTGACTCCTTCGAAGTGGAGTTCGCTGTAGCTGTAGGGCTTCAAGTATTCCTTCCATTGTAGGAAGTAGTTCAGGATGCGAGCGTAGAACTGGTAGAAGACGGGGTCGCGCAGAGAGGTCTGGTACAGCTCCAAAGCGCTCGGGACGACGGTGTATCTGCAAATTTATTTAAAAATTAAATAATGTCGACATTTTTACAAATTCTACATAAAAAAAATACGTTACAAGGTTGTAAATATGATAAATGGCTATGTTTATATCAGATATGTCTACAACTAGGAGTAAATACATTGCGAAATTTACTTGTCAATGGGCTTAGGAGTGCCAGCAAGAAGATGAAGACCAATTAACTCGTAGTAACGTTCGTAGTTCTGAGGGTGCTTGGCGTACAAATCAACGGTAGAGAACCAGTAGTTGCTCACGAAATCTATGGCCTCAGCGTTGCGCAGGTCAATGTCTTCGTTGTACTGTAAATGAAATGAAATTTTAGAACATTAGTAGTTATACATAATTTTACACGAATAAAAATATATATTAGTCACACTTACAGCCCTGAAGGTGCCCTGCTCCAAGTAGTACAGGAAAGATTGCTCGTAGGAGTCAAGGTATGAGATGTACTTCTCATTTTCGGCCTTGTTGATATAATAGTATTCGTTCCTTGAGAAGAAGGGGTAGTATGAGGACAACTGGCAGTAGTAACCGGTCTCGATGGGTTTGTACCACGAGAATTCAGGGATCTCGCCAAGTCCGTTGGAGAGACGGTTCAGATAGTACTTGGCGATGAGCTGCTGGTAGGTGAAATAGAAAAAGTCTCCACGGAATTTGTCAACGTATTTGTTGTCACTGTCTGTGTTCCACCAGAATGGGAAAAGTGTCTGGAAGTAGTAGTAGTAGGAGTTCATGCCAATATCTTCGGTGAAGTAAGAAAGTTTGTCCTCTTCGCTACCAGTCAGCCAAGAGCTAGTGTAGTTGGAATAGAAGACGAACTTTCCGTTCTCGTTGAAGATGCCGTGGGTAGCGGCGTAAGCAGGGTCCACATCGCCATTCTCCATCTTTATGCGGTAGGCCTTCAGGAGAGTCTTGGTGTTGGTGAAGTACTGAGGGTACGTCTCATACGGAGCAGGGAGCACCAAATGTTTGGTGTCGGGGCGCTGGTAGATGGCCATGTAGTAGGCGTAAAGGAACTGGCCATCATTGAAGTGGACACGTGCAAAGGCAGCGGTCTTGTAGAAAGTTTCAAAGTCCTTGGCGTAGTAGAAGAGCTTGAAGAGAGCAATGGCTTCCTCCCTCATTTCATCGTAAAAGAAGGAGAAGGTTTTGTACTTGGGCATAAAACCGCTCTTGTAGTACAGCAAGAATTCCTCAACAGCCTTCTTGTTCTGAAATGAAAAGGTTTATTTAGTTACCTTATGGACTTACAATTAACTGATCTAATCTAATCAATTACTTGCGGAAGTCACTTACGAGGTAGTTGTCAATGTTTGCCTCAACATTGTATTCGTAGCCAATTTTCCACCAGTCAGCGTCCTTCATGTACTGTCCTATCCTCTCGAGAAGTAAGACGACTTTCTCTTGGCGCTCAATGTATTGAGCGTCAACTAGAATAAAATAAAAATAGGTATTATGAATAAGATAAACTGCAAATTACCTGTTGATTTACCTTCGAATTAATTCCGCTTTTTATTAAGTATGAGAATGTTAGTTGATAAAATAATGTACACGTAAAACATATTCCTGATTAAACTTAATAGGTATTTTATAATTATCTAAACACGCGTAACACAAAAAATATTTTTTTTATCTTAAAAAATTTAATCATAGTGAAATTTTGTAACAAATATTACACTACAATACAAATACTCTTTATTGAACACTTCAAATAGAAACCCTGTTCAGAAAATGCATATAGTAATCAACAGGCGGTATTATCGTTTAAAAAACTTTAGATAGTAGAATTGCATTAAATAAACTAAGTCAGTAGGTGTTGCAAAACACTTAAACAAAATAAATATATATACATAGTGCTGGCTGTAAAGAGAAAGTGTAACGGACGAGACAAGTATGTAGTAAAGTTTGAGGAGCTCTTTAAATGAAGCGGGTGATTGAGCGCACCTTACATCTTGAGGCAGAGAATTCGAAAGTCGAACCGCTTGAGATGTAAAAGAACAGAAAGAAGTCAATCCCGGGAGGATCTTTCAGACCGGAGGTAACTGAAAAGTATCTTGATATATATTTTTACTTTATTTGATTTTGTAATGGGGTACTGAACAATATGAAAACCAAAGAAAATCATTGTGTACGTTTCATTTTCAAAATCCCAAAAATTATGCCGCCAACCCTAAATTCCCTTTTGAAAAATATAGCAAATTATAAACATATAACAACAGTAATTCTCATTATTACTATTTTGGTGATAAAAAGTGTTTTTTTTATTGTTGTCGTGGAAACGCGTTTTTGAAAGGGCATTAATTTCACGTATTTTATAATTATAAGGCTTCTAACTAATAACTGGAAATAGCATCGAAGTCAATAAACAATTTATTAGAAAATGTTTTTATAAAATTTAAGTGAGGTTATTCATTACGATGAAATAAAATTTATATAAAAGTCTTACCAGATTTTAGCTGTACATCGTGTTTGCTCGGGACGGTCCCGGCGACCGCCAGGGCCACAAGAGCTGCGAGGATCAGGACAGTCTTCATCTTTCGTCTACCTTCAACTGCGCCGAACCTACTCCAGGTACCGCATTTTATACCCGATCGCACACTTTATCATCTGCTAGTAGCAACATGTAATTCAATGCATTTCTTAAAAAATATGTTTACGATTTCTTTATCTTGACTTTTTACATTGTTTTCATTTTAATTTTAGTCTTAACGAGCTAACCTTTCACTTTGATAGTGAAACTGCGTGCATAGAGATTATTTATCTACTTGTATATTTTTAATTACACCTTGTCTATTAGTTTACCTTAGCATCAATTAATTTAAAACGACTGACAAGCCTATAGAGATTGAAGTTATTTTATTAATTAAAAGTACTGTTAAAAACGGGGTATTTACTAGGATGGGTCACTCTCGTAAGGAGAAAAATAAAGTATTAGTTATCCTTGGGGCACAGTAATAAAAAGTTGCATATTAATTCCAATAAACAGTACTTAGAATTACATTGCAATCGGAATTCATTTTCTGCCTCCGGATCCATTTCAAAGTTTTCATATAATATTGTATTGTTACATTTTCTATAGTATTGTCACTTTATTCAAACTTTTTAGCTCAAAATATATTTGTTGGCTCGAAAAAGCATGGTAAGGATTCAAGCCAATAAATTGAAGAAAAAAAGTAATCAAAAAGAGACATTTACGAGTATTTCATGATATCCATAGCATCCCTCCCTCCTATTCCCTATCATCCATCCCATTTTACGAAAACATCAACTTAAATCCGAAGGCAGTAAAATTAAAGCTAAAAATAAAACAAAAATAAGTTCAATCATTAAGCTTAATGAATGAAATAAATCATTAATCATTAGGTCACTCGTACCTCCCACAGGACTTAATGCGGACACTGGTTGTACCTATAGTGAAGAACGGAACAGGAGACATAGCGGACAAGGGTAATTACAGGCCTATTTCACTGGCTACCGTGATAGCGAAAGTGTTTGATAGTGTGATTGATCGGCATCTCAGTAAACACACTAAGCTCCACGATACACAGTTTGGTTTCCGGGAGGGCCTGTCTACTGAGACTGCTATACTATCATTAAAGAACACAGTTAAGTACTACCTAGACCGTAAAACGCCTGTGTACGCTTGTTTCCTGGACCTGTCGAAAGCTTTCGACTTGGTGTCGTATGGGGTTCTGTGGGGGAAGCTCGAGGATGCGGGTGTCCCTGTTGAACTCATAAGTGTATTGTCGTACTGGTACCAACATCAAACAAACAATGTAAAATGGGCCAACTCGTTGTCTGACCAGTATGGACTTGAATGCGGGGTAAGGCATTAGGGTCTAACCTCTCCTAGGCTCTTTAACATCTACGTAAATCAGCTGATTGAGGAACTCAGCAGTATCTATGTTGGATGCCATGTGGACGGAGTTAGTTTTAATAATATAAGCTACGCAGACGACATGGTGCTGCTGGGGCCCACGATTGGAGGTTTGCGTAAATTAATAGCTATTTGTGAGACCTATGCTGAAAAGCATGGGTTGAAGTACAACTCCAAAAAGAGTGAGCTCTTGGTATTTAAAGGCAAAAATAAACTTCCAGCATCTGTTCCTCCAGTTTACCTCAATGGTTCGCCATTTCAGAGTCTCGCAATTTAAATACCTTGGGCACATTGTAAATGAGGAGTTAAAAGATGATTGTGACATCGAGAGAGAACGAAGGGCACTATCTGTAAGAGGGAACATGCTGGTTCCAGATTTGCTGGTTGCACACTGGAGGTCAAGGTCACGCTTTTTAAGGCATACTGCCAAACTTTCTACACCAGCAGTCTGTGGACCAACTACACCCAAGGAGCGTATAATACCCTGCGCATATTGTATAATAACCTGTTCCGAGCGATGGTGGGGCTTCCTCGATACTGCAGCGCTTCAGGTATGTTTGCCGATGCGCATACTGATGACTTCTATGCGCTCATGCGCAATAAAGTCGCGTCGCTCTTCAGACGAGTCAGGGGAAGCCCCAACAGACTCCTGCAGGTCGTGGCCGGGAGGCAGGACAGCGCCGTGCTCGGCAGGTTTAACGAGCTGCATCCCCCATTAGTCCAGTACGCGAACAAAATCAGCTTCGATAACTCACAAGTGGCCAATTTTTTGTAGTCGGTTAGAATACTCTGAGAACTACTCCTTATAAAAATATATATCGGATTTTGGCGTAGATTTAGGTATAAAGTAGGTATTTGTTAACAGGCCTTCTTAATTCAGGGTAACATTATACAAATGGCATTTTTCTTCATGACATAATAGTATTTGACTGTTTGAACATCGGCTGTCATTTAATAACGTATTTTTCAACAGCTTAATTCAGTATAATGTAAAACGTAAAAAAAAATCATATTTCCACCAAAAAATTTTTCAAGTGTTTTATGATGACTGCATTATATTCAAAGCTATGTAAAGTAACGATCAGGTTTAATTTATAATAGATTCATCAATAGATTGATTTTATTTCAGCATTTGAATTTTAAAAGCGTTATCTTGACCATAAAAGAAATCTCCGAATTTTTCAAGTCAGCGTGTTTAGTTTATTATTATTATAGTAATGTTTATTAAAAAGAAATAACGGATTTATCAATCGCTGTAAGTTTTATGAACTTATCTGTTCAATCCGTAATTTGAACGCATGGAGATTTGCACGGGAGTCTTGTGCGCGAGCAGCGCAAGCGGGTCCACCAATCACGACGCGCCGTGTCACTGTCTTTGTTTGTGTTTAACTCTCACCGCTCAACCGCGATGGCGATGATCCTCTCAAACAAAACAAAATGTCGAAGATAAGTGCATTTTGTGGTTAATTATTGAATTTTACATGGACATGTATATTTGTGTTTTGTGCCGAATTCAAATAGCTGTCTGTGGTGTTGTGGATTCAAATAGCTTTCATATACGATATGAATATTACATTACTTATCCCAGTAGTGGATCGACAAGTTTAAAGAAGTAAATTGTTAGTCTTATCGTTTATTGATGTTTTTGTTAAGTATATTCTCATCTGTCTCCGCCTGTGGTCACGTGGGTTAGGCACAGATGGAAAACAAACTGTTCCCATTGGTCCATGGTGGGCACAGATGGGAAAAGTTATATTAAAAGGCTGTTATCGTTTATTAATGAATGTCTTTGGTTAGATGCTCAAATTAAATAACTTATTCCAGTGGATGACTAGTTCAAATAAATAAATATGAAAGACTGTAATATTTTATTGATGCCGTTACTTAATATGTTACATAATTTGTACAGTCTGCAGCAGAAGTAGCTTAGCGGGGAAGTGTTCAAAAATTTCTTGACACTACTTTATTGTTAAGAGAATAAGAGTGAGTGAACGTAATTTTGAACACCTCACCCACTAAGCTACTTCTGCTACTGACTACGCCAGTTGTAAACTGACTTGGTCAAATAAATAAATATGCAAAGTTGTTATCGTGCATTAACTAATGTCTTCCTTTAGATGTTTCATAACTTCGAGTGGTTGGTTTAGTTAAAAATAACAAATAATAAATATAAATAAATATGAAAGACTGTTATCGTTTATTGATGCCGTTACTTAAGATGTTTCATAATTTGTACAGTCCGCAGCAGAATTCAAAATGATCTTGACACTACTTTATTACATAACTGTTTTAAGTAGTGGGTTTACTCCACTCTGTATGTGCAATGTAAATTAAACACATTGTTTATTCATGTTTTTTTAACCTATGTAGTTAAATTTTTGTTAAAATATTAAATGTAAATGTAGTGTAAAAGCCTCTCAACTTTTTGAGTGTTGTTGCACACCTGTTATTGGTGCATAAATATTTTACATGTCAGCTTGCTCTTAATGTCATTTACATGTTTTGTTTATACTGTTGGTGTGTCTCTAAGTATAATAAAATAAAAATAAAATAATGTGTACCAGTTGTAAATTGACTAAATCAAACAAATAAATATGAAAAGTTGTTATCGTTTATTAATTAATGTCTTTGTTTAGATGTTACATAATGTATTCCAGTAGTGTATTGACTAGTAAAATAAATTAATATGAACAACTGAAAATAGATGTCAGATGTCCGAGGCCAGATAACTCATCAATAACTCATCGTTTATTGATACTCCTTTGGTTCTATTGGTATTATTGGTTCGTCACATGTGGTGTGGAAAAATGGAAATAAACTCTTATTTTAGATGTCACTAAACTTGTTCTAGCAGTAAAGTCGAGCGGGCCAGACGGCATACCAGCAGTTGTGCTCAAACGGTGTGCTCCTGAGTTGTGTCCCGTGCTAACGCGCCTTTTCACACTCTCTTACCACAAAGGGCAAGTGCCGTCTTCATGGAAGACTGCCCTCGTGCACCCTGTGCCTAAAAAGGGCGACAGTTCGGACCCGTCGAATTACAGGCCTATCGCTATAACCTCCCTTCTCTCTAAGGTTATGGAGCGCATAATCAATGCAAAGCTCCTGGGATACCTAGAAGAGCACGACCTGGTCAGTGATCGCCAGTATGGCTTTCGCCACGGTCGCTCGTCTGGTGACCTTCTAGTGTATCTCACTCACCGCTGGGCTTCAGCCATAGAGAGTCAGGGAGAGGCCTTGGCAGTCAGCCTTGATATAGCTAAGGCGTTCGATCGGGTCTGGCATCGAGGTCTTCTGTCGAAGTTGCCAGCTTACGGCCTGCCCGAGGGATTGTGCAGATGGGTTGCCAGCTTTTTGTCCGGCAGGAGCATACGAGCCGTAGTCGACGGAAGTTGCTCCGAAAGCATGGGCATTAACGCTGGTGTCCCGCAAGGCTCCGTGCTATCCCCAACGCTGTTTTTGCTGCATATCAATGATATGTTGTCTATCGGCGACATTCATTGTTATGCGGACGACAGTACTGGGGATGCTTGTTACACGGGCCGTGCCAATATCCCTCGATCCGTTGTGGTAGAGAGTCGTGAAAAACTTGTGTCCGATATCGAGAATACTCTTTCTGGAGTCTCGGTGTGGGGTCAGGACAACTTAGTCAGATTCAACCCCACAAAGACACAAGTTTGCGCGTTCACCGCTAAGAAAACCCCATTTACTGTGGCCCCTCAGTTCCAAGGCACAACCCTTACAATGTCAGGGAGTATTGGGATCCTCGGTGTGGACATTTCCAGTGACGTCCAATTCCGTAGTCACCTTGAAGCGAAGGCCAAGCTGGCATCCAAAAAGCTCGGTGTGCTCAATAGAGCGAGGCGATACTTCACTCCGGGGCAGAGACTGCTCCTATACAAGTCGCAAGTCAGACCCCACATGGAGTACTGTTGTCACCTTTGGGCGGGAGCACCTGGATACCAGCTTGGGCCCTTTGACTCGGTGCAAAGGCGCGCTGTGCGGATCGTCGACGATCCCAAACTCACGAGCGATATTGAACCTTTGAGTCTTAGGAGGGACTTTGCCTCCTTATGCGTGTTCTATCGCTTGTACAATGGGTTGTGCTCTGAAGAACTGTTTGATATGATGCCCACGGCAGCTTTTTATCACCGCACCGCTCGCCGCCGGCAGGGTGTTCATCCCCACACCCTGGAGCCCAATGGGTCGCGCACAGTACGATTTAAGAGGAATTTCCTCCCACGAACGTTGCGGCTGTGGAATGAACTCCCTGCCGAGGTTTTCCCAGTGGGCTACAGTATGAGGTTCTTCAAAAAAGGAGTGTATAGGTTCCTAAAGGGTAGGCAACGCGCATGTAAATCCTCTGGGGTTGCAGGCGTCCATAGGCTACGGTAACTGCTTACCACCAGGCGGGCCGTATGCTTGTTTGCCACCGTCGTGGTATTAAAAATAATAATAATAATAATAATAATAAATATTATAGGACAACCTTACACAAATCAACCTAGTCCCACAGCTTACTCAATAAGACTTCTGTTGTAGTTGTAGTTACTAGGCGACGATACGAGTATATACAACGTGTTACTTCAGCCACTAAAAAACCCCAGACCCCCCAAATGATTTTTATTATTGCTAATTAATCTCGAGTATTTATTTTTCAACCAGATACTTATTTCGAAAGATATTCGTATGTTTAGTTTTCCTTGCAATTCTATTCAATTGTTAACTCTACATTTGTTGCGTTGTTGTCACATGTCATCTCTACATGTGTCATGTCATGTCAACCTATCAACCTACTTTGTCAATTTGTATGACATGACATGAGATGATATACTTTGACAATGACAACCTACATGACACTATGTACAGTGAAAAAACAAATTTGTCAAAGCTGCCAGCCTTTATTAAATATTCAACCTCTATCTCCTAACCTCTCGATAGAATGGTTAACTGTAGTATTAGAAACTTTTAGACTCGACCCGTATAAAATTGGAAAATTAAAGAACCCATGTTAAGATATACTGCAATCGATTCCACTCTTGATTCTGAACAACCAGTTTTCAGGTTTTTAGTCTTGGTTGGGTATAACACGTTGTATAATAGATAAATACATATAAATACTTAAATACATAGAAAGCATCCATAACTCAGGAACGTGATAAACACACAAATAAATCGCTTATTCAGGATTCGAACCCGGATCCCCTGCTTCATAGGCAGTATCAGTACCGACTAGGCTAGGAAGCCGTTAAAGCAGTAAGTTGATTAAATCATACTAATGAATATAGATGGCTGTTAATCGTTTACTGATATATTCAGAGCAATGACGCGTAGTTGCAGTGGTCGCGAGGCAACCGGGTGGCTTGCGGTAGTTGAGCTCCCGACGTGTTGTAGGACCACCCTGTGCAACCCGAACTAACCCAACTTTGACTTTTTTTTACCAGTGTATTCATGTGATGAAGACCGAGCATGCAAATTGCCATTCACCCTGGCCTGGTCAGTCGATCAATCCGTTAGTGTTGGAAACCGGGGGAAAAATAAGAGGGGAGGGGGAACAAAGTACATGTTGGGTCAGTTCGGGTTGCACAGGGCGGTTCCACAACACTTCGGGAGCTCAAATACCGCTGTGGCGCATCACTACTCGTAACTGCATGCGCACATCACTACTCGAAAACCCGTCCAGGCGCGAGACGCGGGGTGAAGACGGCGCGCGCGGAGGGAACCACCGCGGACCTGCTCCCAGACCGCTGACCGGAGCGACAGAGCGCATCCGATCGCCATAGACGCCGCACCTGTGCCACTCTGCCCCGCCGGTATCGCTTACGCAAACTTAATTTTCGCACGCTTTTATTTCGCTGTAAATTTTGCACTGCACCTTGTAACTTTTTATGAGTATATTTTTGTATTTGGAGTTCGCGTTTGATTTAAAACATATAGATAATGTAAACTGTAGACGGTGAAAGGGGTGCAGAGAAGGAAAGTAGTAGGAGAAAGACACAAGTACGTATTAGAAAATAGCTATAGCGGCCGCGAGGGCGACAGCGTCTGTCGGTGACAGTGGTCAATTGGCAACTGACTCTAGGTTTGACACATATGCCTCTATAGGTAACTATATAACATTGCATGTCGCTCGCGCTCACTATTTATGCGTATGTATAGATTTATTTATATTAAGTAGTAGGTACAACAACATATGAAATAGGTAAGTAAAAGGGTATGTATATATGAATTATTATTAGTTTCTAAGTTTCTTTACAGATCCGAGAGGCATCATCAGCGTCTGCCGTCTACAACCTCCCGCCCAGTGCTGCTTCGGCAGTACTCACACTGGTAAGCGTACAATGCGAGCAGCTGGTCTCACTAGCACGCGGGACTTAGTTTTCACATGGACTGCTCTAACCCGTCCGTCCTTGCCGGGGCACAACTCTTGCACTAGTCCGCGAGCCCAGTGGTTTCGGGGAGCGTTAGGGTCTACAATTAGCACTAGGTCACCAACTCGTAATGCGCGGCATTCATCGTGCCATTTCTGACGAGGTAGCATAGTTGGTAACACTTCCTTTACCCATCGGCTCCAGTACATATCTGCCAGGCGTTGAGATATTCGCCATTGACGTTTCAAGAGAAAGTCTGAGTCATCGAATGATCCCATCAGCGGTAAGTTTGATGACGAACCTATTAAAAATGGTTAGGAGTCAGTCCTTCAGGGTAGTTCGGTTCCACCGTCACATGAGTTAAAGGCCTGCTGTTTGCCATATTCTCGGCCTCCGCTAAAAGCGTAAGCAGAACTTCTTCGCGTGGAGCTCTCTCTTTCAAGGTCACCTTTAAGGTAGTCTTAATTGAGCGTATAATTCGCTCCCAGGCGCCTGCCATATGGGGGCTAGCGGGTGGAATGAAATTCCAGGTAACTCCGCGATTAGCGGCGTACGTTGTAAGTAGTGACTTATCTAATTCTTCAGCGGCCAACTTTATTTCAGTATTGGCTCCTCTCAGATTGGTCCCATTGTCGGAAAAAAGTTGTTTTGGCCAACCTCGTCTTGCGGCCATTCTTCGCAACGCTAAAATTAACGAATCCGTGCTGAGTGAATGTACTAATTCTATATGAACCGCTCTTATCGTTAAACAGGTAAATAATACCGCGTACCGCTTTTCTCGGCGCCGGCCAACAGTAATATCCATTGGACCAAATAGATCTAAACCGGTATTGGAAAATGGTCTTCGATGATGGCCCATTCTGGCCTCAGGGAGCTCGCCCATTCGAGGAACTTCAGGTTGGGCCTTTTGAACTTTGCAATACATACATCTGGCGGTCACGTGCTTCACTGTCGGCCTAATACGAATAATCCAGTATTTTTGTTTTAATTCGTTGACGACCATCTTCTGGTGGCCATGAGCAGCATTTTCATGGTAAAACTTTACTATTAATCTGGTTACGTAGTTTCTTCCATCCAAAATTATAGGTCGTTTCATTTCAGGAGCTATGTCTACTGCAGCGTCAATCCGGCCTCCGACTCTCATCAGTCCATCTTCGTCCAGGTAAGGAGCTAAGGTAAGTAGCACAGGTAAGCTGTTTTTATCCAATGTATTTTCTTTACTGAGTAAGGTTATCTCCGCGCCGAACGACTGTAACTGCGAGTATCTCAATATTAAGCGCTCTGCGCGTGCCAGTGTGATAGCTTCACCAACATCTATTTTTCTTATTTTATTTGTAAATTTCAGAACAGCGGCGGTAGCGCGAACGAGCCGGATCCATGAAGAAAATCTTTCAGGTTCAGGTATGACAAGGTTTATAGCTTCATGCTGTACCATCATCGCAATCTCTAAGTCATCCTTATTTATTTCAGGTGTTAAAACATCCTTTGGCCATTGATCTTCCTTCTGATATAAAAATGCAGGGCCACTCGCAATCAGCGCGTAACGTATATTGCGTTTTCTTTGTGGCTATGTCAGCGATATTCAAATGCGATGGAACATAACGCCATTCTAAGGAACTGGTAAGCTCGTCAATTTCCCCGAGTCTGTTAGCGATATATTCTTTATAATTACGATTGTGATTTCTTACCCAGTGAATTAAACAGGAAGAATCAGTCCAGAAGTAAGTTCGGTCACATTTTATACGATGTTCATCTTTTATTGTTTTAGCTAAACGCGCCGCAATCAATCCGCTTTCTAATTCTGAGCGAGGTATTGATAATCGTTTCATTGACGAAATCCTGTTTTTGCATGCGATAAGGGTTACGCACACATCTCCGTTTGCATTCACAAGCCTCCAGTATGCAACAGCTGCAAAGGCGGTCGGCGCTGCGTCATTAAACATGTGCAGTTCGAGAACGCTACCTGTCTCTTTCGCACTTGTAATGGAATTTGTAGGTGTAATAAAATACCATCTGGGTATGTTTAGATGCACAACACGGTGATCCAGTGTTGAAACTCAATAAATAACTCTTCAGTTATTTTATCGTCCCAGGAAAGGGCGGTCTTCCAGATAGACTTCAGTAATATTTTTCCTTTTATTGTGACAGGTGCCAGTATCCCAAATATATCGTAGATTGACATAGTAATGCGTAAAACCTCTCGATTTGTCGGTATTTTCTTGAATTCCAGGATATCTTCGGGTATGTTTTTTAAAGACACATCCACTGCCAGCGTATCTTTTGCCGGATCCCATAACAAACCCAAGGTACGCTGGGTTTTGTTCACGCCGTCAACTAATAAACTTTCTCCGTTACTACTTAGTTGATCTTTAGGTAAGTGAGATAAGACATTTTTGTTGTTACTGGTCCAGCCACGTATCTCAAAACCTCCAAATTTATGCACCGTGGAAACATCGTCAATAATATTTATCACTTCGCTTTCTGTGGGCAGCGAGTCTATGAAATCATCTACGTAGTGACTGTGCATAATAGCTCGCACGGCGCTAGGCTTTGTTTTGATAAATTGCTGAGCGTTCTTATCTCTTATGAATTGTGCAATGAATGGGCTGCAATTCCCGCCGAATAGAAGTGACGTCATAGCATATTGTTTAATTGGTTGACCCTGATTTTCGCGCCATAAAAATCTCAAGGCGTTTTGATCTTCTTCTCTTATTTTTATTCTTAGGAACATGTCACGTATGTCACCCGTTATTCCAATTGGATTTTCTCTGAACCGTAACATAATTCCATAAAGCGAGTTCAGTAAATCAGGACCTTGAAGCAAGTAGTCTATTAGACATTTTCCGTGAGAAATACTAGCACAGTCGAAAACCAGTCTAAGCTTTTTCTTCCTCAAATTATCTACTCCAAAGTGAGGGATGAACCAAATTCTTTTTCCATTTTCATTCGTTCTTACTTCCCTCGCGTAGTCATTATCAAATAAATGTTTTATTCGGTCACAGTATCGCGAAGCGTACTCTTCGTTGCTTCGTAATCGCTTCTCCACAGATTTTAACCGTCTTTCCGCAGTCGAGTAAGATTCCACAAATTTTTCTTCGTTTTTCCAGGGGAGTCCAACTTCCCATCTGCCATCCTTTAACTTCGCCGTGTCATTTAAAATAGAAATTGCTCGTTGTTCTTCTTTATTTTCCCTCTTTTTTGAAGTTACACCGATACTTTCGAAGTTAAAATAATTTCTTACTGTTTCGTGCAACAATACATCTGCGTTATAATTATCAGTAGACTCGCTCGCATCAATAAATAAAACTGAAGATTCCTCAAAACAAGTTTCCGCGGTCATTGATAACTCAGGTGATATACTTGTACTTGCAAGGGTCGGCGACTGCGACGGCGGGGCGAGGTGCGCGCGCGGGTCCACAGAGGCTGCGTGCGCGCGGGCGGCTAGGCGGCCGGCGTTATCAGTTTTAGGTAACACGTCTAGCTTGCCGAGAGGGAGCGAGGCAGAACGAGGCGCGCTCGCGTGGGAGTGAGATGCGACGAGGATGCACTCGGCAGCGCTTCGATGCATAGATGATGTTATAGGGCCGTGTACACACCATCCTAATGCGGACAACGTAGCGCAGGGCTCGTTCCGTTTACGAGAAATTATTTTTATAGGCATGATAAGATGATAATGATCTTGTCCGATCAATAGTTCCAGTTTCACGTCCGCACTTTCATAATTATAGTTTTTTAGTTCACTCAAGTGTTCATAGTTTTTTATGTTTATTTTAGATAACTTTTGTTCTGGTATATTTAGTTCCGCAATCTTTCGAGCACGTAAATCAAAACACTCATTGTTCTCGTTGGATATTTTGAAGTCTATCAGTTCTGATTTGCACATCATTTCACCAGAGTTCCAGGCACCACGTAAACGCAAAGTCTGACTCTTCCCGGTCAAACCTACACGATTTATCACATTTTCCGATATCAGTGAAACTGCTGCACCGTCGTCTAAAAGAGCGTGCGTTGTGAACACACCCTTAGGACCGTGAATATTGACACGGACAACTTTTAAAAATACTGTCTTGTTATTGTCACTGACGTTCGCCACAGTACCGGTCTCCGATGCAGGCTCACTTTCAGGTTGAGAGTCTTCCTCGGGCTCCATCTGATCCAAGTCATTTTCTGCAGCGACGAAATCAACGGTGTGAACTTGCTTCGGGGCTTGTTTGTTGATAGGATAATGCAGTAGTGCATGGTGGGGCTGCCCGCAGCCGTCCTTGTCGCATGTGGGAACCAGGGACCGGAACCGGTAACCATTAAAGGGGTATTAGATAGGGTTGTTTTTAAAAACCCTAACAATTCGGTAAGCGTATCGTTGACTTACCCGAACGAAAGGCTAACCATAGGCTAACCAGTTACCCAGCATATGGTTTCCCTATCGATAGGGTTTTTCAAATGCGATTAAGCTATTTTAAACTCTGTGACCAATACATTTGGCTTATTTATTATTCGAGCACCCTACGAGCGTATAGCTGCCGGTGTGGTGGCACGATCGAGCCTGCACACAAACAAGAAACTTTATGCATATGTTTTCGTACTTACGCCTTTGACCTAGACGCTATTATTGCTTGTTAGTGCGCTAAAAGATCGTTGTGTGGTGCCGCGTGAGGAAACTCGACCTAATCCCAATAAGGCGTAGTTTCCCTTATGCCTAGCAAAAGTTGTTCTTTTTACTGAGAAATCATATTGGTAGTCATTTTGAATAATTAGGGCGTGTATATGTCAAACATTTTGTATGTTAAAAATAAAATAAAAATAAAATTAAAAATAAAATAAAAATAGAAACAAAATAAAAATAAAATAAAAATAAAATAAAAATAAAATAAAAATAAAATAAAAATAAAATAAAAATAAAATAAAAATAAAATAAAAATAAAATAAAAATAAAATAAAAATAAAATAAAAATAAAATAAAAATAAAATAAAAATAAAATAAAAATAAAATAAAAATAAAATAAAAATAAAATAAAAATAAAATAAAAATAAAATAAAAATAAAATAAAAATAAAATAAAAATAAAATAAAAATAAAATAAAAATAAAATAAAAATAAAATAAAAATAAAATAAAAATAAAATAAAAATAAAATAAAAATAAAATAAAAATAAAATAAAAATAAAATAAAAATAAAATAAAAATAAAATAAAAATAAAATAAAAATAAAATAAAAATAAAATAAAAATAAAATAAAAATAAAATAAAAATAAAATAAAAATAAAATAAAAATAAAATAAAAATAAAATAAAAATAAAATAAAAATAAAATAAAAATAAAATAAAAATAAAATAAAAATAAAATAAAAATAAAATAAAAATAAAATAAAAATAAAATAAAAATAAAATAAAAATAAAATAAAAATAAAATAAAAATAAAATAAAAATAAAATAAAAATAAAATAAAAATAAAATAAAAATAAAATAAAAATAAAAATAAAATAAAAATAAAATAAAAATAAAATAAAAATAAAATAAAAATAAAATAAAAATAAAATAAAAATAAAATAAAAATAAAATAAAATAAAAATAAAATAAAAATAAAATAAAAATAAAATAAAAATAAAATAAAAATAAAATAAAAATAAAATAAAAATAAAATAAAAATAAAATAAAAATAAAATAAAAATAAAATAAAAATAAAATAAAAATAAAATAAAAATAAAATAAAAATAAAATAAAAATAAAATAAAAATAAAATAAAAATAAAATAAAAATAAAATAAAAATAAAATAAAAATAAAATAAAAATAAAATAAAAATAAAATAAAAATAAAATAAAAATAAAATAAAAATAAAATAAAAATAAAATAAAAATAAAATAAAAATAAAATAAAAATAAAATAAAAATAAAATAAAAATAAAATAAAAATAAAATAAAAATAAAATAAAAATAAAATAAAAATAAAATAAAAATAAAATAAAAATAAAATAAAAATAAAATAAAAATAAAATAAAAATAAAATAAAAATAAAATAAAAATAAAATAAAAATAAAATAAAAATAAAATAAAAATAAAATAAAAATAAAATAAAAATAAAATAAAAATAAAATAAAAATAAAATAAAAATAAAATAAAAATAAAATAAAAATAAAATAAAAATAAAATAAAAATAAAATAAAAATAAAATAAAAATAAAATAAAAATAAAATAAAAATAAAATAAAATAAAAATAAAATAAAAATAAAAATAAAATAAAAATAAAATAAAAATAAAATAAAAATAAAATAAAAATAAAATAAAAATAAAATAAAAATAAAATAAAAATAAAATAAAAATAAAATAAAAATAAAATAAAAATAAAATAAAAATAAAATAAAAATAAAATAAAAATAAAATAAAAATAAAATAAAAATAAAATAAAAATAAAATAAAAATAAAATAAAAATAAAATAAAAATAAAATAAAAATAAAATAAAAATAAAATAAAAATAAAATAAAAATAAAATAAAAATAAAATAAAAATAAAATAAAAATAAAATAAAAATAAAATAAAAATAAAATAAAAATAAAATAAAAATAAAATAAAAATAAAATAAAAATAAAATAAAAATAAAATAAAATAAAAATAAAATAAAAATAAAATAAAAATAAAAATAAAATAAAAATAAAATAAAAATAAAATAAAAATAAAATAAAAATAAAATAAAAATAAAATAAAAATAAAATAAAAATAAAATAAAAATAAAATAAAAATAAAATAAAAATAAAATAAAAATAAAATAAAAATAAAATAAAAATAAAATAAAAATAAAATAAAAATAAAATAAAAATAAAATAAAAATAAAATAAAAATAAAATAAAAATAAAATAAAAATAAAATAAAAATAAAATAAAAATAAAATAAAAATAAAATAAAAATAAAATAAAAATAAAATAAAAATAAAATAAAAATAAAATAAAAATAAAATAAAAATAAAATAAAAATAAAATAAAAATAAAATAAAAATAAAATAAAAATAAAATAAAAATAAAATAAAAATAAAATAAAAATAAAATAAAAATAAAATAAAAATAAAATAAAAATAAAATAAAAATAAAATAAAAATAAAATAAAAATAAAATAAAAATAAAATAAAAATAAAATAAAAATAAAATAAAAATAAAATAAAAATAAAATAAAAATAAAATAAAAATAAAATAAAAATAAAATAAAAATAAAATAAAAATAAAATAAAAATAAAATAAAAATAAAATAAAAATAAAATAAAAATAAAATAAAAATAAAATAAAAATAAAATAAAAATAAAATAAAAATAAAATAAAAATAAAATAAAAATAAAATAAAAATAAAATAAAAATAAAATAAAAATAAAATAAAAATAAAATAAAAATAAAATAAAAATAAAATAAAAATAAAATAAAAATAAAATAAAAATAAAATAAAAATAAAATAAAAATAAAATAAAAATAAAATAAAAATAAAATAAAAATAAAATAAAAATAAAATAAAAATAAAATAAAAATAAAATAAAAATAAAATAAAAATAAAATAAAAATAAAATAAAAATAAAATAAAAATAAAATAAAAATAAAATAAAAATAAAATAAAAATAAAATAAAAATAAAATAAAAATAAAATAAAAATAAAATAAAAATAAAATAAAAATAAAATAAAAATAAAATAAAAATAAAATAAAAATAAAATAAAAATAAAATAAAAATAAAATAAAAATAAAATAAAAATAAAATAAAAATAAAATAAAAATAAAATAAAATAAAAATAAAATAAAAATAAAATAAAAATAAAAAATAAAATAAAAATAAAAAATAAAATAAAAATAAAATAAAAATAAAATAAAAATAAAATAAAAATAAAATAAAAATAAAATAAAAATAAAATAAAAATAAAATAAAAATAAAATAAAAATAAAATAAAAATAAAATAAAAATAAAATAAAAATAAAATAAAAATAAAATAAAAATAAAATAAAAATAAAATAAAAATAAAATAAAAATAAAATAAAAATAAAATAAAAATAAAATAAAAATAAAATAAAAATAAAATAAAAATAAAATAAAAATAAAATAAAAATAAAATAAAAATAAAATAAAAATAAAATAAAAATAAAATAAAAATAAAATAAAAATAAAATAAAAATAAAATAAAAATAAAATAAAAATAAAATAAAAATAAAATAAAAATAAAATAAAAATAAAATAAAAATAAAATAAAAATAAAATAAAATAAAAAATTACAAAAAAAAAATGATAAAAAAAAAAATAAAAAAAAAAAAAAATAAATAAAAAAAAAATAATAAAAAATAAAAAAATATAATAATAAAAAAAAATATACAATAACAATGAAAAAAAAAATCAAAAAAAATACAATAAAAATGAAAAAAAAAATGAAAAAAAAAATCATAAACAAAATATATATATATAAAAAAAATAGAAATAAAATAAAAATATATAAAAAAAAAAATTAAAAAAACACATTGTAATAATAATAATGGTTTTATAATGTTTTTATTGTTTTTGTATCTTTTAGATGTATTTTTATATTTTACTTTTATAAAAATTGTAAAAACCCTTGGCTAAGAAGAAAAATAAATAAAGAGAATAATAATAATAATAAAATTAAAAAAAAAAAAATTAAAGGACTACCAGTCCCTACGCCAATTCTTGGGATTAGGTTGCCAAGCGGGCCCCAGGCTCAACGCTCAACTAAGCTGTGGCAAAAGCCGGGACAAACGCTACAATAGATGTAGTGGTATGTGTCAAATCTTTAAAATTAATCTTAAGTTGTGTACGCGAGCAGGTAACTGGACTGTGAGTGTGACTAAAATTCCTGAATGAATACACAACAGCGAATCTTATATTAACTCAATTTGCTCCGCCGCCACCTCTCCCGTTCCATTTCAAATGAGAAGAATAGAACCGCCTGCCTGCGCGGAAAAGAGACAGGAATAGAGTAGCCATATTAAACAGTAAGCGGTAAATATTTACCCCATTGGACTTGGAAACCACTTGAATAGGGTTAAGCCTATTCAAAATGGTTTCCATATCGATAGGGTAACCCAATGATAGGGTAACCTTAACGTTAGGGTAAGACTTTGATAGGGTTACCCTATCGAAATGATTAATCAAATGAAGGGGTTTTCCGGTCCCTGGTGGGAACACACTTGATTACGAATCCCACAACGCTGCACACTCCGCCCGCGGCGAGGGACGCGCGGGGGTTTGCAAGCTTCAAGTTTGCTCCCACACCTCCCGACTCTTCTTCTATGTATTTCAATGTAATAACACGTTTAAATATAATAATATTAATTGGAGTCAGATTTTCATTTATGGGTCACCACTAACTTTACCTTGAACGTGCCGAACTGTCTTGGCCTTCAGTTCGCACAGTGGTGACCCCGACGTGATTTCTGGAAAGAACATCAAGGCCGAAGATGCACGGGCTACCGGCAGGACAACAAGGCCAACCCCCTGCGGCGGCTCCACCCGCTGCTGGAGGTCACACGCAGCCGACAGCAGCCCCGTCAACTTCAAGCAACGTCGACATCAAGCCGGACATCATGGCAATCTCGCTATCGTCAAGGTTGCCGGAATTTTGGCAAGACCAACCACGGGTGTGGTTCATCCGTATCGAGGCAGTACTCGCGCCTCAGAAATTGGGCGATGACGCGCGATTCGTCCTCGTCGTTGCGAAGCTGCCGAAAGAAGTGATAGTGCAGCTCACGGATTTTCTAACCCGCCCGCCGGCCGTGAACAAGTTTGCCGCGCTCAAGGCCAAGCTGTTGTCCTTGTTTGAGGACACAAGGATCCGGCAGATTGAAAAGTTAATCGGCGAAATGGAGCTCGGGGATTCGAAGCCCAGCCAGCTACTGAACAGAATGAAGGACCTGGCCCGGGAAAACTTCCCCGACGATACATTACGGATTTTGTGGCAAGGTCGCCTCCCTACGAACGTACGCGGAGTGCTTGCGGTTGCCGAAACGAGCGACTTGGACAAGTTGGCAATTATTGCCGACAACGTTGCCGAGGCAACGCGCCATAACTACGTGTCCGAGGTCAGACAACCGCCATGCCCTTCGATCAAGCCACTGTGCGAACTGAAGGCCAAGACAGTTCGGCACGTTCAAGGTAAAGTTAGTGGTGACCCATAAATGAAAATCTGACTCCAATTAATATTATTATATTTAAACGTGTTATTACATTGAAATACATAGAAGAAGAGTCGGGAGGTGTGGGAGCAAACTTGAAGCTTGCAAACCCCCGCGCGTCCCTCGCCGCGGGCGGAATGTGCAGCGTTGTGGGATTCGTAATCAAGTGTGTTCCCACAGTAACACAGTGCACATCGGCGCGCGACAGGTTTCCTTATCATGATCCGCTGATAAACACTTGAAGCAAATCCCGTTATTTCTCACATAGTTCCATCTTTCTTTGCGTAACGATTTTTTAAATAGCCTACAATCAATTAGGCTGTGATGGGATGTCTTGCAAAACTTACATTTTTCCGTTTGTTGACTTGCCGTAAACACAGCGTGCTGTTTAAATCCACTTTTATCAGTATTATTACTTAATTGCTTGATGTTGAGTAAGATACCGGACTCAGTAATTTTAGTAGCTTCTTCTGAGAGGAATTGCGATAGCAATTCCAACTTGATCAGCTTGCTGTCTCTCTGTATTTCTTTTTGTTTATGATAATAATCTGACCACTTGGTGAGTAAGGCAGTCGGTAATTTTGATAAGATAATTGTACAAATACTGACTCCTTGTAGGTACTCATCTCGGTGCAGCGTTTTAACTGCCGCCATAAAGTTTTTAATTTTTATTGAAAATTTCACAATGTCCCCAATGTAATCTTGAGGTAATGATGATAGCTTCTTGATATCAGTCATGATTTTATGTATGATTAATTCTGGGTTTCCAAATTGCAGTTCAAGGGTTGCTATGATGGTGTCGGGCGACGAACCGCTGGTGAGTAATGCCGAGACTGCTTCTCGTGCCGCTCCGACGAGACATTTCCTTAAACGCCACATGTTTTCTTTTGCACTGTAGTTACAGAGTTCTGTAGATTCATCAAAGGATTGTTTGAAGTTTAACCACTCCATAGCATCACCGGAAAAGGTAGGTAGTTCTCGCGGTGTACTCAAACGACTAATTAAATTGTTATTTTGTTTACAGGTGGAAGCTGTGAGATCCTTCAGGGCCTGCGCCAGCATGGATACGGTGGCTTCTGAGTCGACGGCGGCCGGCGCCGGCGGACGAACGATGACGTCACCCGTCTCGCGAGCCTGTTGAAGCACTTGCTGGCCCTCATCGATCCACTTTTCAATTTCACTTCCATTATCATTCTTTTCACTTGACTTCGACGACGATATGTGACTGTATTTTTCCTCTAAGGCTGCTAGATCTGCCGCTAGTTTTTTTGAACTAAATCTGATTCTATGCGCGCTAACTCTTCTGCGGCTTTTATTTTCAAATTTTTGCGTTCATCCAATAATGTACTCTTAAACGACGGAGATTTTTTTGACTTCGAGCAATTGCTACAGCGTGAACCAGTCGGGTGTCGGGGCTCTTTCTCAGCCGGTTTCAAACTAAATTTTGAGGTACCCTCCTCTGGCTCGGGTGCTACGAAAGTCTTGTCGAATTCCTTCACGTTTTTTTTCGAGCTTCTATCGGAAGACTCTTCTATGGGTTGCTGTCCACCAGTTTCGTCCACGTCCGCCTGCTTCTCATCACGTTCCTGCTTTTCACGTTCCTTTTTTACGTTTCTGCGGGTATTCACCATCTTGTGCGGCGGTAGGATTAATCAATCCAAGATTCGGCTCGTAGGACCACTTTTGTAAACTGTAGACGGTGAAAGGGGTGCAGAGAAGGAAAGTAGTAGGAGAAAGACACACGTACGTATTAGAAAATAGCTATAGCGGCCGCGAGGGCGACAGCGTCTGTCGGTGACAGTGGTCAATTGGCAACTGACTCTAGGTTTGACACATATGCCTCTATAGGTAACTATATAACATTGCATGTCGCTCGCGCTCACTATTTATGCGTATGTATAGATTTATTTATATTAAGTAGTAGGTACAACAACATATGAAATAGGTAAGTAAAAGGGTATGTATATATGAATTATTATCAGTTTCTAAGTTTCTTTACAGATCCGAGAGGCATCATCAGCGTCTGCCGTCTACAGATAAGTACCTCCATACCGCAAGCCATCTGGTTGCCTCTCGGACACTATAACTACGCGCCATGGCTTTAACTAATATCTTTGTTTAAAATGTTACATGATCATGTTTCCATCTGTGCTGGGAACCGATGGAAATATTTCCCTCCATATGAATATAGGAAGGGGTAAAAAAAACTTTCCATCTCCCCGCACATAAAAGCCATATGGGAGCATGTGAAAACGTTTTATTCCGATATTAGATGTATTCCCATCTACCCCGGCCTCGCATGACCAAGGCGGGCATAGTTGAGATTGGGAACAACTCCTCTCGTTCGACGTCAGTACCCCCGGGAACGGATGAGAACATAGGTAGGTATTCCCTTAAGTGCCTGCTAGGGACCGATGGGAATAGTTCCCTTTAAGTAAAAATAGTATGAGTCCCACATGGATAGTCATGTGGGACCAGGTGCGAAATTTTTATTCCCGTATTAGAATTATCATCTGTCCCCACCGCGAATGACCTACATCAAGGCCAGCACACATGCGAATGACTCCTCTCGTTCGACGTCTGTACCCGCCAGGAACGGATGAACATACACCTATTTCCATCTGTGCCCGCTGGGAACCGATGGAAATATTTCCCTCCATATGAATATAGGAAGGGGCAAACAAACTTTCCATCTCCTCGCACATAAAAATCCATATGGGAGCAGGTGGGAATGGTTTATTCTGCTATTAGGTGTATTGACTGTTTTTTTCCTTCCCATTCTTATTTAGTTTCACCAAATCATTATAACTGTAAATATATAGTTTCAAAGTCACTTATAACTCAGAGGGATTGAAATATCGCAACTTCAAAAATACCCGTTTTTTACATTTTATACCTAAGCCAGCAATGTGTTACTCAACCAGTTTGACATCATACTCGAGTACATACATAAGAGAAAAAAAGAACGTGTCATGAAAGAAGAAGTGACAATATGACTAGTAGGTACATACGGGAACGCTTTTTTACGTAAAAAATGAAATAACTCACTGACCTGTTGTAATACCTTTATATTATAGCAAATAGTGTGTATCTTGCTCCTAGATTGTATGTTCGTAATTTATCAATTTTTATTTATATATGTATGGTTTATATAAATTTATTTTTATTTTATATGCGTAAGTTTATTATTGTTTAGCTTGTTGATTTGAATTTGCAACACCTACGTATTTCAGATTATTTTCAATGGTTTCCGCTTCCCAAAGGTTGCCTGGAAGAGATCGCTTTTTAGCGATAAGACCGCCAATTGTTTTACCTCTGATTATTGTTTGTAACTTGTATTTTATGTGTTTCTTTATTTTGAGGTGTGCTTTATGTTATGTTATTATACTCTCCAACTAAAAAAATAAATCGTTATCGAAGCTCAAAACTGTTCGCATTCTGGGCAGTACTATTATTTACTCTGTGCCCTAAACTAAACCAAACGTCCAGATACAATATTCGCGTACCTACTGGTTTACCATGGAAACAGCGCAGCGGCCGGGCAACGGCGCACGGCGAACAGGCAACGTCACGTGCGCGTAATGATTGGTCCCGCCGCTAGCGCCATGACGGCTGCCATAATCTCCGCGCGTTTGAATTAAGTTAAGAACTGATAAGTAAAAAAAACTGGGAGCGATTGATGGATTTGTTATAATTTTGGTGCAAGTTTTAGTAAAATGATAATGAACACACCGCGTTGACTTGAAAATTTTGAGATTTCTTTTATGCCTATTAGAACGCTTTTAAAATTCAATCGTTCATTAAAATTTAAGCGATTGAATAATGTGTTATAAATCAAACCCATTACTTGCCTTCGATAGTTTTTAATATATTTCAGTTGCCATATAATACTTTAGTTATGTTTTGGAGGCAGTATATATTTTTTATTTGTTTTAAAAACGGCTATCGATAAATCTGTTAGTAAATGTCAGGGGACATTCATATAGTTAAATACGATAATCTAATGAAAAGAAATACCACTCGTATTATCTTTTGTTAAACTTATAAATGCCGCTAACAAATTTATTTTTAATACCTACAGCGACCTCAAAAACAGTTAGAAAAAAGTTTTCGCCATTAGTGCTCAGTGTACTCTTGCTGATACCAAAAAAAATCGGACTTGTGAGTTATATTTTTTTCAGGGTAATTTTACCGTTCCCGTACTCCACTAGATTGTGCGTGCGCCTCGGTGAACCACCAACCACGGCTCAGCTGGTTTGCAGGGCTTTTAGTTTTAATTATTTTGTTTTTTACTAACTCATTTTATTTATAGTGTCTTAGTTTTAAAATTTAGGTTTAACTTTAGTTTTTAAGCATTTGTTACTAACCTATGTATGGACCTATGTTGTCTGGAAATAAAGAATTATTATTTTTTTTATTTTTTATTTATTAATTATCATATGGCACCTTTTTTAAATTGTGCTTCCCAATAAAATAAAAATAACCCAACCTAGTATTTACCTAACATGTATATTTATTTTTAACAGTAGATGTATAATGTTAGTGACCATGTTAGCTTTAAAACTTAATTTATGATAATCCGTTCGCTCGTAGTCTTCTGTCGCAGTCTTCAGCAGAGACGCGATATCTTAGATATTCTCTTTCTAAAGTTTTAA
This sequence comes from Pammene aurita, assembly GCA_947086415.1. Classification (NCBI taxonomy): domain Eukaryota; kingdom Metazoa; phylum Arthropoda; class Insecta; order Lepidoptera; family Tortricidae; genus Pammene; species Pammene aurita. The sequence goes on from OX352306.1 coordinate 29,366,056, forward strand.
TACCCGTTTTCTTTACTTACCTTCATAGTTTATACAAGATTTAACAAAAATGCTGCTGAACCGTTTAAGAGCGTAATTGGTCTCGTATTCTAATTATAAAAAACCGGCCAGGTGCGAGTCGGACTCGCGCACCGAGGGTTCCGTACAAACTTGTAGGTATAGGGGTAGTAACTTAAAAAAAAAAAAAAATTGTATGATTTTACTAAAAATGTCTACTTTTGTAATTTCTCCATTGTCTTTGCTATATAACGTTGCTTCGTGCCATTTTTCAAGTTTCCGAGTTCACGGGAAGTACCCCGTAGGTTTTGCGAGTGCCGAAAATCTCTAAAATTTGCAGTATAAACGACTGTATCTTTTGATTGCGCACGCGTTCCTGAGAGAAATGGTCTTGACAGACAGACAGACAGACGGACAACAAAGTGATCCTATAAGGGTTCCGTTTTTTCCTTTCGAGGTACGGAACCCTAAAAACTAGAAAAAAATAATAATTTTGTGACAAACAAAAATGGTTTTGTATGGAGGGTCGGCCGGCTGGGATGATACGTCCCATACAAAAGAATAAATTTTGCCTCCGAAAAATGATTGGTCTACTTTTTCTTAATCGCAATATGATACCAATATGCCCTTAGACTGATCACCAGTATTTTTTTCACGTTCTGTATACACAGAATCTTTAAAAGCGTCGCCAAACCTTTTGGTGTTTTTTTTATTTTATTTTAGCAACACCTTTAGTTGGTACTATTTCATTCAGTCTGTAATTTGAGTTTTTTTTGCGTTTGGTTTCGAAATTACTCAAATCAGAAGTCAATTCAGTACCTACTGAAATATATTCTTTAAAGCAATGACACTTTTGGATTCATAAGACTGGAGGAGTTACATTATCAACACAAGTTCGACTCGCCTTTTAGAATTTGCATTCGGAATGTACTTCTGCGAAACTTGGTCATGCGTGATTTAGTTGGACAAATGAGCAAAGTTGCTCGCTTTGTCAATGGTCAGCTAGTAAAAAGTGACGACATGGGTTAGGTCAAATGTGTGATTCCACATTATTTTCCGAAAATTTGTGACATGATACTCACATTTGAAGGGTACACGGAAAGAACATGTCTAGTCACTTTTTTTGTTAATTGAGATTTATTTATCAAATTGTAGAGCTTGTAATGAACTATTAGTAACAACTTCTGTTACAGATGTAAATTTTAATGTATATCCACTTCTTAACTCATAAAACCCTCCAGTTACGAAAATAGTATGGTTAATTGAATCGTTCCAAATTTTAAAAGCGCTATAACTCAAAATGTTATAACTAGACCTAGAGAAAGCTTACCGTGGGCCTAGGTTGATTTGTGTAAGATTGTCCCATAATATTTATTTATTTATATTTATTTAAGTGATTATTAGTAAAACAAGTCGAAACTGTTAGTACCTACCCAGTAGGTAGGTAAGTTCCTGCCTAACTATTTTTGTCTAGACTGACTTAAATATAGTGGACTCTATAGTTAAAATTTAGAAATATAATATTTTATTGCCAAAGATTTAATAATTTATTTAAAAAGTCCGTATCAATGCAAGTAAAAAATCCATTGTAGATAAGATAATAATCCACAATAAAATAATAATATGTAGTTATTAATAAAATTATTTATTTATGTAACACTAAACCTAACATTTGTTTAAAAATCAATGAACTATATATTGAAATAAACAGACTAAGAAAACTTCCTATACTTGCAGCATTTCCTCGTTACCTCGCTACACACAGGGAAATAATATAATGCTTTAAATCGTATTCTGATAATAGAATAAAGAATAAGAATAAAATCATTTATTTGTGACGCTTGATACATGAACATTGAGAGACAATAACAATGAAAACAAACAATGAACGTGCATCACAAAATGGACCCAACTTAGCATAATGCTAGCTTAAAAATCGGCGCTGGTCTTCCGTAGGGCCCATTCGGTGATGCCACGATAGATAACACACAATATTACTCAAAACTACAAAAACCACACAAAACGAGAACATGGAAAACAAACACACACTTAATTTACGTTATTCATGAACGCAACCATTCCACATCAATGTCAATGTCATGATGTAATGATATAATGATGATATTAATGAATATCATTATGCTGCCAACTAGTTAAAGCAATAGTGCGTAGTTTCAGTATCCGAGAGGTAACCGGATGATGGCTCGCGGTGTTAAAGCTCCCTGCTGTATTAAACGTGTTGTGGAACCAGGCTGTGCAACCCGAACTGACCCACGTTGGACTTTGTCTTTCATCTCCCCCCTCCTCATTTTTTCAGCTTCCAACTCTGACGGGATCGATAACCGATCAGCCGGTGTAAATGGCAATTTGCATGCTCGTTCCTCGTCACATACAGTTACTGGAAATTGAGGGGGGGAGGACGAAAAACAAAAGTCCAACGTGGGTCAGTCTAGTAAACTACATAAGTGCTCAAATATTTATTTGAACCTTAATCAAACTACTGCTCTTCCTAAAGTAAAAAAGCGCGTTCTTCAATACAGGAAGTGTAAATAATATCAGGACCCTCTTTAGGTAAAAGGCGACAGAAAGTTACTTACATCTGAAAGAAACCTAATATCAGCCATCTCCGTGGCAACAATAACTTTACAAAAAGATGGATTCACTGAGCATCCTGTCGCAAAATGTAAAAAATTTGACAACGTATCAGGAATTTTTCAAAGCATTGTAAACCTTAAAAGCTTTAGAATACGTACGAGGATGCAGTGAAGACATTTAATAGATGTGACAAAATTTGGTGTCCCGTTTGTATTCTCAGAGGTATTACGTTTCGGGGCTTGTATTATGATGCCGTAGGTATATTTTTATGACAAGCATAGGTTTAGAGGTGTTCGGAGGCCTTATTTTTCCTTATTTCTGTTCGAGTTCTCAACGCACGTGATTTATAGAGTGGCTGTTACCGATATAAAAGACCCTGTGGAACTCTTTGAATATTCTATCGCTGTATATTTGGATTGCGCGGGATAGTTTATTAGGGCGACAACAGTTTAAGTGAAATAACTAAAGTGCGTTACAGCTTTTGATTAAGTCTTACTTGTCGTATAAATGTGTTAATAGGTACCTAGGTTTATATGACTTGTTTAATGTTACGCCAATTCAGAACTGTAACTATAGCTGGTTTTTTTCAGATTAGAAAAATAACGGTCGATTTCTCCAGTGTATCTTTATTTTTTTCAACCATCAGAGAAAAATATAAATAAGACTACTTTTTTCCTATATTACTGATACTATAGGATAATGATACTAATAAGTAGTAAGGTTACAATCGTGATTACTTATATTAAGTACGCTTGGTAGACAAGCACCAGAAATCGGTCTAAATGTAGCCCTACGTACGATTAATGTTATTTGAGCCGTAACTAACGAGTGTTTCATCCGACATTTGAAATATGCAAAAATTATGAAACTAACATTCTAATGAAACCCCAGTTTTAATTCCAGGCGAACTAATCTAAATTCATTAGGTGGCACTGTTGTTGAAATATTTGAATAATTTGATTTGTCACGGCCGAGTAACCGAGAATTGCTGTGGACGGACAAAAGGTTTATAATTAGGGACGAGGGTCGAGACAAGGAGCTGAGAAGTTTTGGATATTACTTCAAATCAGGGATTGCACAACCGGTTTCATTAAATACCTGTAAACAAACTGTCAAACTAATAGCGGTTTAAATTTTATACATGCATTAGAGGTATTATTTTAATATTGCTATCATAATTATGACAATTCAAGTCCTAATGTACCGGTATTCAATACCTATTCAATGAATGACAATTTTATTACTAGTGCGAGTGAGACATCGGTATCTAAGTTACGGTCTCTATCGGGCCGGATACCTAACCTACTAGTTCGACGACAGACTAAGGCGTTCCTATTTCAAATTTTCTAGAAATAAACCAACTAAATAAAGTAGTACTACAAAGTGTCGTATTTCACAAATTAATTTCTGACTTTTCGTGTCTCTTGCCTTTTAGGTGCTTGTCTTTTGACTTCTTATACCGCTTATAAAATCGATTACAGGTAAACATGTAATTTGCAAAAACCGATAATGCTTTTGAATACCGGTAATACTTTACCGCTATTCATGGTTTTAACAATAAAAATAGTGAAATTCAAGTATAACCGGTTAAACCCAAATTACAACCGGTTTTAAGAATACCGGTAACGATCCCTGCTTCAAATAGGCCTTTACAGCTTAGTCACTAGGTGACTGCGTATGAAGCTGGAGGATCCAAGTCATATGGTCATCACACAGTTAATAAACTCCTCTCATAGAACTACGCATTATTGTGTATCTTTAAGATCTATTGTACGAGTATTACTGTTTTGAATACTTAAAATAAGTCCCGCTGAGTTTCTTGCCGGTCATAATACTTCTCGGGTCAGAGGTGTAGGGTTAGAAAACAACTCTCTGACGTTCATAAGTGCATTGTAATGTGCCTAAATTGAAGAATAAATGTTTTCTATAGATTTATGAATTTTATGATCAATATATATAATGCGATAAGACCGCCTGTTGTTACCTCTACCTAAATTTATCTAATTGTAAAATTTGTACTTGTAACTGTATGAGGTGTGCAATAAAGAGTATTTATTATTATTATTATTATTATATTTTAACGGCCTCCTAGCCTAGTCGGTTGTGACCCTGCCTATGAAGCAGGAGGTCCCGGGTTAGAATCCTGGTAAATTTGTGTGCTTATCACGGTTATTTGTTCCTGAGTTATGAATATTTTCTATGTATTTAAGTATTTATCTATATCTATCTATTATATTTTATATCGTCGCCTAGTACCCTCAACACAAGCCTTATTGAGCTTACTGTGGGACTAGGTTGATTTGTTTAAGATTGTCCCATAATATTTATTTATATATTTATTAAATTTAGCCAAAGCTTATTAAGACCTTGGTAGGATGCTCGTAAGTTATCCTAGTTTCCCGAAGCTCGGCCTTCGGCCTCGCTTTACATTAGTTGCGTATAAAACCTCGGGAGCTCTCGCTGAAGGCTCTGAACCTTCAGTCCTCCGCCAGGGTCGGCCTTTGCCCTCTCCATGAAGACTCGCAGAATACGACCTCTCTTGCTCAGCATTAAGTTAGCAGCTGCAAAATGTGAACTGCCACCATTATCATATTTTTTCATATTTTGACGTTTACCACTTGTCACTTTCAATATCGGTGCAGAGTTAGCGTGGTCGAACTGTAGACATATTATCCTTGCAACCATTATTTTTATTCAAGCCTTACGCACGATTAATAATAAATTTCTTAAGCATTTAGCTAAGCTAGCAGCCAGAGTCAAGTTTATTCAATCATAATTATTTCCTAATTTATTTAATAAATATTATTACTAAAATATGATAATTATTATTACAATTACGTTTCTTTTTTTACTTTTGTTTTCTACCACGTTGTTATAACCATAATGTTAACGTTACAAACATCACACTATTAGGTGTAGTATTTTGATTATTGACCTTACTCTGTTTGCCTTAAAGTAGAACATCAAATGAATAAAAACCATCTGTCAGTTCAAATTAACTTTGAAGTACCTTCATGCCGATTTAAATTTGATATATCGCGCAGTGTATTTCGTGAGTAATAATATACGTTAATAGTAAAATGATGTCAAATAACGGTACAGTAAAGTTTTTAAATTTAAACTTTCGTGAGACATACTAAGACTGTAAAATATAACGGTTACACTCATGTCACTTTAGTCACTTCACGCGAAATGTTTCGGGGAGCTTAGGTTTCTATCTTCAAGCACTTAGAGTGCTTTTTGAACCGGCCCGTAGAGCACTGCTGCACGACGCACAAAACATGTCGCGCGAAGTGACTAAAGTCAACGTCAGTGTAACCGTTACACTGGAATTTTATAGTGGTTCAGTTGTAACGCGAATGGAGTTTCAAATAGAATTACAGTAGAACCCGCTTAATACGATCACTTACAATATTATTTCTCGCTTAATACACCCTTTTATAATAGTTCCTGAACCAGAATTCTCTCAGTCAGTCCCGCATACTACACTTTCCCGTATAAGAGAAGCGTTTTTGGCTGGGGCCGCGATACGAAAAACAAACACTCACACTGGACAGACACAGCTCCAACCCAACTCAACCCAAATCAACTCAACGCTATAACGACATTGACATTTGCTATTCGAACAGATTTTCATTCAACATTGGTCTCACATTGGTCTCACATTGGTCACACATTGGACCAATGTGAGACCAATGTGTGACCAATGTGTGACCAATGTGAACCCAATGTGAGACCAATGTTGAATAAAAATCTGTTCGAATAGCAAACGTCAATGTCGTTATAGCGTTGAGTGGAGTTGGGTTGAGTTGGGTTGAAGCTGTGTCTGTCCAGTGTGTGTGTTTATTTTTCGAATCGCGGCCTGGGTCGCTTCAAAATTGTCTTTAGCGACTTTTACTGTATTTACTTCGTAGCTCCGTCGCCGGCCAATCTATTCATTGACCAATTACAAACTTGACTATATTGTCGTCAGGTTTTACGGAATCAATTATTACTTATCATGAATGTAAATCCAGGTAACGAGCAGAACCCCCGGACCCGGGGTATGTCCTTAAACTACGTCCGGACCTGGGTATGTCCTTAAACTACGCCAAAAAGAGAGGTATGGGCACTGCGAATGGCATCTCGCTAAGTGTGGTAGGGCACGTTCAGCGAATGTCATCGTTCAAATCTGGAGCAGAGCCCGACTGGGGAAGTACCTCCACCTTACAGAAAACCACAGCCAAATAGCACTAGACCCTACTCATAGTGTTGTGTTCCTGCTGGTGAGTAAGGTTGCCAAAGAGCTCAAAGAGGACCCAGTGTGTTGACGATGAGGGACCTTCTTGTTCCTTTAGTCGTCAACACAGTGAATCATCCTTTTTGTAAAGGGTCGGCAACGCGCATGTGACGCCTTTGGAGTTGCGGGCGTCCATAGGTTACGGTAGCTGCTTACCATCAGGCGGGCCGTATGCTTGTTTGCCACCGTCGTGGTATAAAAAAAAAAAAAAAACTTTGATTCCGGTTTGTTGTAAAACGGCTTGTTAGACTATTATTATTATTAATCTTTTATTTCATAAGGACACATTACATAGGTATTACAAATCAGTTACACTGCCAAACTGTAAAACAGTTTGATGGCAGTTGATTCGGTCTTCTTTTACAGATGTGTTTTCACTGAACTAAACTAAATTCATGCATTATCTTATTTTTAGGGTTCCATACCTCGAAAGGAAAAAACGGAACCCTTATAGGATCACTTTGTTGTCCGTCTGTCTGTCTGTCTGTCTGTCTGTCAAGACCATTTTTCTCAGGAACGCGTGGAGGTATCAAGCTTCTATCTAGCTATCAGAAATTTATATCAAATACCTACTCAAAACTATTGTCCCTTGGAGCTGTAAAAAAATCAAACTTAAAAGCCAACGCAATCAAAAGATACAGTCGTTTATGCTGCGAATTTTAGAGTTTTTCGGCACTCGCAAAACCTACGGGGTACTTTCCGTGAACTCAGAAACTTGAAATTTGGCACGAAGCAACGTCATATAGCAAAGACAATGGAAAAATTACAAAACGTAGACATTTTTAGTAAAATCACAAAAAAAAAAAAATTTTTAAATTTTAAGCTTCCTACCTTTTTCCTCGTAAACGCGTGGAGGTATTAAATTGAAATTCATGTCAAATACTCAGGGCTATAGGACCTTTCAGATGTAGTAAAACCAAACTTTTATGTCAACGCAATCAAAAGAAATAGCAATTTAAGTCGCATATTTTGAAACTGAGTACTCGCAAGAAACTCAAAACCTAAAGAGTACTTCCCGTAAACTCAGAAACTTGAAACTTGGCACGAAGAAACTTCATATAGCACAGACAAAGGAAAAATTATGAAAAGTAGACATTTTTTGTAAAATCATACAAAAAATATTTTTTTTAATTTTAAACTTACTACCATTTTCCTCGTAAACGCGTAGAGGTATTAAATTGAAATTAGTAATAAACATACTACAACTTTTGCTTGTTATAGATTTGTACGGAACCCTCGGTGCGCGAGTCCGACTCGCACTTGGCCGGTTTTTTACTTAATAGTAACAAAATTGACTTAAGCATGCAAGTCTTATCTAATTTCAGTTACAATTTTTATTGCGCTGTAAGCCGTCAAGCATAGTGTAAACTAGGAAAGGGGGATTGATAATGTCCATAATGTAAGATTACGTTTGAAAATTAACTTTATTATGTGTTCAAAATACTAACTTGCTACTAATAGGTGACCTAAGTATTTAGACTAAATTAGGTATTGTATGGAGTTAATCAATTATTTTAACGTGGTTTTAAATAGTGGGATCCCTTTTAATTAAGTTTTTATTTTGGTATCTCTACGATAGTTGAACATCCAAACCTTAAACTAGGGGAGCGGCGGCCAAGCCTATAACTATTAAACTATACATAATTCAAAAACTCAAGTATATAACTTACTAAAGTATAAAATATACGTATACAAAACGAAGGTCCTCTGCACTTTTAGCACCCTAGGAAGACAGCGTCGTTTGCAGCTTGAACCTATATAAAATACACGGCATGCTGGAGATAGGAGGTATGGCAATAGTGTATGAAACAAAGGCCGGCCTCCTGTGATTGTAGTAACTTACGAAGACGACATCGTTGGCAATGTGAAGCGAATTGTTTTAGTTAAGCGTAAACGCATTGATAGAGCTGTTCTCGTAGTTTAGCAGTCGCCTCATCAGACGCGCGGTGAGCACGCGTACAGCATGTGCTTAGCTGCTCGCATGCTTGCTCGTTGAAGCGTCGGGCGTTAGTCAGCGTCAGATCAAGTTCGTAGCCGAGGGTGGCAGCCGCTCGGGACAACTCCTGCATGCATGCTGGCACATCACCCCTGAAAAGTTATGGTTACCTGTGTAAATTTTTACTGGAGGTTAAGATTCAGACAAGTGTTGATTTAACATACAATTTGCACGGAACATAACTAAATAGCTGTGTAACTTTTAATAAAAACTTTTTTAAGACACCGACTTCTTTACAGAGTCTCAGTATTCCAACCATAGACACAAAGTTGTGTCGGTTAAGGAAATGGTAAATTGTTTTGTTTTGTGCTGTAAAAGTAATTTTATCGTCATACATGTCTATCCCTTACGGGTGTGCGGTCTCTCGTTAAATTCTTGCTTTGAGATTCAAACCTATCCAACACGCTTTCCCCAGCACTTACTTCGGTATAGCCGCTGTCCCCTCATTGAACGACTTAGTAGCACCGTTCAGCTGTGACTGCATATACTGTCTAGTTATTTGGATCATCTCCTCAGCGTAAATGCCCATCTGGGCGATCATATCCCTGGCTGCCTCTACGCACGAGTGAACATCGGCTACATGCTGGCTGGATAGGGTGCGTGCAGCGCGGCGGTCCTCATCGCAAGATGCTATGGACCAATTGCTAGAGTAAAATGTTAGCTCGGAATAATATCACTGTAATATTATTTTCTCGATGATCCAGGAACTAGTAAGCTACCAAGGTTGATTAAGACATGGATGGACAATGCCTATACAAAATCGCGTTCCTCGAACCTTCAGGCTATATGTCTGTTTTCGGTACTGAGTGCCACAACGCCATCTGTTGAGTCTGGAGTCGAGTTAATCGCCCAACAAAATATTAAAAACTAGAATTTATTTATTTAATCTTAATTGCACAAAATAAGATGGCACAAATGGCGGACTTAATGCCATAAGGCATTCTCTACCAGTCAACCAATAGGCTTAACAGAAAGGTTAAGTAGGAATTTAGTGTTTGTGGTGACCGATAGATGACGCTAGTGCTTTAGCCTGAAATAAGGGAACGCGATTTTGTATAGGCATTGTCAATCCATGTCTTAATAATCCTTGTAAGTTACTAAGTGAGCTCCATGATGGGTGAAACTCTCGTGTGGGTGAGCAGGTTTGTGGCCAGCAATGAGACTTACAAGATGTAACAAAGATGATGGTGATCCATTTAAGAGATTATGCCCTATGTTATCATATTCTAATTACGAAAAACTAAGAAAAACTATTTTTGACGCAAAAAAAAAAAATATGGTGGGTTAGCCTGCTGGGACGATGGGTCCCAAACAAAAAAAAAATTAAGTGTCCAAAAATGTTTCTCCTATTTTTTTCTTAGTCTCAATACGATACCAATTATGCCCTTTAAGGGCGCATCACCAGTATTTTTATTACAGCCTGTACATAGGTTTAAATACCTTGTATTATTTATTTCATCACACATCCTCATAATACGTGGCATCGCACGCAGGAGTCACGAGAGTTAGGTACTGTAAAATCTACAAAATATGGACTTTTTGTTAAGTACGTATGTTATCTTTGTTTTCTCTCAAATGCAATAAAAACATTTTGTGTAATTCGGAGGCTGAGCATATTTCTCTTTGTACCCACATTACCCCACGTACATTAACGCGAAGAAGTGCAACGGTGCAGACGGTACAGGGCCTATTTTTGAAATGGCATGGCATCACATTTATTAGGATTAATTATTTATTTGTCGTATGGCTAGATGTCACTGGATATAGATAGGCATTTCCTCTCTCGAGTAGTAATAGTGGGAAAGTAGATGAAGAAGAAAATCCAGCGAGTGCTGCGAGGTCCAGATGGGACAGTGCAGCTGCCAAGTTTGTTACTCTGTTAGCACAACCCAGGGATCACGTGTAGGATTGTCTAAGGTGTTTCCTACGGACGCAGAGTAACATTGATCCCCTGATTGATTAATATGACGCCCTGATTGGAGGCGGTGCGGCGGCTTGGGAATGTGAATTTTTTTTGTATGCACTTGGGCATAGTAGCCAATCTATTTTCCAAACCAATATAAAAACTTACGTGGTACATTAAGCGTATCAGCAAGCTTCGTAAGTTCGTTGTATATTTTGTGCTTTTTCTGCACTGCCTTGTTGATTTCCTCCTTGATCCTCCTCAGCAGTTTAGCTGTGAACTGCTGGTACGAGTTCTGGATGTTTCTGTGGTATGCGTCCAGGAAGGGCGCCAGAATCGTGTCCACGTACCTTGAGACTTCGCTAAAACAAAGGAAAGGTGGTATGGTGACTATATTTATTGGTTTGTATACTAAATAAGAATAAATTGAACTTACCGTTTATCTACAAATATACATAAATAACATTACAAATTTGCAATCACACACATACTTAATAAAAAGTACCCCAAACATTTTAATAGAAAATATGGTGTTAATTTATCCCGAACTTCCAGAAATTCAGAAGAAAGAATTCCCAGTAATTGCTGCAAAGAGTCATTCATCGTTTCTGAACGTATTATAGGATAGTTATGATAAGGGTGTAGATAATAGTAGTTTATGTAACTGTTACGTAATAAGGGTCCTTAAAATACGAGTGTGGTTTTATGATACGAGCCGCAGGCGAGTTTCATAATAAGATCACACGAGTATTTTAACATGTTAATGATGTGATCTACACACATAATATATGTGTAGATCACATCATTTAGTATTTATATTATTATTATAAATACTAAATGATGTGTTCGGAAACCAGTAGAATGACCGCCATTGCACCGCCATGACCAACTCGATTAAGTGTCGGCGGTCGCGAGGGCGCGTGCCGGTGGTCGGGGAGAGCGCGGATTTTCGTTACGTTACCGTAGGTAATGAATTTTCATACGTTTTTACCACACTGTCAGAGATGTTACGTTACTGGTTGCAATAACGGTGGTAATAACATACGGTTTCCGAACGCGGATTAGAGGATTTATGATATTGGTGTAGATAAAGTGTTTTATCTACACTCGCATTGTAAGTCCTCTAAAACGTGTTCAAAAACGGTAGGCAATGGCTACCATTACCATAACCGATTTTACTATGATAAGCTTTTTATCTGTGACAGTAACGTAATTTTAACTTTACATGCTCAAACATTGATGTGTTATGAGTTTTGATAACATAATGTACACCTGCATGCGCCCGCGCGGCCGCCGACACGCTCCCCCCCGACTGCCGGCACTCTCCCTCCCGACCGCCGGCACAATCGAGTTGGCCATGGCAGTGCAATGGCGGCCATTCTATGGTTTCCGAACACGGCAATTAGTATAAATAATATGAGTGTAGATAAAGCAGTGTATGCAACTGTACGTAATTAGGCCTTAAAACACTCGTGTGATCTTATTATGAAACTCACCTGCGGCTCGTTTCATAAAACCACACTTGTATTTTAAGGACCCTTACTACGTAACAGTTACATAAACTACTATTACCTACTACGCGACCATGAGTAAAACCTCTATCAAGACTCGGGAAATATTATAGGGACTTCCGGTTGAATTTCATGATGGCGAAGTCGTCTTGAGGATAGTTTTTTGCTTTTTGTTAATTTACGTAGTTCTGTATGTAATATTGGTAGCTTATTATGCAGTCATCTAAAGAAATAGTCTCAATACGCTTTTCACCACTTTAATGAACAGTCGGCAGTCCCAGGGACGCGGCTGCCTGAATCATGCCTGTTGGTCAGTGCTACACGAGGCGAATACACCTTCCTGCACTCCGTCTGAGCCGTGCTAGTCAGCTTAGCTCCTGTGGCTAGGTCCACGGGCAGCGAGCACAGCAGGACCTCTAAGCAGAGTCCGCCATCTTGGACATGAACACTGCGCAGCTATTTCGGAATAAAGTTATCAGTAATGGATCCCAGTTACCTGTTGGTCAGCGCTAGGCGAGGGGAAGACACCTTCCTGTACTCTGCCGGAGGAGGGCTAGGCAGCTTCGCTCGCACGTGGTTCAAGTGGTTGTCCAGGTCCACAGGCTGCAGCTGCCACGGCAGGACTTCGAAGCACAGTCCGCCATCTTGCCGGACTTGGACACTGCGCAGCTTTTGAGGAATAAAATCATGCGTAAGTTTCTAAGCTCAGTTTTGAAATGAGCAAAAATGTAGCCAAAAAAAAAAGATAGATGTATTTTTGAAGACATGACTTTTACTAATAACTTTTAGAGACGTTACCACGAAATGAATACCATAAATTTAAGTATCATTACATAGGCAGTATATTTTACCAAATATGCGCAATATACAATCACTAATTAAATATGTAATGGCCTTACTCCGCTATTGACACAATATAATTTTATTACCCTACAATCACTGCTGGTGCCTGTGGTCGTCCATGTAAATAAGCTCAACAAAATAAAAGACACACTCAACATTTCTCAAACACTAACACGATATTTCAGGTATATTCCACCTCAAAACAAAAATAGAAGTGGTAATGATCACAAGGGGATAGGAATGCCTATCCCCTGTCGAGCTTTCGCCTCTGTTATAACCCGTATTAGGTAACCACGGGAAAGTGCCTTCGAAAAGACCGATATTTTTTTTTTCCTATGGCGATTTGCTTGAGGCGTTTGGAGTAACAAACGACATCTGCACCTGATTGGTTTAAGTCTAGCTTGCGATTTAACTGTTATTTTAGTATGCAATTACATGCCTCAATGGTTCCACGAGGATTTCTTTGCCCATTTGAATGCAGTATTAATTACAATTCGTTGAATATTCCATTTTTAGCATTGCCTGAGCAAGCGTACTTTGTGGCGAGAAAACGGGGAGCAAAATCGAATACCCTTATTCGACTGACTAGTGAAATCAGGTTGTTTTGAAGATATTATGTCTAAATTAATAGTCGAAAAATGCTTTACCTTTTCGATAAAAATACATTTAAAAATATTTTTTACGTTGTGACCCTTATTCATTGTCATATGTGTATGTTAGTTTTCAAATGTTATTGTATTGATTATCGCTGAATAATTTATTTAGATTTTAGTTGATCTCCTAATACAAATAAATTTAAGGCGTGGTTTTGTTATTCTTAACATATATTTTTCTATCTCACCCTCATACCGTTTAAAAGTCCCTATTCTATCAAAATTAAATGCAGACTGAATTCTAGACAATTTTTTAAACTACCCAACGTACACATTAGGTACTCGTAATTTATGTGTAGCGTCTAAAAATACAGAAACACGAATGGTGTAGTGTTTCTTGACGAGGAATTCATTAGATGTATAATTAAATCAGATAGGTAAGTAACGTCTCGGTCTGAAGTGCGGGACTAGGAACGGACAGTGCAGTTTTTTATGCTATAACGCGCAAAAGAATTACCTCGTTGCTCTGCAGAGTGCGGGTTAACTCCAACCCCAACCTGGGCCGCGATTCAAAAAATAAACACACTCACTGGACAGACACAGCTCGAACCCAACTCAACGCTATAACGACATTGACATTTGCTATTCGAACAGATTTTCATTCAACATTGGTCTCACATTGGTCACACATTGTACCAATGTTGTACCAATGTGAGACCAATGTGTGACCAATGTGTGACCCATGTGAGACCAATTTGAGACCAATGTTGAATGAAAATCTGTTCGAATAGCAAATGTCAATGACGTTATAGCGTTGAGTTGAGTTGGGTTGAGTTGGGTTGGAGCTGTGTCTGTCCAGTGTGTGTGTTTATTTTTCGAATCGCGGCCCTGGCTGCTGTAAGTAGCGAGCCGGTATGACTCACCTAATATGCGACATTTCGCTTGTGTCATGACCGCCACTGGGTGATTGAGTTGATGGCTGTGCTGTTTTGTTATGTATCACTAACACTTAGTTTTTTGAAATCATAAATGTTACTAACAACTATTGTGGTCTTTAAATAAATAAAATTGATTTATGAATCATTTATTACGTTAAAAATTAGATTACACACATAATTACACCTAGTAATTAGTCAAAGCCGCTCCTTGTCGCTTCCGGTCCAAAGGTGCCCACAATGCTCGCGGCGTTACCACGCTGGATGGCCTTTGCACCAGAAACGACTCAGAGCGGGGGCCCTCCCCCTTCTGCCTAAGTCGACGGCCTATGTCGAGCACAAACTGTTATGTTTATGCGTCAGCGCCCCAGCAGCCCGCTGTTTCCACCGCAAATGGGACGAAAATGTAACCCGAGTAGAGAATGCTCCCGGTTCTGATTTTGTATTGTGAGAACCGGGAATTCCCGGTTCCGGTACTGGATTTGTATAGAAAACGAGTACCGGGAGCAAACCCTAAAACCGAGCCTAGGGGAGCATACTTTTAGCGCTTTACCACTGCCTGAGACTCAGCCGCCGCTCCGGCTGCGCGCGTCGTGCGAAATTGAATTGAATTTAAATGAATGCAGAAATGTACCTCTTGGAGATTAAAAGAAAATACCCATATGGTCCCTCTACGTTTACGTTAGGTAAGGGTAGCTTACACTGCTTCGTAAAACTTTTTGTAACGGTCTCAACCTGTATTCTAGTTGGTGTAGTGAGTAATTCTGCCAATCAGTCTGAAGACATTAGAATAAAATCTTGGTGTAGTGTAGGGAATGCTCCCGGTTCTGATTCTGTATTGTGAGAACCGGGAATTCCCGGTTCCGGTACTGGATTTCTATAGAAAACGAGTACCGGGAGCAAACCCTAGTGTAGTGTATGCGTTTATCTATTGTATGCATCATCGTCTAGTACCCACAGTACACGCCAACATAGTTATCCAACGCCAACATTAGCCACCTCATCCTAGATATATCCTCATTGCTAGATTCGGGCATCTGGCAGCTTTTAATGGGTGGAGGTCAGAGTGACAGATCGACAAAATTATTGAATTGGAAAATAGTAATACCAAAATTCCAGTTCCAACAGTGTCCTGGCGATGATTGCTGACAAGTTTTGCCCGTATTACTTTTTGCTGTGGACTTCATACGCCCGGCAACACCGGGGTTGACACATTGAGAAATCGATGGCGGCTGTCAATGCGTTAACCAATGTGCCTACCTTGTCTTAACTTTTAATGTTAGTTTTAAGTGTTCTGTGTAAATTATGAGCCATGTGATACTTGAAATAAATGTATTTTAATTTAATTTTAAAAATAGATAAAAACTTCCGGAGTTGTCTCAGTTATAAAGTACAGGGTCTATATTTTAACATTAGAACATAAAACATTGCGTATTATTACGAAAACAAAAACAATAGGCGACAAACTATGAGTTACATTATACGTCGTTTGGTTCAGTCATTATGCATTATACTTTCCCTCAACAGAAACTTTTGGCAAAAATATAATCTATTTTTTTATATATTTTTTCATAATCAAACCCAGAACTCTAGGATTTTTTTTCTTGAAGTGGTTTGCATTCTCTAACCTCCACCACTTCACATCTAGATTTCGATCTAGAAATAAGCATAGTATAGTAAACTGACTAGAGGGTTCGTTGCTCTCATTATTGTGTCGTATGTGACGTGGCTAGCTCTCCGTCTAATAGGTGCTCTCGGACAAGGCTTTGTGTATGTAATATTTTTGCGTACACAATATTCATGCCTAATTGCAGATTTGAAGTACAAGCATACTAACATTTCCTTGGCTAATCCGTGGACAAATGTACAGTCGAGTTCATAAATATATGAGCAAATCCGAGGCTTCAAAAATAAATGAGCATAGAGAGGTACATATGCATCTGAACAGATTTACCTGTCAAAAATATGTGTACATAGCACCTGTCATATTAATCTGAGCAAGTCGCACAATAATATGTGAATAACTAAAAATTTATAAATATCTGTACTAGTATTTTTCAAAATTATTTGACCGAGTGAAAATACACAAATACCTACGCAAAACTTTTTTCAAATATTTATAAGCATATATTGGTGCATAAATATGTGTACAGTTGAGTTCGTTAATATCAACACGTCCAATCGAACAAAAATATGTGTACAAGATGACAATCTCCGAAAAGAGTGTGCACTTGTCATCGTGACATGTATTTTTGTCTCTTTCACGGATTAGACAGATATTCCCAACCAAACATAATATCAACAAAAACCTTGTCAAAATACGCAGGTAAGGAATAAGTAGCTTAATTTCGGCTTATGACGTCAGATACTCAGTGGCGTGATTAATAGTAGCTAGAGTAGGAAGTGCGAGGTCTTGGGTTCAAATCTGCTGCAATTACAGGGCATTTTTTTTGCTTATTCTATAAAACAAAAAAGACAGAAGTAAAATCGCTAAGAGATCTAATTTACTAACACCTATATATATGTCCCGTCGGGCTTCTGCTTAAGTGAACCGAACCCGACCAACTTACTTTTTATTTTAAACTTAGCGGTATGTACCCCGATGCAACATTATATTTAGGTGTTACCAAATTTGACTTGACGATTTTATTTATTGCTTTTAAACGTTTACTTTTTTGCGTTGGGTTTTTTTTTAATTTTTAATATAGGTTTTATTGTAAATTTTTTAAACTTAGTAAGGACCATAACTTTTAAACTTTCTCGTAAAGATTAGGAACGGTACAACCGATTTAGTGAACGTGATTCTTGATTTATGAACTTGTGTATGAAATATTATTTTATATTTACCATCCCTTTTCGGTGAAGGAAAACATCGTGAGGAAACCGGACCTAGTCATAATAAGGCTTAGTTCCCCTCTGGGTTGGAAGGTTAGAGGGTGGTCACTTCCAGAAAAACTATTTGAGGACCTTGGGTGCTCCCATATATCTGATGGCGACTGTACACGACCTTAAACCCATATACCTAGTATACTTTATTACCAACACAAAGTCGAGGCTACATATTTCTGATATATGTATTATTTACATATTTTCAGACGTGACACGACACCTTGAGTTTGGCGTTGAATGGTATAAGAATGCATTTAAATAAGTTAAATAAAACGATAAGTATGTTTGAAATTTTTAATATAAATGTGTACATCTTCTAACTAAACTATATCTTTGAATATCTTCTAACTAAACTATATCTTCTATATCAAATAAAACTTACTAAGTATATTAGTTTTATTATTAACTTAATACTTAGTATAACCACCCTCAGCGTCCCGAACTGCCTGCAGTCTGTCTTTCATCGAACGTATCATATTTTGACAAGCTTCGGTCGCCCTGTACGTGTCCCAAATTTCTCTGACGTGTGCTCGTAGGCCGTTTAGAGTTCGAGCCTTCGTAGCATCCCAGTCTTGCACCATCAAACCCCATACATTCTCGATGGGGTTCAAATCTGGGCTTTTCGGTGGCATCTTAATTAATTTCAACTCTCCCAGGGCTTCTTTTTCACCAATCCACGCCTGAACAAGCCTAGAATTGTGGATGCTGCAATTGTCTTGCATAAATTCGACTTTGTGGTTGTCGGGATACACAATTTTCGCAGTGGGCAAGAACGAATCTCTTAGTAATTCAAGATAACCTTGAGCATTAAGACGGCCACTTATTTCGCATAATTCTATTGGCCCACTCGAATTCATCCAGCCCCAGAACCCTAGCGAAATTCGTCCGCTACGGCTGTCTGGACGTACGTTTTCTTCGTCATATCTTGTTTTAGGAGTCCGCCAGAGAGATAGTCGCCCATCCGCAGAAGACACGAATACCTTTTCGTCCATGAAGGCCACCCCTTCAAAATTGTAATTCAGATAGCGATTGGCAAACAGCAATCGCACCGTTTTGTGCCTATCTGTTAGTAGAAGTTTCCTCGCAGGTACGCAGTTCTTTAAACCAGCCTCATGCAGTCTGCGACGAACAGTTAAGTTCGAAACCTGTAGGGCAGTCGCTAGAACTGTTGTATTAACGAAGCGTTGTCGTCTTACGCTGTCCACCAACTCCCTATCCTGGGCATGAGTGGTTTTTCGCGGCCGCCCTTTAGACGCATGAGTTTTAACGTCACCTTCTTGAACCCACCGGCTTATCCACAGGTAAACCGTGTTCCTCTGTAACAAAAAGTATATATGGTATGTAATACTAGACATCGAAAATTCGAAATACATGTGCTAAAAGTCAAAAGAAAGAATAATTGCAGGCGGTTGGAGACGCTGAAGGTGGGGAAATACCGGGTGTTAATTTCATATAATAAATACCGGGTTTTATTTAATTTATTTATTTATTTTATTCTGAGAACCGACAGCTAACAATTCAGACTAATAATATATGCTAATTATTGGACACAAGT
This sequence comes from Pammene aurita, assembly GCA_947086415.1. Lineage (NCBI taxonomy): Eukaryota > Metazoa > Arthropoda > Insecta > Lepidoptera > Tortricidae > Pammene > Pammene aurita. Next base: position 29,385,152 of record OX352306.1, read on the forward strand.
AACAGAAAGCCAATTATAATTATTATTATTGTATAAAATACCTATAGTTTAAAAAAACAAGCTACGTTGGAAGCTTCCAAAAACATTTGTTAGACTTATCATAACGCCCAATTTTTCAGCAATATCTGTTACGTTACTACCGTCCTCATACATCGTAATTATTTTGTGTTTGGTGTGATCGGAAATTCTGTACATCTTGATACGGGAATGTACTATAATTTAATATTCAATGCAATGCACAGGAATCACAATCGACAATTGAAGATTGACTTCAATAACTGCTTATCATTTAAACATTTGTAAGTGGCCAGTCATTTGAGTCATCATAGTTGATAACAACCTCTTTCAAGTCGCTTATAAATCGAAAACAGCAAAAATGGGTAAGAAGCCGCAAGCAAAATCATGACTCTTCTATGACATCGTACTTAAGGTGAAAGAGACAAATATATGATTTGACAGTACGGTACTCTTTTCGATGATTGTCACACTGTTAAGCCAGTTAAATCTTATATTTGCTTAGAAATTTATGAACTTCTACGTGTTCACATACAATTGTATAACGTTAGTACACATATTTATGCACCAATATATGCTTAGAAATATTTGAAAAAAGTTTTGCGTAGGTATTTGTGTATTTTCACTCGGTCAAATAATTTTGAAAAATACTAGTACAGATATTTATAAATTTTTAGTTGTTCACATATTATTGTGCGACTAGCTCAGATTAATATGACAGGTGCTATGTACACATATTTTTGACAGGTAAATCTGTTCAGATGCATATGTACCTCTCTATGCTCATTTATTTTTGAAGCCTCGGATTTGCTCATATATTTATGAACTCGACTGTACAGACAGAACATATAGATAGAGAACTAGACAAGTCAAACCTTAAGCTTCAATATATTATCGTAAGTTTTAAGAAGACATTATATTTTTAGTTGTTATAATTTTTTATGTTGTTATAAACAAATTTCAGGTCTGACCATTGAACTTGGCACCCATTTAGATCTTACTTCTTTTGTCGTTAAAGTCAACAACCAAGGCATATACAGTATAATATGTATATTGAATTTGGCTCTCATTTCACATTTATGTTTTTGATGGGTTAAAGAATATTTGTAATGTATTGTAATTTAAAAACTCGTAAGCATATGATTAAAATTCATTCATTATTATGATTTGAACAAATAATACCACCCGGATAAGTCGATAAGCATAAGTAAGTAACCTAGGTAGATATTATAAAAAAATATAAATGTGAACTGGCCCGATAACCTTTCGGATAACCACTACGGTGATGTCATGGATGATGTTGATTCGTGCAATTTGGAGTGCATTGAGTTTTCACAGGGCCCAGTTTAACAAGAGAAAGTGACATATAGTGACGCATGAATACAATTGTGAAACCTAATGTACATTTGGTTCGTACGTTCGACGCTGCCAGTCTTAGTACATCCTTAATTGAAATTGTTTGAACTTGACACAAACGACCGCATTCTACCACCAAACCGCTCTCTGTTAGCAAAGCGTTCATCCTCACACCCTGGAACTTTAATGGTCGCGCACTGTGCGTCTTGAGAGGAGTTTCCTCTTGTGGAATGAGCTCCCTGCCGAAGTTTTCTTGCGGGACTACAAAATGTGGTTCTTGTTCTTCAAAAAGGATCAGCAACGTGCATGTACGTCTGGATTAGATTTGTTTTTTACACAGAATTTTTTTATTAAACTAAACAAACAAAAATATCAGTAAAAACATTACGGTTTTGCTTATATATAACGCTAACTAAAAACTTATAAACAAAAGATCTGGGGGGCGATTTTTGAGATTCAAACGCTCGTATATGACATTGATGTTTTAAAAATAACAGCTATAGTAATTTAAAATCATGATTGTTTATAAGTAATATTAATTTCATGCGTAAATAATGGCGAAAAGCTTATGTGTGCGATTATATTAGAGGTTCTTAGAATTCGAGCGCTCGATTGTCAAAAATCGGCCCCCTGCCCTAGGTCTCTGTCACTAGGTAGAGTGCCCAGAAGGCTGGCCGCATTTCCGCGGTGGATAAAAGCTACGCTGATCCGTTGGCCAAAAAAGTGGCTAGCTCTCTGGTCACCAGAGGCCTCAATAAGTCGCGCCAAAATTGCTTTGTGTCACACGACGCGCAGGCACCCATGGCCCAGGGTTTCGACCCTAAACGCCGCAAACATGTACTACAGCATAAGTGAAAATCGTGTGAGTTCAAATAAGTAGGTGCAGTTGTCTAGAATATTAGAACATCTGTGTCCATTAGGCTGTGGTTACACCAAGATAGCTCTCCGGCACTTAGCGCTCGAAAAAACACATTATGAGAAGAGTTTTACGAGAACGGTTCTCTCAGGAACTCCATCCTTATTATGGTCTAAGAGCTGGCCACGTCAGATCTGACACAATAATGAGAGCAATGAAACCTGTCTAGTTAGACTGCTTTACCATCCTTATTGCTAGATCCGGGCATCTGGCAGATTTTTATGGGTGGATGTCAGAGTGACAGACCATCAAAGTTTTTAAGTTGGAAAAAAGTAATACCAAAATAGGTAAAAAATGCCAAAGTTGTGTAATTTATAGAGGACAGGGCCTATATTTTAACATTAGATTAAAAACCATTGTCTATTATTGCGGAAACAAAAACAGTAGGCGACTAACCCAAAATTTCATTTTACATCATTTGGCACTACTTTCCCCCAACAGACCCTTCTGGATATGATATAACCTAATTAATTACATAATTTCCCATAATATTTTATTAAACCCAGAACTCTAGGATTTCTTTTCTTCAAGTTATTTGCATTCTTTGACCTCCACCACTTTACAGCTGCCAGATGTCCGGATCTAGAAATAAGCATAATATAGCAAACTAACTACATGGGTTTCGTTGCTCTCATTATTGTGTCATATCTGACGTGGCCAGCTCTCCGTCTATTACCTAGACTATTCTGATTAGTTGCCGAGCATAGGCAAGCACTTCAAAGTTTTCAGTGCGGATTGCTAAATTTTGCAACTAATGAAGCCAGGGGCCGTATTCTAACTTTAAAACAGGTTATGACACGATTCAATTTCAATACAAATCCAATGCATTAACTATGCATTATCGCCTAAACGTATGAATCAGAAATATCGGAATTTGCTTGGAAATTATTTCGATGCGACTTCAATACAACTTTAATATTGGTTGACTATTTGTTGTGTGTTGAAGTTATGCTTGAGATAGATTGTGTTTTTAAAGTATTGTTTATGAATTTTAAAATTAGCATACAGCAGCATCAGCTAGCCACCTCACGCTTAGCAACATTCTGAAGGATAATAAAGGCTGATGGTCCGTCTGTACAAAAACAAAAATTCTCAGAGAAAGCACAAAGAGGATCCAGTGTGTCGACAACGGGGGACTCTCTTGACCTTTTAGCTGTCGGCAAAATGCATGACACCTCTGGAGTTGCAAGCATTCACAGGCTAAACTAGGTGCGTATCATCAGGCGGGCGGTATGCTTGTTTGCCACCGTCATTGTATAAAAAAAGTCCATACAAGCACTGTTTATTATCATTTTCCTTGAATGTACATAGACAGTGTACAGCGGTCGTATTCGAACTTTAAAACACGTTAAGACACGATCCAACTTCAATACAACTCCAATGTATTAACAACGCAATACAGCTACGGCATAAACATCTGAATCAGAAATATCAGAATTTGCTAGAATATTCCAACGCAACTCCAATAAATTTTCAATATTGGTTGATTGTTTGTTGCGTGTTGGAGTTATGTTTGAGATAGGTTGTGTTCTTATTGTATCGTTAATGTATTTTAAAATTAGAATCTCTGGTGCCGGATTCTAATTATAAAATACATTAATATCAGAATTTGTTTGAAAATTATTCCGATTCAACTTCACTACAACTTCAATATTGGTTGATTATTTGTTGTGTGTTGGAGTTATGTTTGAGATAGATTGTGTTCTTAATTTATTTTTTATGTATTTAAAAATTCAAAATCCGGCGCCATTTTGCTACGCATTTTAGCAATTTTTATGTTAAGACACTTGTCTTTTCTAAGTAACAATCGAGTCTCACGCAAAACTGCGTAAATCGGGCAACTGAAAGTGCACACGACCTTAGGCTGCGATAACCGCTTACGGACAGGCGGGCTGTGTGTTTTTCACCACCGAAGTGGTAAAATAATCCGAGAAAACCAAATTGGAACGAAGCGAATGCTCGGTTATGTTTTTAAGCGATGGAATTAAGAACCCTGTGTCTATATTTGACTACTATCACAGAGTTCCACGTTCTAATTACTACTTAACTTATGACCTTTTAATGTAGAATTTTTAGATAAGGATAAAAGTTACTTTATGAATTTCAGAAGTCTGAGTTTATGACTGAAGTTATGACTTGCACGTCTACTATGTATATTGTAGGAGTACTTAACACAGTAGATAAATACAGTAAATAAAAGATGTAAAGTACAAAGGCGTACTTATCACTTTAAGGGATCTCTGCCAGTTGCTTGTTTGTCACCGTCGTGCTATAAAATTATCCTTTGAGTGAATGAGAGTGAAATTGAAGGTAAACAATTACAGCAACATGTACAAAAAGGTACACAATATATAAACAATATCGATACAAATACATAGTATAAATTAAAGAAAAAGTATAAATATTACAACAGAGAGGACCGAAGAGACAACACAAGAAAGTAGAAAAAAAACAATACTGAAAAGATATAATGAAAAGAAGATTATATACTTAATAACAGTAACGTAAGTAAATAATGTGCTTATTGTTGATTACGGAAGTAGTAAATACATTCGCCAACGGATAAAAGTTACAAACAGAAGAGGTGCACAATTCAAATAGAAAAGTGCCGGCTATATTTTTTGCAGCAATGGTAACCGCTGGAATCAACGAGTTTTAATAGGGATGATGACGTACGATAAATTTTGTAACATTTAGTTTTTTTTTTTTTAATAGGTTGAATAAGTGATTCAAACGTACCACAGAGTCCTCGAAATTACAATATTTTAAGATTATTTTGATACTTTGAAAAAAGTGTGTGTGAATGTTAAAGAATTTTACGGAATGTTATAGCTATTTATTTAGTTTAAGTAGGTATGTTTTAAAAAGAAAGAGTGTTTTCGTTTTACATTTAAATAAAAATCTTAATTAGTATCCAGTAATCCATAGGTATCAAAGTATCATATTCGAAAACAATATTTTTAATGTTTATCAACTTTGCCGTAATTAAGCAATGTAATTAACAAGATAAAGCAATATAATTATGAAATTGATAAGCACTTAGATATGCAAATGAGTTATAAAAATAATATGCAGCAGTGACCCGATACGATAAACTTTTTTAACAAGATTACAACAAATAGATCAAGAACAATAGGCAAACCTATCTCGTCGAATAGCAGAATTCGGCTTATGTAAGGCAATGCACGGTGATGTTATGTATTTTAGTACCTATTAGTGGTTGAAATTTAACTAACCAGATTTGATGCATATAAATAAATAAACATACGGGTGAAGCTAAATGAACTGAAAACACTATAAACATAATAAGTAATACTGATTCCGTATTCTAATTTTAAAATACATAAACAAACATAAAAAAGCACAACCTATCTCAAACATAACTCCAACACAAAAAAAAAATCAACCAATATTGCAGTTATATTGGACTTGCATCGGAATAACTTTCAAGCAATTTATGATATTTCTGATTCAGACGTTTAGGCGTTAGATGTATTTTGTAGTTAATGCATTGGAGTTGTATTGAAGTTGTGTCGTGTCAACACATGTTTTAAAGTTAGAATACGGCCCCAGATAGATAGCTACCAGCTCTTCAATCTCCCGTGGTATCTTTATGATACCTATTTTTCTCTCTATGATACCTAAATCTTGAAAGAGATTCAGAGTGCCAGGGACCCACGGTCATTTCTTATATCAATATTGAACTTCGATTCCAGAAATAACCATCATTTGCATACAACAGTAGGTACAAGGTAATGAGAGTTTGTAAAATGCACACCTGTGTTTAGTTTCCTTATATTTGAAATCAAAAGTAGATAATTTAACTCATATGAAAGGTTCCTAGAACTAGGTAATTAGTAGATAACTCGTCGATAACGAAGCTTTGACTTGTCTGTCGGGAATCCTATCTGCCGTATTCTAATTTTAATAGTACATTACTTACCAAGGACTGTAAAAGAAAGAAAGCCCGAAATCGCAGGTATTTGTGACCCGAGCCGCAGGCGAGGGTTGTAAATAAGCGATAGAGGGCTTTCTTTTTACTGCCCGTGGTGAGTACACAATTTTACGTCTCCATCTGGCCATAACGTGAGTTTTACCGTACGCTTAGCGTGCGGTAAAACTAACATTATGGCCAGTTGTGACGTAAAATACATTAAAACACAATCTATCTCAAACATAACTCCAACGCAAAACAAATAATTAACCAATATTGAAGTTGTATTGGAATAATTTTCAAGCAAATTCTGATATTTCTGATTCAGGCATTTAGGCGCTACTTGTATTGCGTAGTTAATGCATTGGAGTTGTATTGAAGTTGTATCGTATATATACGTGTTTTAAAGTTAGAATACGGCCCCAGGTATCATCCACGTAGACTACGTAAAATCTCTCTATTAAACTTAGATTTTAATGAGCCGTAAAATAAGAATTCGCTGCCATTCGCTCGGTAGTTCTTTATTATTGTATTATTGGTGCCAAATTCTAATTTTAAAATATATTATACAACTAATTCATTAAAACACACTGTATATCAAACATAACTCCAACTCAATAATCAATAATCAACCAATATTGAAGTTGTATTGGAGTAGCATCAAAATAATTTTCAAGCAAAATTCTGATATTTGTGATTCAGACGTTTAGGCTCTAGCTGTTTTCCGTAGTAGATCAAGAGTAGGCCATAGGCTACCCTACCTCATCGAGTAGCAGAATAATTAAAAAAATCTCGCCTAATTTGCCTATAACTTCACTTTACAACCAAAAGATCCGCATCTATCTTCCAAAGACCCGCATGAAACCCATTCGAAATTTGGCGACCCATAACCTGCAAAGCTCCGAACCTCTAGTTTTTAGTCCCATTAACCTATAATTGAACAACAACATCCGTCTTTTCGTTCGTTCTTCGTTCCAACGACAATATTTTGCCGGCCTGAAACGCCTGAATTTCAGGTGTGTTTTTGTGGGACGCGCGCATTTATTATGAACCGTGTATCTAAGGCATATGGATCATTTTGCCGTGTTATACTACCAATTGTATGTATGTATTTTTGTTTGGCAAAGGCTAGGGGATTTATGAAGAGGAGCAACTTAGGACAGTAATATAAGCTGAAACAAGAGAAATTTTGATATTTAGTTTACATAAACTTGAACAATAAAATTGATAACAAAAAGCTGTAGCTGTAATTTCTGACAGGTCCAATCCAGTTCAAAAATTAAATAATTATCAAGCAAAATGTTTTGTTTAAATAGTTCCTTACTCAATTTTGTTTGTCATGCCCAAAACTAAAGCATTTTTATATATCCCTGCTAGTACGTATAATGCAAAATGAACAAGTACATGGCTGCGATTCGAAAAATAAACACACACACCGGACAGACACAGCTCCAACCCAACTCAACTCAACGCTATAACGTCATTGACTTTTGCTATTGTACCAATGTTGTACCAATGTGAGACCAATGTGTGACCAATGTGAGACCAATGTTGAATGAAAATCTGTTCGAATAGCAAATGTCAATGTCGTTATAGCGTTGAGTTGAGTTGAGTTGGAGCTGTGTCTGTCCAGTGTGTGTGTTTATTTTTCGAATCGCGGCCCAGAATATTACACATTAAATTAAATTCCTAGCCATATTTAGAGACTGAAATAATAATAATAATAAATAATAAATACTCTTTATTGCACACCTCATACAGTTACAAGCACAAATTTTACAATTTGATAAATTTAGGTAGAGGTAACAACAGGCGGTCTTATCGCTAATGAGCGATTTCTTCCAGACAACCTTTGGGTAGTGGAGACTAGAGAAAAACAATAAGCAGTAGGTGGTGCATAGACACAAAAGAGACGAAATAGATAACACAGCACATTCATATGAATATACATACTTAAATAAATACAAAATAAACATACATATACGTACATATATACATATATAATACACACAGTAAGAAACAACAGTGTCAACTTAAAAACCTAAGGAAGAGATAAATAGAAATAATGAGTTTTTTCTAAATTAAAAATTAAAAAATATTTTTTTTACTGTGACTCAGTAATGCTTTTCGAATGACGATGACATCGCAAAGACTACGTTACATCAGATTTACTGACAGTGACAAACATCAAAGTGACAAGAAACACTTTACATAAACAAATGTTTTGCCAAAAAAAAACAATTCATTTTATGTACAAAAACATTTTAAAACAAAAGAATTGAAGTCTATTTGAGTGTCAAGTTCTGTAAAGAAAATTCTTAAATCTCAGTAACACAAAATGCAACATTCTGAAATAAATTTCACTTGGGATGTAATTCAAGTTCAAGATTTGACAGGCATTTTAAAAAGCGGATTTTTTTTATTGGCGAGATTGACCTAAAGTCATATGATGTGTTCTCCTTCTTCAGGCTGCAGAAACGCGTGGTTACAATGTTTCGGGTTACTCGTGAGCACATTGTAGACAGATAGGTAAATTGAGAGATTACAATAAGAACCGGCGCCTGTGTGCTGGTATGAGCCCCAGGTAGGAGCTATTAGTTTATAACTAGGGATCTAAGTATCGTGAGTGCGGATGTAGTAAATATTTACGACAGCTTACGTCTTGTCGGATAGTTTCGTATTTGCCTTTCTTGGAAAGTTTGAGAAGTAATTGAGACACTGTCGCGACAGGATACATAGTAAAACACGTCTGTGTTTGGATAGGGAAGAATAATTAAAACAATCGAGGCAATTTTCTTTAAACAAAACTAGAACAAAATATATCTAACTAAAAACTTATAAACTGAAAATAGATGTCATATACTTCAGAAAAAGTGACCAAACCCTCCGGTGTCCGAGGCCAGATTTGAACTGGCGTCTTCAGCTTTCGCGGCTGACGTCCTGACCACTAGACCACCCGGTCACGGCGGAACTTGACAAATTTTCTCATGTATATGCAATCTCTGAATTTGAAACGCATGCGCATGCCCTTAGAGTATGGTCAACGGCGCCTAGCCGTTTCAAATTCAGAGATTGCATATGCATATACATGAGAAAATTTGTCAAGTTCCGCCGTGACCGGGTGGTCTAGTGGTCAGGACGTCAGCCGCGAAAGCTGAAGACGCCAGTTCAAATCTGGCCTCGGACACCGGAGGGTTTGGTCACTTTTTCTGAAGTATATGACATCTATTTTCAGTTTATATATAGTCGTGTAACTACTTAAAAAAAAAAAAAAAAAAAAAAAAAATTTGCAAATCAAAAAATATTGAACAAAATAATTTGATTTGCTTCAAGATTAAAAACTTATAAATAAAAAATCTGCCCTAGGTCTCCATCGCTAGGTAGAGTGCCCAGAAGGCTGGCCGCATTTCCACGCTGGATAGCTATGCTGATCCGTTGGCCAAAATAGTGGCCAGCCCTCTGGTCACCAGAGGCCTCAATAAGACTTTATACTTTCGAATTATTATTCATCTCTTTATTTATATATCTAAAACATACAAAAACAATAAAAAACATTATAAAAAACCTAACCTAGGGTGCCGCCGAAAACAAGCAGGGCCCAGGCTGTCGGTGGTTAGGGCCGCAGAGTGAGGAACCTTCAGACTATGCGCGCCGTGTCTAGGATTACAGCCTTCTGAATCTGATCCTTGATACAACCACAACCTTGTACCGAAAGTCTTTCAAGATGTTGGTCGAGACTCTTATCATTATTATTGTTACGTTTAGTATGTTAGGCAACAGTTTCTTAAGAATATAAACGAGAATTCCTGAACGTTGAAACCCGCGAAATCTAGGTTACATATAACTAGGCACCTAAATCAGGTAAGGACTTGCTACTGCATACCCACAAGTGCTTACAAGATGCTCCAGAATTTTGTGATTTATGAAATCGCCGCACAAATTGGACAACTCTCGACATGCAGCATGTAGCACTCGTGTTGTATGCTGCACTCGCTAACGAGCGGCGGACACGAGAGGCAGTCGGTAAACGACGTGTTTAAATTAGAAGGGAATTCTGACAACCTTCAAGGTACGTTGGGCAACTATTAAAAAACCGGCGGAGATGTCCGCCGGTTATCCTCTACTCTGCTACCTACTGTTTGCATTTGTCAAACCATTCTTATGTTATTTTATTTTTAAAAAAATATATGACGGAGACGGGCAGAGGCGGAGCGGGCCGAGGGTAGGTGGCATGGCAGCGGTAATGCGGGTGGTAGTTTCGGAAACTCAAAGACTGACACTATCAGGAATCAGGATAGCCTAACACTAAACCATTACACATGTTATACACGCACGGTAATGAAATAAAACATAAACACTGGTTTTATATCTGTATTGGATTAAAATCATTTCTAAACCAGATTAAGGGAGGGCAATAAATTACTGGTTCGGAAATGAGCCTCAACTGAGAACAACGAGCGAAAGAAACTCAGCGGAACTTATCTTTTGTTATCTGAAACACTATTAGAACTAAATTGCGAAAAAAAACATGATACAGATTACACAGGTACAAAAATACTTTCTAATCATAATTACAAAACGATATTAAACACTTTTAACTACGAAAAGCATTGACTGTTTTATAAGGCATCAAGAAAACGAGGAGAGTTCCCAGCTAGCGTCCGTGTGCTACTCAAAATACAACCCGTTAATCTGAACGACCGAACCGACCCGACCCGTCTACATAAGAACGATCAGGATAGTGACTGCTCGGCTGCCAAAGAGAGACCCAGATGAAGACTGATCGAAGCCTGAATCAAGAATGAATGCACAGGTACTGTGCTCATCGTTTTTATACGGTCACCAGGTGGGTAAATCTAAACGCCAGTTTTAATAACTACCGGCGCATTTCTTACTTTAAAAGCGGGTAAATCGAAACGTCATTTTTAATGACTACCTACACGGACCAAACTAAGACCACTCCCAAGCAAAACAATGCTCGTCGTTTCCCAAACTTTTTAATTATTCAACAAAGGTAACTTATTACAATAAAATATCATAATTCTATCAGTTGTGATGCTTATAGCGTAGCTCTGCGACAAGCCGTTGTCATCTCGCTCCGAAATAAATATATTTATTGATTTACACAAACGACATAAATTACAGTAATACAATAAATTACAATAAATGTGTAGTGAAATGGACGGAGACTCGGCGAGACCGCTGGTTTTCAGTCCCAAACCATAATTTAATTCTAAAACAACTAAGTAACCAAACAGTTACTATTTTTTTAATGGGAAATAAGTACAAAGGATCTAAGCGCCATTGTTGCAGTGGAGTCTAAGAAAAATACTGTATTGAGTTCGTTGTGACAATGAACAAAAAAGACGTTTTTTTACATATTTTTGTAATAAAGTCACGGGGCCACTAGTTTTACAGCCACAACTTGTTCATAAAAATTAGGTAACGCTCTATTTCTTTTCATCACACAACACTTGAATCAAAGACATTTTATTTTAGTTATTGAATTGAATTGTTTGATACACAATAGTCACAATAGATAAGAGTATAGACGTTTTTAAAGCGTCTTATTCTAAACGAATGCAGCTTACTCTTCTCTGATACAAAACATACCCGTCTCCATTTTGTATGTTCCAGCCGTACGTGCTTTCATCTGTACATACTCGTATTGCGTAACATTTCCCCTAAATCCTCATCTTCAAAGCATCTATGACACCCGATACCCTGCGCATTCCTTTATAATAAGGTCGCTTAGATTACAAATACTACAGGCGACATTCCACTTAGAAACTAAAACGAAAATTTCCTAAGGAATTCCTTTTACAATAGCGACATGCAAAGTATTTCTTTTACCATTAAAATATTTTAGTTTTAATCACTTAATTAGAAACCTAAATCGACAACCGAATAACTGGAAAAGTTTGTAATAATATTTATCATGACATTGCTCATGATAAATATTATTATCACAATACATTTTCCCTTAAGCTGTCTTAAATAAATCACATTTCCAGAATTAAAATCACTTTTCCCTCCGCACGACGCAGCATTGACCTTGGCAATCGAACTTCGCGTGTGATAACATGGCGGGTTATTATTCCAGTTGCATATCTGGATTACGTAATCTGTGCCACAATACTCGACCCGTGATAAGGTGTACGTATCAACCAGGATTAATATTCCCGTAGCATGCCAAGCTCATGCGATTTCATACGAAACCATTTAAGCGTAAGTAAAGAAAAATATGAATTGAAAAAAACTGTTCCACTTATTCCTCAAACGACTTATTTTCAGACGTAGTCTTGTATTTTACGTACTAGTAACTTAGTTTTAATCAATAAAAACCTTACAAAAATCGCGAAATAGGTGTTAGATAAGTGTGAATTACCTATAAATGAAACAAGAAAATAAAAAAGCGTTCCACTTATACAATTTAAAAAGAAACGTACTTTCAGGTTATGTATACAAACTGATAGAAGTCTCGTTAGTTACTGCAAAGTTGAGCGAAATCGATAAAAAAATAGAAGTCACAACTAAATGTATATTGCTCGAAAATAATGCCGCCACATAATAATCGAGTAAGTACTGAATACAGGTCGGGTCGTTGTGAAATTAAAACCCTTGAAAAACGCGCCTAAACGTGGCCGTCTCCTTCAAGCGCATTATATTTAATGCATTTCGGTCTTGATCTATAACTAAGGCAATTATCACACTGGTGCCGGAATCGCATGCGGCGACGGTGTGCAAGCGTGACACCGCTATACTTATGCAGATCGCTATCTCGCTCGCGCACTGGGGCCGCATGCGGAAACCGCAGCAGTGTGAAAGCCGCCTTAGGACATGTAATTACGGGCACGTAATTAATAAAAAAAAATCTATTTGGAGAGTTGGCCGGCTGGAGCGACGTGTCCCATACAAAAAATTTTTTTTCGCATCAAAAAAATTTTACTCCTAATTTTATATTATGCCCTTATACGGATCACCAGTATTTTATTTACAACCTGGATAATAAACGCAAGTAATTGAAGCTCTCACTTTACACTAGTCACTTCAACGAGTGCTCGTAATGGGATGGAAATATACATCCTGGATTTGCTGAGCCATTTATCATTCGAGACGCCTCAAGCGAGCGTGTTTTGTATACTAAGAAAATCCAGTCTAACTGAATTTGGAAACTTTCTCAATTTCATACCTAAACATTACGTATTAAGGTCCACATTTGAGTAGCGCTTCAAATGTAGTTACGGTTAATATGCTCGCGACATAGTTACATGTCTGCATGGATTTATTTCAGTTTAAATGATACTAGGTCCCTGTAGTCCTCACGTCTTATGTGATAGTGTATAAGGATTATTTTGTAAATATAAATACATTTGCTTATTTAGCTAGGTTTACAGTCAGTGACATATATAAATAAATAAATATAATGGGACAATCTTACACACATCAACCTAGTCCCAAAGTAAGCTCAATAAGGCTTGTGTTTTGGGTACTAGACGACGATTTATATAATAGATAAGTATGGATAAATACATAAAAAACATCCCCGTCATCATCAGTTCCTCGTCTAAGCAGATTACTAAATGAAAAATGTGCCAGTGCTGACATTAATTTTGACTCTTTCATCAGATTTCGGACTAACACCCAGGACTGAATCCCTAGGTTTTTCGCTTTTTTTTATATGGGTAAAATTATATTATTAGTTTTAATTGTAATTTCGTAATACAACGTTATCTGTTTACACTCTACTTAATGTTATGTTATCTTTAAGTTCAAGCATGTGGTGTTTGCCTCTAATTAGCTGTGCAATAAGCTTAAGAACACAATTTTCTACAATATGTATCAATGTGATATTGTAACCGCTGTTGGCAGACCTAATAATTAAAATAATATAAAGTAAAACAAAAATAACATCCATAACTCAGGAACAAATATCCGTGATAAACACAAAAATAAATGCCCTGACCAGGATTAGAACCCGGGACCTCCTGCTTCGTAGGCAGGGTCACAACCGACTGGGCTAGGAGGCCGTATAAATATAGGTTGATTAATGAGAGCTGGTGAAATATTTTTATTGAACTGACAATATTTTCATAGACATTCGACGCCAGTTCTTGTGATTTTCCAATAACTGATCCATCAAATATGATCAAAGATAAAATGAAACTGCTTTGAGCCTTCAGACTATGATCAACACTATCAGTAATAATGTAATCCCACCAAAAACATAAATGTAAAAAAAGAGAGCCAAGTTCAATACAAAAATTATGCTTGGCTGTGGGCTTCGCCGCAAAAAGAATGGAGATCTAAATGAGTGCCAAGTTCTATGCAAAATCCAAATATGTATTAGGAACAAAATAACATTATGAACAAGTATTAAACTCTATTTCTTTGCTTTATAGGATACCTATAACAATTGCTGTTATTTAAAAATGTAAGATTTTAAAGGAGGTTAGATTTGACTTGGCCAGTTTTCATTACATCAGTCATTTTATAAAGTTATTCAACATATATATATTTTTAATTGTGATAAAAAGGACCGAGCTGGATTCCATATTTCATCCTTCTAGGTCATCTGGAAGTAGGTTAGGTCTAAGTACTATATGTCAGTCAGTCAGTGCTAAAATTTACGACTTTTTGACCTTCATATCTTTATAACCGTTTGAGCTAGCTTCATGAAATTTGGGCTTCTAGATGTCCTTATGGATATAATTAAACACACGTAGTTTTATGTGTTTACGATAAAGAGGTTTTGAGTTATAGAAGGGTCAAAAGTGGCACCAAGTGGTTCGTGTGAATATACACTTGGCGCTGGCTAGCCAGTTCCTTTGCTTGAACTTAACTGATTATATCTGTACCCGTTCTTTTTTATCTATATGTAGAATGAGAAGGACGAGTAGAGAGAAATAATGTCATTATTACTGACGGTGGGTGGTGGCCTTTATATTACTACGAACTTAAATCCTAAAACTGTTCATTATCCGAGATTTACTTATTCATAGATATTGGATGGAATTGAAAATCTACAGCGTGATAATAGGTACAGTCGCCATCAAATATATCGGAACGGCCAAGGTTACCAAAAATATCTGAACATGGACTTTATCGCCTTGACAATAGAGGCGTTGTTCAGATATTTGTGACCACTTTGGTCGCTCCGATATATCTGATGGCGACTGTACCTACTTTACAATCCATACTAATATTATAAATGGGAAAGTGTATGTGTGTGTTTGTTTGTTTGTCCGTCTTTCAAGGCAAAACGGGGCGACGAATTGACGTGATTTTTTAAGTGGAGATAGTTGAAGGGATAGAGAGTGACATAGACAACTTTTTGTCTCTTTCTAACCCCCCACTTCCCTAAAATGGGGGGTGGAAGTTTGAATGGAGCATTCCGGGGGGCAATCAGGAAAGGGGAACCGTGTTACCCCGAATTTAACGCGAGCGAAGCCGCGGGCGAAAGCTAGTAGAAATATAAAAGGCATTATTTTCATCAATTTAAGGGATAAGTTACAAATTGGCCCTCAAAAGGGCAGTAGGCTTATCAAGTAGTCATACTTTATGAATGAACTCGCTGTAATTAGTTCTGTAACTCGCGACTCGAGTCTTCAACGGGCAAGGCAAACTCGATTCTCGCCCGAGTTGACAAGTTTTTCCATAATATCGCGAAGTTTTCCATGGACCAGTTTAGACGCAGCTTAAAACAAAAGTTGCACTTTTTATCTATGTAGGTGGACAAGTCGCTGGCCTAAAACATAAGGTGTAAGATGCGCTTAAAATAAATGTGTTTATCTTAGAATATAGTCTTTTTTCATCAAAATGAACTATACAAACTCAGCATGCCTTTTTAAAATTTAGCAAAAAAACACTGTATGCCTTAAAAACGGCCGAGCTGGTTGACCGATGAGAGGATTGACATTGAATGACATTCCGTAAACATATAGTCCTACCAGGCGAAAAAAACTTTACACTTCCGTTACATTTTCAAATAACTCTCAAACAAATCGAAAGGTTTAAAGCATAATCTTAAACAAACCGATGTATGGTGACGTGAACCGGTGGTAGTTTGTTTTTCTCTGACGTTCATAAGTGCATTGTAATGTGCCTAAATTGAAGAATATCTTTTATCTTTTTTTTTTGACAAAGCACAAATTTTCATAAAAAAAATTAAATACTTGTTTAATACAAAAACAACGAAATTAGTTTCTTAAAATAGTCCATTTCATCAAATAAAATAAAAAACGCAGAGTTTAAAATTTTTCGTATATCCCAATTGTGCAGATACCTACTTTAAAAGGTCAAATAGTAGCAATAAGCCTAGTTTCCTCTAGGATCGAAGGAATTTTAGCAGACACATTCCAGTTCTTTTTTATTAGTCGGTTTCTCATGATCATGAACGCATTGTTTTGCTGGTCTATATGCTGTATTTATAATTTTAAAGAATGACATAATTGTCCGTGATTGACGGGGACCCTTGGTTATAGTACATTACTTACCAATGACTGTAAAAGAAAGAAAGCCCGAAATCGCAGGTATTTGTATAGAGGGCTTCCTTTTTTACTGCCCGTGGTGAGTACACAATTTTACGTCTCCACCTGGGCATAATGCGAGTTTTCCCATACGCGTAGCGTGCGGTAAAACTAACATTATGCCCAGGTGTGACGTAAAAAATATTATATGCTTACGAAAAACTGGCGGCTTAAGACAAGCTTATGTCAGGCTAGCCATACGATAACTGCTGCTATCATTTTCATTGTTCAATCATCGTTATTAATGTGTATCTCTTTCGGTCTCAATCGATCGTTGCCATTCATCAAACTTCTCGTTAGTTTCCATACTACTCAGGCCTTTCTTCCATGCAACACGTTGACGAGACAAAGTGAGCTAGCTGTTTCATAATGCTACTGCACCGTCCCACTTAGTCACTAATTAGGCTCGATTTAAATTACACGAGCCACGAACTTCGGTAAACGGTCAGAAAAGCCGGGAGTGATCGCTTTGGAAATGTTGGATCGATTTAAAATTCGATGGTTTGAGTGAACGGTAGACTATTCATGCATTTTAGGGAGACCTAAATTATGTCTACATTTCCACAATATTTTTTGTCATTGAAAGTTTCCTAAAATGCGTTTTATAATATTCTTTAGAACTCTAAAAAAAGGTAAAAGATATTTATTCTTCAATTTCGGCACATATTAATGCACTTATGAACGTCAGAGAGAAAAAAACTACCACCGGTTCTAACCTTACACCTCTGGACCCGAGAAGTATTATGACCGGCAAGAAACTCGGCGAAGAAACTATGCTCGCAGAATAAAGTGGGCACAAACAGTTGGTACTATGTGCTTCAAGCACTCTAGTCGCAAAGCCTGGCACACCCTGAACAGACTGTCTTCAGGGGACACGTCCCAGAAACGAAAACCCAAAGTCGACCCCAATGAAATCGCCCTTAGGATCCGCAAACTGTCAAAGGCACCCAGTGACATACTTCACACCCGCAAAGTCCGTAAGAAGCTCCAAAATCTCAAAAATGAAACACTGCCGCATCAAGACTTTGGGCGCCCAGTTTCTGCAGACGAGGTGGTGCTTGCTATAAAAGAAACCTCGACAAATAAAGCCTGTGGTGATGACGAAATATTTCCAGAGTTTATTAAAAACTGTGGACCTCGTACACGGGACTGGATCGCCAAGTTCTACGCAGCCATAATAGACTCGGGCACAATTCCCCCTCTTTTAAAACGTGCTAAAATCGTAGCTATCTTAAAGCCCGGGAAATCGGACGATAAAGCAGAAAGCTATCGACCAATAGCACTTCTTAGTGTCATTTACAAGCTCCTGGAACGCATTATCTACAACCGCATTTCTAGCGTCATTAATAACTCCATACCACAGGAGCAAGCCGGTTTCCGCCCCCAAAGAAACTGCACGGACCAGATTCTGGCACTTACAACGCACATTGAGAAGGGTTTCGACCGTAACATGAAGGCATCTGCAGCGTTCATCGACCTCACTGCAGCATATGACACCGTTTGGCGCCAGGGCCTGTTGTTTAAGCTGCTGAAAATAGTGCCCTGCATAAAAATCTACAGGCTGCTCGAAAGTGCACTAAGTAACAGGCCGTATCGCGTACACCTTGATGACTGTGCTAGCCAAGTAAGAGTCCTAAACAATGGCCTTCCCCAAGGGTCGGTCCTCGCACCACTGCTCTTCAATTTATATGTCCACGACATGCCCGAAACAACCAGTCGGAAGTTTGGATACGCGGACGATCTGGCCCTGGTCACACTAGACTCAAACATGCAGGCTTCCGAACTAACGCTAACAAGGGATCTCTCTACCATGGACAACTTCTTCACGAATTGGCGCTTGTGTCCCAACCCTTCTAAAACGGAAGTAGCTTGCTTTCACTTAAACAACAAAATGGCCAAAAAAGATCTCAAAGTGAAGTTTAGGGATACCACTCTGCAACATAATTTCTAGCCCAAATACCTGGGAGTTACCCTTGACAGAAGCCTGAACTTCAAACAACATCTTGGGAAAGTGTCTGCGAAGCTGAAAACCCGCAACAGCATCATACAAACGCTAACCGGAACTACCTGGGGTGCCAATGCAGCTACACTCCGGACTTCAGCACTGTCGCTAGTATTTTCGACAGCCGAATACAGCTCTGCCGTCTGGCTGAACAGCGCTCACACTTCCCTGGTTGACGTCCAACTACATCACACGATGCGTCTCATCTCTGGATGCCTCAAGCCCACGCCGATCTATTGGCTACCAGTCCTATCCCACATACTGCCTCCCCATATGCGGAGAGAAAGATGCCTTGGCCTTGAAATACAAAAGATCCGGGCATCCCCAAACTTACCTGTCCATGAAGACCTTCACGATTTTAAAAAGACCAGACTTACGTCCCGCTATCCTCCAGCTCTAAGATTCCATGATCCAGCACCAATGTGTAACCTACGGGACTCTTGGGAATCTGAATGGGAATCAAGATTTCTACCTGGCGATGTCTCCAAGCCTAATACCAAGACACGACCTGCTGGCTTTGAGGAGCCCCGACGCGTCTGGTGCATGCTAAATCGGATAAGGACGGGAGTAGGGAACTGTGCTTATTTATGGCACAAATGGAACTGGTGCGAATCACCAGTATGTCGATGTGCAGCATCTGAGCAGACCGTACACCACACGGTATTGGACTGTCCTCTAACTAAATACCATGGGCAAGTGGAGGATTTTACCACCTTAACGAAAGAAGCGGTACAATACTTAAAAACTGTAAATCTCTGAAGTAGAGTAACACATAAAGCCATACGAAAAAAAAAAAAATGTAATACTCTCTTCTTACAATTAGTCGTTATTCTTCATTGCTGAAGTTCATAGCATCGTGTTTGTTATGAGAGGTTTCCACTACGTTCTTGATTATGGACTTCCATAAGGTTCTGTCCTCAGCTACACGTAGAGCAGTGGAGATGGATAGGCCCGTGCCAGCTTTAATTTGGTCGTACCAACGGCCGGACGATCTGCCACGACAATACATACAACAGCAACAGTAATATATCATCTAGTATTCAACTAGATTGGGGGTTGCAGTGAAAATAGGTGTATTTTGTGTACGAATTTCGAGATAATTCGTTTTCAGCGACTTCACAAGATTTCGAAGGAGGAGGTTATCAATTCATCGGGATCTTTCTTTTTTTGCTATTTATTTATTTTTATTTATTTCTTATGTATGTTCACCGATTATTCAGAGAATTCTGGACCGATTAGGAAAATTATTTTTTTGTCTGAAAGAGTATATTTCACAGTTGGTCCCATTGTAACCAGATTAGGACCTGATGATGCGATCCTGGAGAAATCGAGGGAACTCTTCGACTTTTATAGGCACACAGTGATTTGAGTATTTTTTACAGCAGCTCGAGTATTTGGTTTTGGATAGGTGGAGGGTAAGTGAAGTCGGTTATTTTTTGTTTAAAATGATTTAATAATTAGTATCAACAGAGCTGACTAGCAGCCTGATGGGAAGCACTCACCATAACCAATGGTTATAAGCAACATGAAAAGCCTATGTTTTGCAGCTTTTGTTCCTTTGTATAAACTGTGTTCCATTTTTCTTCAAAATTTGTTGATCCGTTTTTGCGTGAAGATAAACAAATATCAACACATATACATAGGTACAGGGTGTTTCTTCAACAATTAGCTATATTGCACGAGGTATTTAGGTAGGTCATACTGAACAAGTTTTGATATCGGTCGGACTCACTCCGAAATCGTTCAAAAAAAAATTTGGTCACCCCATAGAAAACGTCTGATCGGCCAAAATGTATGACCAAAAAAATGTGTTTTCACAGAAGAAGTTTTTCAGTGTAGTCCCTAATCACCCCGCACAACATGGATAATTGTTAAAAAAAACGCCCAGTATACTTTCTCATTAAGAATATTAATACATAAGACACGGGCCGCGATTCGAAAAATAAAAACACACACTGGACCGACGCAACTCCAACCCAACTCAACCCAACTCAACTCAACGCTATAACGACATCGACATTTGCTATTCAAACAGATTTTCATTCAACATTGGTCTCACATTGGTCTCACATGGGTCACACATTGGACACAAATTGTACCAATGTTGTACCAATGTGAGACCAGTGTGTGATCAATGTGTGATCAATGTGAGACCAATGTGAGACCAATGTTGTATGAAAATCTGTTCGAATAGCAAGTGTCAATGTCGTTATAGCGTTGACACGCGTATAGCGTTGTCGTTGGGTTGAGTTGGGTTGGAGCTGTGTCGGTCCAGTGTGTGTGTTTATTTTTCGAATCGCGGCCACATTACCCTGCGCAGGGGTCTAGGTACTTACATACCTTTTTATTCTGATACACGAGTACTTAATAAACAAGTTTTCGAGTTTACTATTATGTTTGATTGTAGGATTGTATTTCAACCCCAAAGTTCTTGGTTTCATCCAAATCCTAACCTACCCACATCGCATTAACTATGAACAGAAACTACCCCTATTAGGAAGTCACGACCCCTTTGTATTGCGTCAAAGACTACACTAAATAGATCACGTATCGGATCAAATTCTAAGGAAGGCCGGCTTTTGAAACAAAAGCTAAGCAAACATACTACATTCACCTCTCAAACTATATACAATCCAAAAACTTACCTTATAGGAACAGGCTTAAGAGCTAAAGGGGTTAATGTAGTGTTCATTATAACTTGGTCGACCTTTGAACATTTTACGGATCAATGCCTATTTTAACCCGATTTCTTAAAATAAAAGACTTTAACAAACTTGAGAATTGGATTTAGTTGACGACTAGTTGCGTATTCTTTGAAATCGTCAAACCTATGGTTGAGATATTTGACCTACTTTAATATTAATTTCAGTTATAAAATCCTACCAACTGCCCCATAATTATAATTATGACAGGCGAATATCAGCGCTAGCTTTCGGGTCAGCATTATGCTGAGGCGGGCCCATTTCGAAGGAAACTCTTTTTTTAATGTTTAACATGCTCTTGTTATTCTACTTTTGTATGTACTTCGAATAAACTTTATGATTTATAATTTATGATTTAATAACTAACACCCACATTAAATTATTTATTATTTTGTTATTTGCTTCAGCTTCAACTGGCAATAAGTTGCGCAGGGGGCCATTTGGAGGCCAAGATTCTCTTTGGATCGTTGTGCGACAATAGTCAGTCAGTTTAAATTATTTATTAAAAGTACAAATGTGTTCTAACAAAAGGGTACCTACGCAAAGGAAAGTTTAACAGATTTCCAGAAACGTCTTTCCACAGATGGTACAAAACCGTGATTTTTTTAATACCATGCTGGTGACAAACAAGCATACGGCCTGCCAGATTGTAAGCAGCTACCGTAGCCTATGAACGCGTGCAACGCCAGATATGTCACACGCGCGTTGCCGACTCTTTATGGACCGTAAGCCAGGAACAAATTTCATGACCAATCGCGTCCCAGGCGATAACTTGTGAAGTGGTTAAGGGCGATGTATAATGAAGCCTCGTGAAGATCAGCTGCCGCTCCGTTGGTGGGTTGTGGAACGGCAGCTTTTTAATCCCTTAAAAAAATGGTCAACGCGCCACGATCGAAAATTTGTCAGATGATAGTTTATATGCTCTTACAAACATGAAAAATCGTCAGCCGGCTGTATCTAGGGGGAAACACCGTCAGCTGATGCCCTGAAGATCGTATGTTCACGTGTCCAGCTGGCGGTCTTTTCACTGCGATACAGCTGACTGACGATTTTTTATATTTATAATAGGATATAACTATCGTCTGACAAAGATTCAATCTGGACGCGATGACCATTTTTTTTAAATCTATTAAATGTCTGCCGTTCCTCAACCCACCAACGAAGAGGCAGCTGACTTTCACGAGGCTTCATTACACATCGCCCTTAACTACTTCATAAATTGTCGCCTGGGATGCGATGACCGACGAAATTTGTTCCTGGCTTACGGTCTATTAATATAATGGAGGAATCACTGTGTCATAGATAAAGAAGTAAGTAAGCTTTAGTATTATTTGATCGGTGGTAAGCTTACTTAATTCTCTTAGGCATTGTATAGATCGATTAGAAATTATATAAAACCCCTGAATCGTACACTTTGCCAGCGACAGATCCACTAACAAGCTCATCGACATAACAATCGACTTACAAGTTGTCCAATTTCTCGTTAGTAATTGTGGAAATTAACGCCAAAAGGGATCAATAGGGCGCTTATAAATTTATAATGCGCTTCCCGAGTATCGTGACCGACTTCTGTTTTACCGTAGGAGGAATACCTCTGTATACACAAGAAGTTTGATTGCATTTAATTTAGTAAATTCCGTTTTCCCAATGGAATACAGTATGGGGTCCTTCACAATAAGGAGAAGATATACAATGTGTTACACTCAAGACTAAAAACCTGAAAACTGTTCGTTAGTAATCGAGAGTGGAATCGATAGTAGTATATCTTAATATACGTATACTTTTCCTTTAATTTTCCAATTTTTTACGTGTCGAGTCTAAAAGTTTCGAATGCTACAGTTTACCATTATATTGAGAGGTTAGGAGATAGAGGTTGAATATTTAGTAATGGCTGGCAGCTTTGACAAATTTGTTTTTTCACTGTAAATACTTAGTGTCATGTAGGTTGTCAATGTAAAAGTATGCCATCTTATGTCATGTCATACAAATTGACATAGTAGCTTGATAGGTTGACATGACATGACACATGTAGAGATATGACAACAACGCAGCAAATGTAGAGTTAACAATTGAATAGAGTTGCAAGGAAAACAAAACATACGAAAACCTTTCGAAATAATTAACTTAGTGAAAAATAAATACTCTAGATTAATTAGCAATAAAAAAAATTGGGGTGTCTGGGGTTTTTAATGGCTCAAGTAACACGTTGTACAGGTTTATAAATGGGCAGGGCAAGGTGCATGTGAAATCTCTGAACTTGCAGGCAGCAACGGTAGCTGCTTACCATCAGGTGGGCAGTATGCTTGTTGGTCAGCGACGTGGTATAGAATTATATTATTTTGTTATTCAGATTATTGCCAACCCTATACGCCCGTTATGTCCAAACACATTTTTAGGGTTCCGTAGTCAACTAGGAACCCTTATAGTTTCGCCATGTCTGCCCGTCCGTCCGTCCGTCCGCGGATAATCTCAGAGACCGTTAGCACTAGAAAGCTGAAATTTGGTACTAATATGTATATCAATCACGCCGACAAAGTGGTAAAATAAAAAGTGGAAAAAATGTTTTATTAGGGTACCTCCCCTATACGTAAAGTGGGGAGTGTTTTTTTTTTTCATTTCAACCCTAACGTGTGATATATTGTTGGAAAGGTATTTCAAAATGAATAGGGGTTTACTAATTTTATTTTTTGATATGTAAATATTTTCGGAAATAATCGCTCCAGAAGTAAAAAAAAATGTGTCCCCCCCCCCTCTAACTTTTGAACCATAAGTTTTAAAAATATGAAAAAAATTCCAAAAGTAGAACTTTATAAGAACTTTCTAGGAAAATTGTTTTGAACTAGATAGGTTGAATAGTTTTTGAAAAAAAAATACAAAATAATTTCTGAACTAAGTTTGTAATTTAACCGTATAAGCAGGTGTTTATTGTACCTGTAATTTCTACAAAATCACAATGAAATGACGTGCTTTCAAATAAAGTAAAAACCGGCCAAGAGCGTGTCGGGCCACGCTCAGTGTAGGGTTCCGTAGTTTTCCGTCCGTCACAGTAAGTGTCCCCACTTAAGAGTTAATATAACACCGCCATCTAGGATATGATATGAGCGTTCCACGTACAGCGGGAACAAATTTCATGAGCGTTCCACGTTAGAGGGGGGGGGGACACATTTTTTTTAACTTCTGGAGCGATTATTTCCGAAAATATTTACATACAAAAAAAATAGGACAATTTACACAAATCGACCTACCCCCACAATGAGCCCAATAAAAGGGTGTTGTTTTGCGCTTAGTACCCAAGCGATAATAATAGATATAAAAAGTCCATAGCTCAGGAGTGTAATCCTTCATTCTCAGGAAATAGTAGTTTATGTAACTGTTACGTAATAAGGGTCCTTAAAACATGAGTGTGGTTTTATGAAATGAGCCGCAGGCGAATTTCATAATAAGATCACACGAGTGTTTTAAGGCCTAATTACGTACAGTTGCATACACTGCTTTATCTATACTCATATTATATATTCTAAATGCCTTATTTGGAAACCATAGAATGGCCGCCATTGCACCGCCACCATGGCCAACTCGATTGTGCCGGCGGTCGCGCGGGCGCGTGTCGGGCTGTCGGCGTCGACGTCGGGAGGGTGCAGGTGTACATTATGTTATCAAAACTCATAGCACATCAATAATTGAGCATGAAAAGTTAAAATTACGTTACTGCTACGGATAAAAAGCTTATCATAGTAAAGTCGGTCGTGGTAATGCTAGCCATTGCCTACCGTTTTCGAATACGTTTTAGAGAACTTACAATATGAGTGTAGATAATAGTAGTTTATGTAACTGTTACGTAATAAGGGTCCTTAAAACATGAGTGTGGTTTTATGAAATGAGCCGCAGGCGAATTTCATAATAAGATCACACGAGTGTTTTAAGGCCTAATTACGTACAGTTGCATACACTGCTTTATCTACACTCATATTATATATATTAAATTAAGTGTTCGGAAACCATAGAATGACCGCCATTGTACCGTCATGGCCAACTCGATTGTGCCGGCGCTCGCGCGGGACCAATCGAGTTGGCCATGGCGGTAACATTATGTTATCAAATTCGATGTTCCAAATTTGAAACTCATTGCTTAACAATATTTGAGCATGCAAAGTTAAAATTTCGTTACTGCCGCGGATAAGAAACTTATCATAGTTAAATCGTTTGTTGTAATGCTTGTCATTGTCTACGGTTTTTGAACGCATTTTAGAGTACTTACAGTATGAGTGTAGATAAAAATAATTATTAGGGCATTTTCACCTAACTGTACCATTAACGGCCGGTTAGCAATCGTCACAAAACTGACGGTCAATATCAAACCCCATACATTTTGTCAGGAATGTGACGGTTAGACGTTACTGAGACACGACTTAAGTCGTGCTTTAAAGTAGGTACAAGTTAAAATAGCCCATCAACTTTTACCTACTTACAGGCATATACACGGTGCCCGTGAGCATTGCGAGAGACTTTAACAGTGTATTCATTATCATATTTAGAGATCAAAATGTCCTTTAAACTTTTTCGAAATTCGCCATAGTTTCAGAGTAAAATTAAATACTACTTACAAAAAATTGCATTTTGAATTGTTTCTCAGTGTAAAATGATTTTTTGATGGCGATCTCATCGGTATGGGGCATAGTCTAGACATCTCTTATTGACTGATATCAAAGACCTAAGAAACACTTTGCATGGACTAGTTTTTACGAGAAAAAATGTAGCAATTTACTTTTTCCGTTACTTTTTTCTAATGAAATTTACTTTTTATGTAGAACAGCATTCAAAAAAAGTGAAAAAAAAAGTAAAAAAAAAAATTTTTTTTTGGCGTTTTACAACAAAAGTCATATAATGTTTTTTCATTCTTTTGACCTCAGAAATGCGTGGTTAAAATCTCTCGCAATGCTCACGGGCACCGTGTATTTATCAGCTTACATAAACTGGCAGGTGTTCGGTTTATTTGAGCACGCATAGGCATCTAGCAAAATGGGTACAAAACGGTATCACTTAATGGAACTTAACCTAAGGCACTAGTCACACAAGCTAGCGTAAAATACGAGTAATAATACCAGGACCAAATAACTCCTGCACACAACAAACAATCAACCAATATTAAAGTGTTATTGGAGTTGCATCGGAATAATTTTCAAGAAAATTATGATATTTCTGATTCAGACGTTCAAGCGTTAGCTGTATTGTGTGGTTAATGCATTAGAGTTGGATTGAAGTTGGATCGTGTCTCTAAAAGTTAGAATACGGCCCAGTTGTATGAATTTTGTAGTATAAGGAATCGTTTAATTAGGTCCTAGAAAAAATAATCTACACAACTTTTCTTTTGACATTCCCGCCACGGTGTAACCGCGTCCCCAGCCAGATAAAAAGCGTACTAATCCCTGTGAATAACGTCCTTTACGTATCGTTATGACGACATCAAAGACAAAGAAAGCCCGCGGGAATGCCAGGATAAAACTATTGTTGGAAACTACCCCTTAAACCTAAACGTCGTAAGCGCCATATACGCTTTATCGAGATACGCCGTTTAGATGTAAGGGAAGAAGAATAAGGAATATTCTCTGGAAAATGTCGCTGCGTAAAGGTCGCGATATTCAGGAATACTGTTACTTGAATTTTTGACGGCGCATGTTAGACATATTTTTATAGGCTTCTTTGGGGAAGGTCTAGATATACTAAGATCTAGAATTTTGCTTTACCTTACATATTTACATCATCAAAGAAAAGTTGTGCTTGTGCCAAAATATACGGAATATTAACAACCAATTGGGCAGTGTAGATAAAATAAAAGTCAAAAAATGATTCTTGTTTTCAACCGTCTTCAAGATTTCGAAGGAGGAGGTTATCAATTCGTCGGGATATTTGATTTTTTTTTTGCTATTTTTTTTTATGTATGTTCACCGATTATTCGAAGACGGCTGGACCGATTTGGATAATTATTATTTTGTTTGAAAGAGTATACTTCACAGTTGGTCCCATTGTAACCAGGTCAGGATCTGATGATGGGATCCTGGAGAAATCGAGGGAACTCTTAAACTAATATGGGCACACCTATAGTGATTTGAGTATTTTTACAGCAGCTCGAGCATTTGCTGTTGGAAAGGTGGATGCTAAGTGAAGTCGGTTATTTTTTGTTTAATATTATTAGTAGCCATTTAAGCCATTTAGCCGATTTAAGAGCCAAAAATGGATAATTTTACACAATGTAGGCATATGATCAGGCTACTTAGTCATTCTAAAATAAAGGTTTACACAAATCCATGGGCCGTATTCTAACTTTAAAAGACAATAAGACACGATCCAACTTCAATACAACTCCGATGCATTAACAAAGCAATACAGCTAGCGCCTTAACGTCTGCATCAGAAATATCAGAATTCACTTCAGAATTATTCCGATGCAACTCCAATACAACTTCAATATTGGTTGATTATTTATTTTGTTCAAACTCAAACTCAAACATTTATTCAGTAAGTAGGCCACAAGGGCACTTTTACACGTCAGATAGTTCAAAGTAATCAAAGTAAAAGAGAGAAAAAAACAAACTACACCGGTTCTAACCCTCTGACCCGAGAAGAATTATGACCGGCAAGAAACTCGGCGGGACTTATTTTTCAAAACAATAGTACATAAAGTTGTGTTGTATGTTGGAGTTATGTTTGAAATAGATTGTGTTTTTAATCTATTCTTTATGTATTTTAAAGTTTGAACACTGCACCATACCCACCTATAACATAATATTACATAATGTTTTTGGACCCGGGTATGTCCTTAAACTACGTCCAAAAGAGAGGTATGGGTACTGCGAATGTCATCTCGCTATGTGTGGTAGGGTACAGCACAGCGAATGTCGTCTCGCTCAAATCTGGAGCAGAGCCTGACTGGGGAAGTACCTCCACCTAACAGAAAACCACAGCCAAATAGGACTAGACCCTACTCATAGTGTTGTGTTCCTGCCGGTGAGTAAGGTTGCCAAACAGTTCAAAGAGGACCCAGTGTGTTGACGACGAGGGATCCTCTTGTTCCCTTAGCCGTCAATAAAGTGAATCCACCTTTTTGTAAAGGGTCGGCAACGCGCATGTTATACCTCTGGAGTTGCAGGCGTCCATAGGCTACGGTAGCTGCTTACCATCAGGTGGGCCGTATGCTTGTTTGCCACCGTCGTAGTATTAAAAAAAATGGTTCTTAACTTTTTTCTTAATAAATACTCGTTTCGGTACTTGACGTTAATAGGCACCAAAATCGGCCGGTAAATACTACTTTTATCCAGCTGAAAACAGGTCCAATTTTACATAACAATATTTTTGCTTTTTTTCTGAAGTATATGACATTTATTTTCAATATTGTTGTATTTCAAAACTGTCCAACAAAACATCGGGATACATATTTTGCGTCGATCGCGGCGCAATAAATATCACTCAGTGTGAATGGAGCAATAAATCTAGAGCAGGCCAGAAACCAATTTTCTGTGAGCGTTATCACCCGAATTGCTTTCTTCGTATGCCGAAATCATGTTTGAGAAATTCTGAATAAATTGACGATATATTTTATTGGAAGTTTTATTTGTTTATAATCGTATTGTTCTGTTTCGTGAAAGTTTTTCGGTGTTTGAGTATCGTCGTATTCGAATTTAGAACTAAATTGTGTACTTTACTGAAACAAAATGACGGCGTTAGGTATGACACAAATTGGTATTTGCATTTTGATTAATAGGTTTACGTTATGGTGTTAAAATATGAATATCAAATTTCTACATATATTTCATAAAAAGGTCTTCGGGCATATCAGAGAATGTAAGAGTTGTCGTTGTCGAATACAATGACGAGAAAAAAATCTGTATTTTTTATAGCAGCTGTAATTTGTCAAAGTCAAAGTCAAAGTCAAATAGTTTATTTGTACAACATGGGTATATAGTACAAACAGAGGTACAGGTCTTACAGAATTAGAGTAGCATCACCATGTCGGGCCACAGGGCATACAAATTTTAGTGTTTTTTCTTTAAATCTGTAACTACATGTTAATATTAATTGCAGTCGGACAAAAAACCCTTAACAGTATAATATGTACTATCCACTAAAAAATCAAATAATTTTCTTTTGAAACTTATAATATTTTCTATACTTCTTATTTGTTTCGGAACTTTATTATAGATTTTTGGAGCCATACCAAGTATACTTTTCTTTAAAAATGCTGTGTCGGAAGACATTGAAGCTATTTTATTTCTTAAACGAATACTCTTAAATCTTTTAAATAAGTGCAGGTTGCTTTTAACAAAAATAACTAATTCATAAATATACAAACAAGGCAGAGTCAATATACGTAGCTTTTTAAAGTGTGGTACGCACGAAGCTGGTAGCTGAATTCCACATAAAGATCTAACGCATCTCTTTTGCGCTTTAAATGCAGTTTCTCTATCAACTGAGTTTGCCCAGAACATGATACCATACCTTAGTGTCGATGTTACATAAGCGTGATAGGCCGTTAAAATAACCGGTTCATCAACATTTTTTCTTAGATTATGTAGGAGGTATGAAAATTGATTCAGTTTCTTACATATATTGTCAATTTGATTATTCCATGTTAACTTATGATCTATGCCTATTCCTAAAAATTTTGTCACATCTGTTTCCTCTTTTTTTTTACCCTTATATGATATATTTAAATTACGGGTATCATTTCGTCTATGTTTAAATGTCATGATTTTAGTTTTTTCCATATTAATTTTTAAATTGTTGTTTGCTAACCAGTTAATTACTGTTTCTAATGTTTTGCATATATCATTTTCATATGTTTCTGGGTCTTTACAAGGAAACATTATAGTGCTATCATCAGCAAAAAGAACCATGGGATACTCGATAGCTCGTGGTAAATCATTGATATAAATAATAAATAATAGAGGGCCTAAAACGCTTCCCTGAGGTACACCGTAATGAACATGTTGAACTTCCGATGAATAAGTGACTTCGGTTTTTTTTCTAACGCATAGTCTATTTATCTGAGTGAACTGTAGTCGATTTCCTAAGTATGACTTAATCAAACTATGTACATTACCTCTAACTCCATATTTGTATAATTTGTCTAGCAATATTTTATGATCTACAAAATCGAAGGCTTTCGACATATCCATGCAGAGTGCTGATATCGGAACTCCTTTGTCCATATTTGTTATTACTACACGCATTAGGTCAAAAATAGCCATATTAATAGACTTACCCTTTCGAAATCCCATCTGTTCTTGTGTAAATAAATTATTTTTTTCGAAGTATGAGTAAATAGAATTGTGAATTACTTTTTCTATGACTTTTGAAAATATGGGTAGCAGTGCCACAGGTCTATAGCTAGCCAAGTCTTCCTTATCCCCTCTTTTAAATAGTGGTTTGTATAAATTATTTATTGTTACGATGGTCTAGGACCTATGTTTCTTTAATTTACTAGACATGTTTTACATTTTATGAGAGGCAATCAGTTAGAGGCAAAGAGAGGTGTTAAGTACTAATAGATTTAACACAACAACAACAATAAAAACAAGTTCACAAAAACAACCAAAGTGCAGCACAGAATGCCCAATATTTCACACAACACCGAACGAGAACGGGCGTTCGAATTTCAAAAAACAACTTCCAAATTCAAAAAGCGCGGCAAGCGGCCGTTGTCTTTGAAAAAGAAACAGGCAAAGGCTGCCTATATTTCATTGTACCGCCCTCGCCACAGACCGATAAATCCAGGGATTCTATTACAGATAACGCCATAACGCCCTGATTCTTTCCGGATATTTAATTTTATGTCCATTCTGGTTTCTGGTTCTTACATTTAAATTAATATTTTGCAAGTTTGGGATGCGCTGGCAGCCTGGAGGTGAGACGTCCGACTTTGAATCAGGAGGCCTCGGGTTTAAACCCCGGCTCGTACCACTGAGTTTTACGAAATATCATTTGATGTTTATCAGTCTCTTTTCGGTGAAGGAAAACATTGTGAGCAAATCGGATCTAATCCCAATAAGGCCATCGCTTAGAAGGATCTGGATCTGGATTAGAAGGTCAGATGGAAATTGCTTTCGTGAAATCTGTCTAAGCCGATTCATGGGATTCGTTTGCC
This sequence comes from Pammene aurita, assembly GCA_947086415.1. NCBI lineage: Eukaryota > Metazoa > Arthropoda > Insecta > Lepidoptera > Tortricidae > Pammene > Pammene aurita. The sequence continues at coordinate 29,416,746 of OX352306.1, forward strand.
AAGTGGACCCCAGGCTGAATTTAGCCGTGGTAAAAATCTGGGACAGAACGCTGAGGGCGCGTAGATTAGTCCGATGGCTGTTTCACGAAAAATACGCTCCGATCGATACTGCCTGGATTTTGAGGCTGTCGGTAGAGAATAATATAATAGTATTACATACAGAAGTGTATCTTCCCTACAAAATCAGTGTTTGACATAACTTTAACAGATGAACGGTGACACATGACTAGACCCCGGACTCTTGTGGCAATGACGTCACAATAGGGTGATTTGGGGAGTAAACGGGACGGTGCTATGAAACACGGTTAAAAACTCGGTTGTTAACACTCTGGTTTACTGCGACATAAACACATATTGCTTGTGTCAGCGACAACCTATGTGTATAAATAGACTAGTTTCCTTTAATAAAGAACGATTCTTACTTAACACTGACGACGTGCATTATCATTATACTATCCGTCGCCCCGACGCTGCCCGTCCTACGCTCCGTACCTACTTAAGTAATAACAGATCAATCCAGTTATTGCATGGCGACCCGTGCCTGAGAACCCTCAGGTATCTTCTGCTCAAGCAGCAGATTCCAATCGGATTATTCCAAGCGCAAGAGGACCATAAAGAAAAAAATGCAGTCCATCAAAATAACAGTACGAGGAACACAAGTGGAGCTTGTCGGACCGATTCAGGTCCTAAGCAGCCTGCGCGTAACGATAACAAACGGAGCAAGGTCGGTGCAAGAGGCGACCAACGCCGTGATAACGGTGTCCGCAGCGGCACCTACAACAACCACGGCACCAGGAGCAGCGCAGCACCAATGCCCCGCCGCGACACAAAGAGCGGAGGACACATTAAGCATACTGCCAGCAACGCCGACAACAACAGGGGAAGCCCTGCAAACAACGGCGACACGACCGCCGAGAGCGCCGCTACGGCCAGGAGCAGCCCGCTTCGCACGCCAGCGACGCCCAGCCAGCTACCAAACAGTAACCCAGGACCCGGTAACGTCAAGAGGGATGCCACCATTGGACGAAATCGCCAGGCCAACAACGAGGGTAATCCACGGGGCAAGAGACCCTCCAAACACTCCGCCACTACGTCTACCAAAACATTCTCCAGGCTAGGACGAGGACGCGGATACAGACGCAGAGAAGTCACGGAATTATAAGCAACCGGACTTACGCTAGGTAATACCATTCTCTCCCACTGTTGTCATATTTTTTTTTATTATTTTATAACTTTAATTTTGTGTTTTTGCTCATAAGGTCATAAGTATTTAAAAAGAAAAAATAACACTCTCTAAACGGTTGTCGCTAACCTATATAAATGAATGAATGAATGAATTGAATGAATGAATTTTTTTATTTCAGACAGCATGTCCATATCAGTAAATACTTACAATTTAAAATAACATAACAAAAATGTACAGATTAAAACTAAATTATTAAATCAAATTAAATTAAAATGAAATTAATAGCAGTAACATTAAAACGGCAACCAATCTTTTAAATTAAATTACTAAAAAACTAAGGCAAAATACACAAAAAAAAAAAAAAAAAAAAAAAAAAAAAAAAAAAAAAAAAAAAAAAAAAAAAAAAAAAAAAACATTGTTATTAAAATAAAAATAAAAAAAAGCTTATAAAAAATAAATCTGTCTTATTTAAAATACTTAATTACCGTTTTAATTTGCGCGATCCAATGGTGAAGAATTGGACACCCAAACCTGCCTGCAATCATTTCCAGGATGCTGTTTTGGCTTTTTCTCACACGTGCTAGCAGTGAGGCGATTTTTTTACGCATTATTGCCTGAAAGCAGTCCGTGTGCGCCTCGGCGAACATACCTGACGCACTGCACCACCTCGGTAAGCCAAACAGCATCCTGAAAGCGTTGTTATACTGAACGCGTAGGGCGTTATAGGCTCGTTTCGTATAGTTAACCCACAGGCCGCTTGAGTAAAATGATTGGCAATAGGCTTTAAATAACACTATTTTGACCTCGGCAGAGCATCTTGCGAACCTGCGGGCCAACATATTACTCCTCACCGATAACGCCCTACGCTCTCTTTCAATATCTTGGTCGTCACAGAGGTCGTCTGTGATTATGTGCCCAAGATATTTCAACTTATGAACAAGGCTCAAGGCAACCCCACCAATAGCGACAGGAGGTATATAATAAGGCTTAATGTTACCTGCCTTGAAGACCATCAGCTCGCTCTTAGCAGAGTTATACATTAAACCGTGCTCTGCAGCATACTCTTCACATCTTTTCACCAGCTGCCTAAGCGCACCAATAGAAGGACTCAGCAGCACCATGTCATCGGCATAGCTAATGTTGTTCAGGCTAGTACCTTCGATGTGACAGCCTGCATGCATGCTACTGAGTCCCACTATCAGGTCATTTATATAAAGATTGAACAGCCTTGGTGATGTAAGGCCACCCTGTCGCACCCCACATTCCAACCTGTACTCAGCCGATACAGCATCAGCCCATCTCACCTGATTTGACTGATTTTGGTACCAAAATTTCAAGATGTTAATACAGTCACTCGCTATGCCCGCCTCCCCGAGTTTTTTCCAAAGGATCCCATAATTCACTCTGTCAAAGGCTTTTGACAGATCTAGGAAGCAGGCATAGACGGGTGTTTTTCTAGCTGTGTAATATCCGACTGTATGCTTTAGACTCAGAATGGCACTTTCGGTTGAAAGACCCGCGCGAAAACCAAACTGGGTATCGTGAATATTCAGTCGCCGTTCAAGTAGGGAGTCCAGCATACTGTCGAGTATCTTGGCACACGTCGTGGCAAGCGAGATTGGCCGATAATTTGATGCATCAGATAGGTCGCCTGTTTTATTTTTGGGTACCGGAACCACTACAGTCTTCATAAAATCAGCAGGCAAGTATGAGTGACCTACACACAGATTTAGAAACATGGAGAGCAGTCGTGGTAAATGGGGGCCAGCATATTTAAAGTGCTCTATACTGAGTCCATCGTGACCCGGAGATTTTCCTCTTTGCATTTTACTAATAACTGTTGCAATATCTTTTGAGGTAAAATGCACGTCACGAAAGTCTCCGATGGCACCCTGCATAGGAAATGTCGCCGGATCTAAAGTCGGTTCAGTAAGGAGAGATTTAACAGTGAAATGTTCTCGAAACATCTCGGCGACCAAACCATGCTCACACTTTCCCCCAACGCTCACAGGCAGGCTAGGCTTAACGTTCATAGATTTGGTCATTTTCCAAAAGTCTTTAAACTTTTTACTGTTGTGTGCCAGAGCTAGCTTGTCCATACGGAGCTGATCCTGGCGATCTTGACACCACTTCAGTTTTCTTTTAAATACCCTTCTAGTTTCATTCATACGCTCATAAATTCTACCTCGACGAGGTTTACCCGCACTTTCCCATAGTAAAAAGTTGAGCCTAGCCTCCCTATGAGGTTCGGCCACGAATTTGTTCCAGCCCGTAATATATCCACCTTTTTTCCGCCTCTTAGGTTTATATGTTGTCCTTGAGGCACTAGTGAGCGTGAGTATAATGTTATTATACAGTTTATCCAGAATACTATGATGATCACGATTACGGCAGCTCTTATCACAACATGCTCGCAGTTCGTCTGGAAAATCAATATTTTTTAAGCCATTATTACAAAGCTTTCGATATTCCTCTATTTGCTCGTCTCTATATAAAATACCATGACATGATTCTATAAAATAATAGAAGCCATAATTCCATATGTAAATGTAAATGAACAGTACAAGAGTAGTGTCCTCAATTAATTATTTCGCAAGTTCCTGCACGCGCTCGACTTGCGCGCGCGTCAGCAGAAATATAGCTAGGTCGCGAGACCTTGCCGCGAATTACAATATTTAATAAGTAGTGAATGAAATTTGATACCACCGACTTCCATTTAAATATTTAATAACTCCATTCAATAAAATTATTTAATTGTTTTTTTAGTAATAACTGATACTTTAGCTACGTGTCGGACTGATCACCTGATATACAGCGAAAGTTCAATTTATTACTGTGTTTATTTTTTCATAATATGAAAATTAAATTATTTTTTTTAAAGCTTCAGGAAGTAACAAAGGTACGGTACATGAAAGGTAGTTCCTTTGAAAGGAAGTTATGTTAGAGCACTAGTCCTTGACTGTAAAAAATTGTAAACAAGTAACATGCGTTTAAATTTTTTCTTCTGCCACCCCGGCGGTGAAGGAACTTTCGGGGGAGGTGTAATGTGGTAAATGTCCACTTTTCATGTTTAGCAATAACACTCTGGTTTACTGGGACATAAACACATATTGCTTGTGTCAGCGACAACCTATGTGTATAAATAGACTAGTTTCTTTTAGTAAAGAACGATTCTTACCTAACACTGACGACGTGCATTATCATTATACTACCCGTCGCCCCGACGCTGCCCGTCCTACGCTCCGTACCTACTTAAGTAATAACAGATCAATCCAGTTATTGCAACTAAGAAATCAAGTTTATAATACGAATATCGCTCTAGGGTGAATTTATCTTCAACCTCTTGAATCATATATTTCTATATGATTCAATAGGATATATATTACTTCTCTCACTAAATAACTTTAGATGTATTTCATTAAAAGCTATACGCTTAATAATAACCAGGTTGTCTGAAACATGCGTCGAACTAAGGAGCCTGTTTGTAGCAAAGCATAAAGGGCGTTGTACATTGGGATAGCTTGGCGCATAAAGGGTAGTATACACTAGGTAATTTACTAATCATCGCGCGGAACAAGCACATTGTGCGCGAGTTAATTACGGCGATGAGACACATGGTCAGCAAGGATGTCAAACGGCGACGATACGTATGCTAGCATTTTTGTTGACATACAACTAGATTAACGTTCAGTTTTTAGGGCCATTCTATTTTCGTTTTACATAAGTTTTTGACACTTTTTCATAACATGCATATTTTAGAATACTTACTTGGCCAATACTTTTATTTTCTGTTTTGTGACAGAGAAAGAAGCTTAATTAGGCTATCAATCCCGATAGTTCAGTTTAAAAATAATAACTGTAAATATTCTTAAACGCGGTAACTCAGTGGTCATTGATTGTCCCCCAATTTGTATGAAAAAATAAGGCATTTACCACTGCGTTACCATCTTTTTACATTAATCAATGTTAACAAATTCCTATTATTTGGTTCAGGTACAATTTGGGAATGCAATTTCATACACAATCAATGTCTTTCATACTTTTTCGGGCAATAGATTAATGTTCACGAAAAAGTAGAATGAGCCATTAACCAAGGTTTATATTAGACAATTTTGAGGGTTTCCCCCTCTCCAAGTTTCTAAAGGGTCCTCGAGGTCGAAAACTTAGGAGAGTCTTTATAGTATACCTTCAAACTATCCGTTAAAGTTCCATTGAGTTCGGATTACTTTCCATGTACATATTATGTACACTGTACATAACTACTGGGCTATAAGTTGATATTCTCATTGTTTGTTACTTTTTTTTATACCACGACGGTGGCAAACAAGCATATGGACGCCTGCAATCCCAGAGGCTGGAGATGGACAGGATGGATGTAGGACGACTTTTAAAAGTCACTCAACTTTTATTTTAAATACTTGTACGTGTAGCAAATGTATAAATAAATAGTTCCTAACAGTACTGTTTCTTTTTTGGAACCCTACTTACGTTTGTAATAATTTGACATAACTATCCGATGTGCACTGCTATGGGATGTGTGCTACACTGGTCGTTTTACACTAGTGTAGGTTGAAAGGTTCTGACGGAAGATCAGCGCTGCGGGCACCACCGAGTCCGTAGCAAGCATGCTGAGTCAGCGCCAATTCTATACTACAACACATGACCCTTGACCAAGTTAGCTTGTAGTAGTAGTAGTAGTAAAACACTTTATTGTACAAGAAAACACAATGAAATACATATAACACAACATATACGTACAAAGGCGAACCTTATACAATACTTATGTAGCTATAATTAGTTCGTCCAAGTTTAATGTAATTTTATTTGATCTGATTTGATTGTTTATTTTTTGCTATGCATGTAAGTTGTGGTTGAATAAATATTTTATCTATGTATGTGTAGAATGCATTTTTTTATCGATTGCAGCAACAGGCTTAGGTAAATATTATAAATTTACAACTATAACGTTAGGGTACCTAGTTAAAAGTGGTATGGCAAAATCCAGGTCATCAGTCCACCTTGTGGGGGGTCTACTCACGATGCGCCTTCCTCCTGCACCTCAAACGGTTATTTAGAATTTTAAATATTAACGTCCAAAAATCGTAATTTTTATCACGTATACGAGTAGACCAAAACTCTTAACATTTTAATTAATTTATTTATTGAGCATGACACAACAATGACAAATCACTTAATACAATAACTTTCGGCTGATATGATGATGATGAAGATGGCAAAATCAGTCGTCTTCCTCGCATTGTGTAGTAAGTATCACGCGCACTAATACCGGGCCGTATCGCATGCATGAGTAACGCATATATTAATACGCTCCCAATGGAGTCCACTAACTCCGGCATGAAACAATCATGCCCGGATTATGTATCTTGTCTGAGATTATTGACATTGACAATTGTACTTCCGAGGACAGGATTCTATTCCGATCGATCCTATTGTATGCAATATGTGCTTGAACTGTACGATACATGTATTGATAATATTTATAACGGTTACTCACGTAATTTAAGTCGACTTCTTGCTCGACGTGTTTCGATCAATTTACGATGTTCATTATCTTGAGCGGCCTTCCGCGACGGAAGCGAGCCGGCTACGTGAGTAAGCCGTTATAAATATATTTTTTTAATTTGAATATGTTAATACATGTATTGAAAATATTTATAACGTAATTTAAGTCGATTTTATTCTCGACATGTTTCGATCAATTTACGATGATCATTATCACGAGCGGCCTTCCGCGACGGCAGCGCGCCGGCAACTTGAGTAACCCGTAATAAATATTTTTAATATGTTAGTCTCACGAAAGTTTTATAGTTAATACATATATTGTTTGACATTTAATGCTGATATTAATGCGTTCTTTATAATGGCTTTATAATTTCTAAAGTTAAAATACGTGTGCCTGCATAGCACCTAATGGTGCATAGGGCACCAGTTACAAAAAGCTCTAAAAGTTTCGGACTTACGTAGAATTACGACCTTTTAGAATTAAACGTTGGGACGATGGATGGACTAAGTTTTGCTAAATAAATAACCCAGAAGCACTTAACAGACTTGCCGATGGGCTTAAAGAATGTAAATATACTCGATTATGTACTTGAGAGCAATGCAAACAGATCACTTTATAGAATTGTTGAAATTGTCACCACGAGGCCTATCCGAATTATGTAATCTGTTATTTGTATGATTTTAATTTGACAATCTGATTTCGAAATCATTAGGCATTCAAATATAATTTTGCCGTTTGCCCAAGTTAAACACTACTTTTCGAATAAGAGGAATTTAAAATAGGTATTTAATATAACAAAACTTAGTGTTCATTTTACTTGCTTTACAATTTCTTGAAGTAACTTTAGCTGTATAATTGTAGCAAAAAGGATTTCGTTTTTGAAATCGAGAGTTTGAATATCATGCTATCGACATGGAAATAAAATTTTCATCTTATTCCATCCATCAAATCTTCCTAGGGCGAAAATTAATTAATTTTATACTATATTAATTAATGAATAAACAATGACTTACTTTTTTGATAAAGTGATCTTACTTAATGATCAGGGCTGCAACGACAGAGGTTTATGAAATGAAATGAAATTATTTATATCAGGAACAAGTCCCATACAATGTTAGTTAGAATTTTGGCTTAACCTATGTTAGTATTATGAATATTCATAAATTATAATTACAAAATATAATAAAATATAAAAACCAATTAAGAATACAAAACAAAATGATTACAAAATAAAGTTTATTATTAATGTATAGATAAGTACACTGGAACTAAGTATCTACAGTTTTACAATAGAATTAGGTCGCTTTCATCATATTTTTTGTAACAAAAACAGATAACATTACAATAAACAATAAAACTAGACCTAAAATAAAAATTAAATACTAAAAATTAAAAAAAAAATGCTAAAAAATACAAAATTAAATTAATATTATTGTTTTGATGAGGCATTGGGTTCATGCAGTTCATCCCAACGCCAACGCCAGTGGGCAGTCTATTCTAGCGACTAATGCGTTTAGGATGCTGTTGGTACCACTCTGCAGCCTGTACAATAGGGATGCCGCTCTTTTACGGATGATAGCGTGAAAGTCATCCGTACGGGCGTCGGCAAACATCCTCGAAGCGCTGCAGTACCGCGGCAAACCCATTAGCATCCTAAACGCATTATTATATTGTATTCGGGCATTGTACGATCGCTGCGTGAAACTAGTCCACAGGCTGCAAGCATAGAAAGATTGACAATAGGCTTTAAAAAGCGTGACCTTGACATCTTTACTGCATTTTGCAAACCTACAAATAATACATGTACAAATAAAGTTACAGGGTACAATATATTAGACTAATACAACTTAAATGTAATATGAACTCCAACAATTCTTCGATATGAGAAAATGAAGGGTTTCTGTATTATCAAATAAAACGCATACATACAAAAAATTCCACTAAGAAACCATGCAGTTTGCGATCAGTTTGTTAAGCGCTCTTAATACCTCATTTTATATCCTACTCAGTATTCCCTCACCGTAGGAGCGACGTAGGACAAGCGTCGCCGGCTTGACCAACTTCCATTACAATTTCTAACAGCACCTTATACCTAGTACGGATCTTGACTGAATGTTTATTGTGTCAAACGCGGATCAAATGTACTCTATCTGCAAAAGAGCAATACAAAAGCCAGATTCACAGTATAAAATAGCCAAAAGTGATTGAGTAATGCCCGTGAAATTAAGTAATCAAAATTGCTAAAATAACAAAGCGTGATGTAGTTCTGGATTATTGATATGTTGTTGGGACTAGTTAAGGCTATTTACATATTTATTTGCTACAACTTGGTACTTGTGCTGGCTGAGCAATACATTAAAAACTACTGTTATTTTTTTTTTCTAGCTAAATTTTGTTATAAATATTAAATTTAAGTGACGATTCTTGTTGGCGCAGTCAGTAAGGATTGAACTAGAGAATGCAACCAGTCGATTTTCATTTTATTTATTATGAAAATTTCCGATAATTTTGCACCTTTTTTATTGGTCTACAAACAAAATTAATAACGTGGTATTTCAGCAGTAGTTTGATATAGTTTTTTGTATTAATTTCTAAAATAAGTTCTTTAAAAAAATACATATTTAAAAAAGAAACACTATTTTTGCAACTGTTATTTACGCCTCAAACCCAACGCCCAATAGCAGAGCTAAGTATTAAATACAAGGTTTTAAAAAGGGTGAATGACCCCCAATTATTCTCAGATCTCCCTTATAATTGGCCAAGTTATAGCAGACATCAGGAAACTCACGAACAATACCTGTGTAAAGTAAAGTAACCTTATAACTCACGTGGCATATATTAACTTCGTAAGGCTCAATCTATTTTAAGGACAAGTGAACTGATAACCAAGTGTCCTAAAAAAAGGACATTGTATTTTAAGTTTTTAGTTCTGGAACCAAATATAATTTTACAGAAAGAAAGGGAAAGAAAAATTATGGGCCATTAAGATAAATTTTGGCAACTAAAAAATATGTAATTGCTTACGAGGTTACTAGAGGAAGCATGACGTTCCTGAGTCGTGATGTACATAACAGGATTTCACGTTCTCAAAAATTCAGGTTAAAGTAAATCTGATAATTATGGTTATTTTTGAGCAACGCGCAAATCAACCTGCTACTTATTATTTATTGTTATGGTATGCTCAAAATATTTGCGGCAAAAGGGTAAGATGCCACAGTTTACCCCAATTTCACATAATGAGTGGGCATTACGCTTGTCCCACCCAAAGTTATCATTGTGTATGTCAGCATTTATGTACATGACGCCATTGTGTTTACAACAAAGACCACACATTAATTAGTGGGCAGACAGTTAGATAAATATTATAGTTAAGTACTATTCAAACTACGTAGCGGCGTCTTTATAGTCAGATAAAAAAATATTGGAACTGGTAAATGTATTGGTATTATAACATCCTAAATAGATTCTTCTCCTTTCTATTTAACGGAATACAATTTACACGGATGGCCGATTATCACACTCCTTTTTTTTATTTTAGTGGCATGTTCTAAAACTTTGGAACTAACAGTACATACGATTTAACGCTCCAACACAAAGTTTATATACAGGATGAAACTTAAGTCGTGAACAGTAATATGTTTTTCTAACTCCATAAGCAACAAGCAATTTAATGCCCCAACTCTTACTAAAAACAGACAAGATTTTTTTTTTTTTTTTTCATATAATTTGTCGTTTATTTTACTTTTAGCAGTGGATTTAGGATATTACAACGGATTATTAAGATATTTAAATTAGTAAATTGAATTTATTCTTTGAATCGGAACTGACATTGACATCAAATTTGTCATTTTTCCTAGTTAGAAATGAAATTTACTTAATTTTTCATCTGAAATATCTTATAAAGCTGTTTTAATTCCACATGATCACATTTAAAAGTAAAATAAACGACAAAAAATATGAAAAAAAGAAAAAAAATCTTGTCTGTTTTTAGTAAGAGTTGGGGCATTAAATTGCTTGTTGTGTATGGAGTTAGAAAAACATATTACTGTTCACGACTTAAGTTTCACCCTGTATATATATATTTTTTGCAAATTCATACTACGAGTTTAACCTCTAGTCACCCAGAAGCCTATAAAAAGTCATTATAACCTCTAGTCACCCAGAAGCCTATAAAAAGTCATTCTATTTCATTGTATTCCAAATCACAAAATATATTTATCTTTTCAATTTTAGTTTTTTGGGTGGCTCTAATGTTATTACTCTTAATTATCCTAATTTACTACTTATAGTACTGCGGACTGTAAAGAAACGATGTGCTCTCCCGCCATGGCGAGCCATCTGTATTCCCTGACAAATATGTACAATCTCGGTCTCTTTAAAGCACAAGTGAAATAGGCTATTACTGAACCAGTGAGCTGCACCTTTAGCTCTGTCTTCACTTTCCATCAGGTGTGACTAGGGTCAATCACCGGTCAGTTTCATAATAAAAAAACACATTTTCGTTTTGTTTTCTTTGTGCTGCTATAAATAACATAAATTTACCTTTTGCTTGCTCCGCTCCCAGTAATCATTGCGGGTGTCAGCAATTAACGCCATTGTTCCACGACAAAGCCCAGAAATTAATGAGGGTAGCCAAAACTGAGTTATTACTTGAACTCGGCGATAATTACTTTTCGATAAAGCCTAAATATGGAGCTTAGGGCCAGTGAGATTCACTCTCTAGCTCTATTGTCCCTTTCTATTAGACTAGGGATAATGGGACTAGAAGTCAGAATGACGATTATGGGACTAATTTGTTGGCCATTTCCGATAACAGAAGCCCTAGGCGTTGGTTTGCTCATTGGGTCGATATTCGGAAGATCTCGGGTCCCTTCTAGATGAAATTAGCAAAGGACTGCGTTAAGTAGCGTGTAATGCAGTAAAGATACAGTTGCGTCAAACATTAATTTATAATTGCCTGTTTTTTTTATGTTTCATTATTATGGGATATTTATAGATAATATACGCAAAAATCCTACAAACTTAAATAGGTAAAAAAAAAATAGAAACATTTTTTTATATTTTTATTTCCAATAATATCAATTATTTTTATTTGTAAACATGTCATATTAAAGTCTTCTTTCCGTTGAAAGTGAAAAACAAGAAACCGTGTCCATGTAAAACCACATAATTTACAAAACGCACGGCGCGGGCGATATATATCCTAATTCGTTAGAAACAAATAGTAATAAGTGGTAGTTTGTTCTTACACATTTTAAAAGACTTAAAACGATATATTCATTAAAATCCTACAAGAAAAACGCTTGTAATATGTGTGTACATATTAGTGGCGGTTAGCGAATAACGATATTTTGTAGGATTTCATTGCATTAATAATACTAGTATCATGATATATCCGTTACACTAAACATATTAGCTATTATTAATTATTTCCAATTCCCCATACTAGTCGCCCGTAAAATGACTGTAGTAGTGCTCAAAGAGAGACCTTCTTCAGCAGTAGGCGACAAATGGCTAAAAGTAAGGTAAGTAGCTTCTTTTACGAAGTGGTTTTAAGTATTAGACATAAAAAAAGAATCAAAAATAGGAGCAGAGGAGAGTTTTAAAGAAACAGGGGGTACTGTTTCCACTAATCGAACACTTCAATAGTAGAATAAATAAATAAATAAATATTTGGGGACAATCTTACACAAATCAACCTAGTCCCAAACTAAGCAAAGCTTGTACTATGGGTACTAGGCGACGATATACATACTTATATAGATAAATATATACTTAGATACATAGAAAACACCCATAACTCAGGAACAAATATTCGGGATAAACACACAAATAAATGCCCTTACCAGGATTTGAACCCGGGACCTCCTGCTTCGTAGGCAGGGTCACTACCGACTGGGCTAGGAGGCCGTTAGAAGGCATATAATTGACGGAGCGAGTGAAACAAACATTCATTCGTATGTCTGGCTCCCCGGGATACAAGTAGGACACATTTCTTAAATGATCCGCGTGAAATATTATGAGCAGGTTGAATAATAAAGACTGTCCTTTCTGTTAGAATGAGTTTAGTTTATTTTTTTTTCTACTCCGGTACTTTTATCTGTCAATTATATGGTCCCGCAAACGAATATAAAAGCATGTCTTATGCAATTTCAAAAAAGTCTATCTAGTCTATTCTTCATAAAAACCCTAGGGTTATTATGTGATATAATGCAACTGCTAACAGAGGTGCCCTGTGAACCCAACAAATATTAGTTTTTTCTACTCCCGTTTATCTATCATTTATACATTCGTCATCATCTATATACTCGAAGAAACACATAGATAATATACTCGAAGAAAAGTCTATCTAGTCTATTCCCCAAAAAAACAACTTAAATAAAAGTGCCAAAATAGAATCGCGTGCAGTCACGAGTTTAGAAGAAAATAAATGACTGCCAACCTAAGAAACCAAAATAAACGAAGCGTTTTAAAAAAAAACTTTAAAAAAGAAAAAATGAAAAGAACCACAGACATACTTTGTAGTTTTTACGTTTGCTATTCGTTTGTGGTGGCAAACTGCAAACTTTGAAAATAATATATTTTTACTAATCCCTGTCGCTCTTTAATAATTGATTTAATAACGACGGTGTCTGTTTGTGTTAGCATTCTTGAAATACAGTGTTTTAAAAGGTGAAGCTTAAATTATTGTTAATTATGTTGACAAAATAACTGCAATATCCAGAAAGTGTTCAATTTCGCACTTTTTGTAAAACTATGTGTAGTCGTAGAAAAAGTATTGTATGCAACGTCGTATAAGTAGGTCAAAAAATGTTCGTGGCGTTTTTCTTAACAATTTGAGCCGTAGGCGCAGCCGGAGGCGAACCCCATATACCCCAATACCCACGCCACTCACCTTTTTTGACCCCTCTTATACAACTGTTGCATAAAATACTATAATGGCGGAATAGGCACAAATGAACAAATTTAATTTTGCTAGTCTGTCACTTTGACCTCCAACCCTGACACGCAAGCTTCGCATACTACGGGGGTCACAGGTGCGGACCGCAAGATTTTTGTGAAGGAAATTGCCCCCCCCCCCCTGAATGAAATCCTGTATCCGCACTTGGAACCGTCAATACATGGCGGGAATTAGACACAGATGTGTCTATGGACAGTTCTGTATAGCGCCATAATATATGCCCGGTGGACATATCTCTCAATATACGGTATGCTCTGTGCATGCATCCTAGGCTAACGGTACACAAATCGAAACTCCAAACTTAAATCTTTAAATATTATTTTAAGATCGACTTTAATAAGAAGACGGTAAATACGGAGCTACCACGCACCCTGATCTCACTAACGAGACGTTTGGATCGTGATTGGCCCAATATTTGTTTAGGCACGTACGGCGCTAATGACATTCACCTTCATTCGGCGCCAGATGTGAGACTCCTTAGTGACGCATACATAACTCGAGCTATTTGACACTAAATAGTACCATTCCTGTTTGTAATGATCAAAGTCCTTCTATTTTTTATTTTTTTTATTTTAGATCCAACAGCTTTGACACAAACATTATACATTGTAGTAAAAACAGGAAGCCAATTAGGAACTCACAGGTAGTACTAAGGTTACGCAATATCGCAACCACATATGCGAACAAAACGAATAAAAATGTTACTTAAATTGAGGACCTTTTGTTGTAAATAATTTGAGTTGTGACAAGACTAAGATGATTTAGATGACGGGCATGGGTGCCGTCAAAATTACTGGAAGATACATCTCTGTAAAGGGTTCACTTTTGTAGTGTACCCATTGCACCCTGCTACCGGCACTCATGATGGCAAGACGACCTGATTGCAATGGATTGTTATTAAATCAAATACAAACATTGAAAAAATAATCAACCCAGCAGGACTTGAACCTGCATCGATATGCCTTGCCGGGGCTCGATCGCTTTACTAATTAAGCTATGGGTCAAGTTACTAAGTTGACGAAATTTTCAATGCCTTCAATCATCTTTTTGCATTTATTTTGATCTACTTCGGCTTTACAGCAGCCGTAAGCGACATCTAGGTACTAACTACTAGATTTAGATACCCTATAAGGCCTATCTACCAAATAGCTATCCTAAATGTATGTCTAATTGTTACTTTATATTTTGAACTTGACATGTAATCAACATTTTAATACCTAAATAATAACAACATTGTATGTATCAAATTAATTAGTATTTAAGGAGGGTACTTAAAAAATGTATACCTACTCATGACCTATAAAATTTTAATTTTACCAATAAAATATCTGTATCTGTAAGGCGTATCGATGCAGGGATGCTTAAAATGTATGTGTATGTATGTGTATTGTATGTATCAAATTAATTAGTATTTAAGGAGGGTACTTAAAAAATGTATACCTACTCATGACCTGTAAAATTTTAATTTTACCAATAAAATATCTGTATCTGTAAGGCGTATCGATGCAGGTTCAAGTCCTGCTGGGTTGATTATTTTTTCAATGTTTTCAATGTTTGTATTTGATTTAATAACAATCTATTGTATGAGTGGAATGCCCCACTTTAAAAACATGCAAAAATAATTATGACCTGATTGCATTTTGTGGCAACTGCCAGAAGCATTGCAGCAAGTCGTGACGAGTGGCGGAAAAGAAAGGAGAAAGAAAACCCCGAAACAACCCAATATATTTTATTATTTTATGTGGAACTCGATATTGTATTTAGGTAATGACATCATATTATATATTTTTATTAAATATGAAACAGTAAACGAAAGAACGTAAATGAACGAAAAAATACCAGTATTTTTGTATGGAGCAAATACTGGTTTCTGAACCCTGCCAACAGTAGGCTACTTTTTTTGATACTTGATTTTAATATTAAACAATAACATAAAATAACAAACATACAAATAATTACAAACAACTATAAACTAAAACTTAAAATACTTATAAACAAAATAATTAACACTAAAATAAGACTAAACTAAAACTAAGGTATATCTAAATACGGCCCCTGCGGCATGGTACCGAAGATGCTGGCAGTACGGGTATATCAGCAAATAATCATATAGTTAGATATAGTAAATAATTATATTATTATTCCAAACATTTTATTAGCATTTACGATCAAATGGACAGCGTTATGGAATAAGCGATTAACCGACAATCCGTTGAAACCGAGAAAATGTGCTCGAAAGATTTGAAATTTGAATTGGTTGTTGTCAGTGCATTTTTAAAGTAAAAAGTTCAATTTTAACCGTGAACCTATAAACGGGTTTATAATTGTTTATTATTAAAAATAAAACACCATACCTGTTCATGTTTTCAAATTATTAGCGTTTATTCGCTTTTTTACATTAATTCTACCATGTGGGTAATTTATTTCGTAGTAACGTACTATGCGACATATTTGTCGCTTGATTCTTTAATGCAATTTGTTCTGAGGTGAAATGAATAACGGAATATGATCAAATCGATATATATTAATAAAATTGTTTTAAAGTAAACAAGTCAAATAAACAGTTTTCAGCCACAAAAAATATTAGGATACCTAATTTGGTTTAGTATTACAATAATGTTATACACAGGTAAACAAAAAAAAAATCTTTTAATTTCAAAAAACGTCATCTTGGTTTAAAATTTAAAAGCTTGGTTCTTTCTATTCTACTTCTACATCAAGTCCAACTAAGATGCATTTAATGTTTTAAGATGCAATTAATTTTTTTCAGTGATTGGAACCCAACCAACTACCAAGGAAGTTCCTTTACACTATCATGCATGATATAACATGGTTTTCTGAAAACTTTATCTAATCGCAAGAGCTTCAGCTCCAGTGGCCATAGGTTTTACAAATAATAAGGAACATTTCACTGTCATTGCAGCGTGAAATGCTTTATAATTTATCATAACTGCGACATCTCCGTAATTTGTTCAATGCACTTGATCGGACTTAAAAATACTTCTTCATAGATCAATATTATGCGCAGTTTTTACTTTGTGTTGTTTTTCATCACTTGATCATAAATTCTTAAGAACTTATAAAAATAAATGAATATATTCAAATGAAATACGCAACTTCTACCATCACACAAATTCAAGTCCTGACTTTACAAAGCTACACCTGTAAACAAATTAGTTTCAAGGCACAAAAACGTGTACCTTTAACTAAATTATACTGAATTAAACATTCTTTTATTGACGACATAAAATCCATCTCCTTAATTTAGACCACTAAAGGGAACCAGGAAATAACTCACACTTAATTAAAGATAATAAAAATTTCAGTAATTAGTCTTAAGAGTAAAAAGTAACTGGATACCTTCCAATTTTTCTCATCAACAGTTTTAAGGATGCCGTAATTGGAGGTTCAATGGCCTTCACCTTAATGGGGCGCTTTTGAAATAATTAGAATTACTGCGTAGCCGGGGGGTGCGATTTTCGAGAGTTTTTGTCGAGTTCCGCAGCATTTGACAGACTTTAAAAAAATATAATCATGAAGACAATGCAGACAATACATATTCTAATTCATAAATGCAAGTAAACAATGGGTACATACCTAAATATATTCATTATTTAGTTGATTGCAAAACATTAATGGATTCATTTTGTTGACAAAAAATATGGGCAGCGTTATATAATATCGCCACAACCAATTTTATTAGGACGGGACGTAGTATCATATATATTGACGTTAAGCAATCTCTTTTTGATATATAATCGACAAGCGACCCACCCCGGCTTCGCATGGGACCTTTTTGTAGACCTTTTTAAGGTCTACAATAATGTAGTACACTATTTTGATCTATCTCGTAGGGTTCAGCCAGCAGCGTTTGCAATGTAAGCGCAAAAAAATGTGTTTATTTACGACATCACATTAGAAACCTCCAAAATTATCAGTGTTTCTCTACTATATTATGCATTTGAACCTTCCTCTTGAATCACTCTATTTATTAAAATAAACCGCATTGAAAACCGTTGCGTAGTTTTAAAGATCTAAGCATACATAGGAACAGACAGCGGAAAGCGACTTTGTTTTATACTATGTAGTGATATGCACTTGATAACTTATTGTTAAATCAAGAGTGAAATAAAACTATGAAATTGTAAATAAATTATAAAAGCATAATCTCCAGATGTTAAGATTAAGTAATCTTTTTTTAATTATTAAAAATTATATGAAGGGTACACGGAAAGAACATGTCTAGTCACATTTTTTGTAAAATGAGATTTATATATCAAAAAGTAGAGCTTGCCATAAACTATTACTAACAACTTCTATTACAGCTGTAAATTTTAACGTTATTCCAATTTTCAACTCATAAAAACCATCTAGTTACAAAAATAGTATGGTTAATTGAATCGTTCCAAAATTTAAAAGCACTATAACTCAAAATGTTGTCAAAGTGACTAGACTTGTTCTTTCCGTGTACCCTTTTTGTTAACTTTGAGATTATTAACTCCTAGGTAAATAACTAGATGGATGAGTTAATTCAGTAAGCTGCTTATTAATATCTTCTTTTCTAAGAAAACTGGATTTGTACATTTACTAGAAATATAAAGGTACAAAAGACTTTTGTTGGAAGCTAAGAATGATTCTCCGAAAGGCCAGAAAATAACCAACATATTTTGAACAGAAAGCATACAATATATATAATCTAGAGCGAAGCCATGAATGCGGAATGATAACAATTGTTAGTTACTCAAATATATAATAAAAGAGGCAATAAGAATTGATTCAAATAAATTAATAGATGAATTTAAATATTAAAGGGCTCCACACAAAAAAAGCGCTTGCCTGGCGTATAAAGACGTCAGACTTTCAATCTGAAGGTCGCGGGTTCAAACCCCGGCTCGTACCACTAAGTTTTTCGGAACTTATTGTACAAAATATCATTTGATATTTACCAGTCGCTTTTCGGTGAAGGAAAACATCGTGAGGAAACCGAATCTAATCCCAACAAGGCCTAGTTTCCCCTCTGGGTTGAAAGGTCAGATGGCAGTCGCTTTCGTAAAAACTAGTGCCAACGCCAATTCCTGGGTTGCCGAGCGGACCCCAGGCTCAATAGAGCAAAAAGCTAGGACAAACGCTAGGTGGAAGAAGAAAGGGCTCCACACATTTTTTATTGATTATTGATAAGTTTTGAAATAATTTGTAAGTATTGAAATATACCAGTATATAATTTAGTTATACCGGTATTAATCCCCGCTACGTAGTAGGGTCACCAGCAATAGTTCTTCCTACATGAAGGCCGCAAAATATGTGACACGCTCTTATTTATAGGGCCATAAGAGCGTGTCACATATTTTTGCGGCCTTCGTATAAGAAGATCCCATTGCCGGTGACTGTACATATACTAATAAAATGAGTTTTGCTATTGCAACCCACAAATAAGGCCACCTAGTAATTACAGTGAGATGTCCCGCAAATACACTGCATGTCCCGGTTAATTTAAATGTAAAGTCTTGCCAGACTTGTCCGTTCACGGTCCGCTGTCTGCCGTATTTTAATTAAAACCTCTTTGTGCGGGGTTGCCAGAGAATCGGGTTTTAGGATCGCTAAGGTTAGTGTTTCTGACGAAAACTTTCTGATATAATAAATATAATAAAATAAAATAAAAATAGCCTTTATTTCAGACATTACATGCTTTCTCTTATATATACATATATATCAGTGTGCATTTTCTTGACAAAGGCCTGCCCCAACTCTTTCCATTTATCTCTGTCTAGTGCTAATGTTGTCCAGCCTCCGCCTACTTCCTTCTTTATTTCGTCAACCCATATTCTTTTGGGTTTATCACAATTTTGTTTTTTTGTGTTTTGTAAACCAGAACATTACTGTTTTGGACCACTTTTCAACTCCTCTTATTGTATGTCCTGCCCATTTCCATTTTAATTTTCTGATGGTTCTTGTAATGTCTTTGGTTTTAGTGTACCTTTTTATAGTTGTAAGTCTAATTCTGTCTGATAGTCTCTTTCCTATCATACTCCGTTCCATAGCGTTTTGACAGACTTCTATTTTCCTTATGTGAGATTTGTTAGTGGCCCAGGTCTGGCATCCATATGTGATAACAGGTACTATGCAGGTATCAAAAAGCTTCCTCTTAATGGCCATACTTGTGCTTTTGTTTTTCATCACGTCCTTTAGACTCCAATATCGCTTCCACGCGTGCTGCATATATAGAGCGATAATATGCAAGCAGAAGTAAGGGACATGCTATGATTCGAAATCTCATCAGAGACTAATCAGCACCGCGAATTCTGGGGGAAAATAACGAGGACAGTCGACCCCAAATAATGGAACACCATGAAAATAAGAAGACCTTGAAAATATATAACCGTTTAATACGTACTATCCCACTGCTAATTATTGAATGCTTTCGTGCTTTGGGAACTTTACGTACAACTTCTATGGAGATACATACATGCAAGCTTCTTCACGATATTTTCGTTCACCATAGTGCAGCAGCTTAGTATGAACTCATTGATACCTATGAGTCAGGATTCAAACCTCTGGTTTCAGCGTGAAGCCAAATGTGTTTACTCCAATATTATATCAACCTTTCATAGGTATTTGTAAATTTCCCCTCAAGGCCTTCTTTTAGACCCTGGTATGTCTTTAAACTACGTCCGGACACGGGTATGTCCTTAAACTACGTCCAAAAGAAAGATATGGGTACTGCGAATGTCATCTCGCTATGTGTAGTAGGGCACAGCACAATATGCAGAATTTCATCTCGCTCAAATCTGGAGCAGAGCAAAAAGCTAGGACAAACCGACTGGGGAAGTACCTCCACCTTACAGAAAACCACAGCCAAATAGCACTAGACCCTACTCATAGTGTTGTGTTCCTGCTGGTGAGTAAGGTTGCCAAAGAGCTCAAATAGGACCCAGTGTGTTGACGATGAGGGACCGTCATGTTCCTTTAGTCGTCAACATAGTGAATCCTCCCTTTTGTAAAGGGTCGGCAACGCGCATGTGACACCTCTGGATTTACAGGCGTCCGTAGGCTACGGTAGCTGCTTACCATCAGGCAGGCCGTATACTTATTTGACACCGTCGTGGTATAAAAAAAATCCCCTCAAGTGGTTCAAGAGACAGCTGTGATTCTAGCATAAAGGCTTACAGTTTTGCTACCACTACTCTTCCATCTCTTCTACTTTCTTGTTCCCTCACTGCTGAGGATCGTGACCACATGTAGCTCGTTTCCATAAAGTGCGATCATAGGCCATGTGGACTGCACGGTTCAAGCTGCCTCCAGCCGACCTTTTTGCAGTGTTCGACCATCTCATCTGCCACTCTCTCTACTCTCCCATACCATCTCTGTCCACCATCCATCTCCATCCATCTATATCGCCATCTCTTCCATATCGCTATCTCTCTCCCACAACTACTACATCACTCTAGCAATCCTATCACACAAACAACGATCTGCGCGCCTGCTGAGGTTCTTTCACACGTACCTAATTTAATTTGGCTCGATTGTATGGTGCAAATGTTACCCTAGTTGCTATCTTACGTATAGTTAAGACACCTGCGTTACTAAAAGATCCCAAGTTTAATTTGATTACTTGTACATACGCCTTTTGTGTTTAAAGTAGCGTTGAGTACATGCAAATTTATAACGCCTAAATGTAATTGAAATTCTGCTTTGAAATTGTTTTGAAAAGGAGTGAAAGATTAGATGCAGTTTGTAGAGAGTGTTTTTGTCTGTTGATATGCCTTTATTTAACTAGTACAAAGCGAGATGACTGCTATAGTCTGGCTAACCAAAAAGTACAGTAAAAGTAGAAAATATAAGCTATACTCATCCGTTTTTAAGTGATGAGGGTACTAGTGTAAGAAATGGATAGTATGATTCTCTTTGTCTATGCTTGAAGTGAAACAAAACATGGCCAAACTATAAATATAAAGTGTTTTCAACCGACTTCAAGATTTCGAAGGAGGTTATCAATTCGTCGGGATCTTTGTTTTTGCTATTTTTTTTTTTTTTATGTATGTTCACCGATTATTCGAAGACGGCTGGACCGATTTGGAAAATTCTTTTTTTGTTTGAAAGCGTATACTTCACAGTTGGTCCCATTGTAACCATGTCAGGATCTGATGATGGGATCCTGGAGAAATCGAGGGAACTCTTCAACTATTATAGGCACACCTATGGTGATTTTAGTATTTTTTACAGCAGATCGAGCATTTGGTGTTGGAAAGGTGGAAGCTTAGTGAAGTCGGTTCTTTTTTGTTTAAAATTATTACTTAAAATATTCACTTTTATAATCCGAGTACTTTGACCTTCGAGCAACAATGTTAAGGAGGTACAGACTCAAACGAGATTTACTGAAAATATGGCTCCTGAAAATTTGTATCCGTCCAGCCTTATACCGTAATAAGACTGTCAAAGTACGGCCCCAGGTACCGGATTTTAATTTTAAAATACATTAACAATATAATAAGAACACAACCTATCTCAAACATAACTCCAACACACAACAAACAATCAACCAATATTGAAGTTGTATTGGAGTTGCGTTGGAATATTTCTCAAGCAAATTCTGATATTTCTGATTCACATGTTTATGCCGTAGCTGTATTGCGTTGTTTATGCATTGGAGTTGTATTGAAGTTGGATCGTGTCTATACGTGTTTTAAAGTTAGAATATGGCCCATGGTCAATCTAATCTTCAATACAACTCCAATGCATTTACTACGCAACACAGGTAGCGCCTAAACGTTTCAATCAGGATATACTTATTATAACATAATTTGCTTGAAAATTATTCCGATGCAATTTCAATATTGGTTTCTTATTTATTGTGTTGAAGTTATGTTTGAGATAGATTGTGTATTTAATGTATTGTATAAGTATTTCAAAATTAGAATACGGCACCTAGATTATCTTTTTCAAGAGTTTGTAATAAGGAATTAACTGAAATTAAATGAAGTCCTTAAATAAATCCTAGTCGTAATACGCTTGCGTTAACAAACTACTATTATTTATTTGGCAGCGAGCTTAAAGAGAAGTAAGACGTGAATAAATTCTGCAAGTGCATGTTCTTCGCGCCTTGAACAATGCCACAGATTATATAAAATCAGAAAATCTTTAGAAAAATATGAACTATTTATTTATAGTCCGGGAAACCATTTATGTCAATAGAAAAGCGCGGCAAATTCAAAATACGTACATGTGGCAACCCTTTGCGATGAGACACCGAATTTCGTGACGAACATTTCAATTCACATTGAATTTGTTTCTGGTGCATTTCACTCTCTCATCTTAAGTTCGAGTGAGATAGAACTCCTGCAACGTTATAAAATAAAATTAAATATGTTTGTAAGGCATATGTCAATTGCCTCAACCAGATTATCTGTTGCATTTGATGACAGATTAGACAAAATATATCCGTCTCCTTTTTACACACCGTAAATGTCACCTAATGAAATCTCAAACCTCATACCAATACCAAATAAAATTAAAAACATAGAATTTAATGATCATTGCTGCTTTTTTCACTGATTCTTAGGTTGTCATACTTTTGTTCGCTGTACATTGCTACTACGTTCGTTGGCTGGTCAGACTATTATTACTCATCTTTTTAGGGCGATTTCTATGAATTTTTATAAGTAAAAATGTTTGTTTTTTTAGAAAATATCTCTAACAATTGTGATAAAAGATAACATTGGTACCTAGTATATTTAGACCTCTGTATCAAAATCTGTATGTAAATTCAGGTTCAACACAAAAGTAAAATAATGTAAACAAAACACATTTTACTTTCATTACTTTACAATGACGCACTTTTGAAGAACAATCATAGTTTCATTGTCAAATTTTATACACATAAACTAGCTATTTACATTTATTTTTGGTAAAAATATCAATTAATTACTGCATATGTGGATACGTGCATGTTAGATAAATGTTCTTTTTTTCTGTGAATGTGTGTTGACTGACTTGAATATCGTAATGTTTTTTTATTAATAAAGAACTATAAGTAAATGTTATATGCGAATGGATCAATATAAACATTAATCGTATTAATTACTGATATATTAGTGAAAACGGATTTCTTTAATAATATGGTGTCATGTGTCAAATGCTTTTTTTGCCTTAAAAATTCAGCCATATTTGTTTACCTAATTTTACTTTTCTATTGACACTGACCTTATGTTAAATTTGAATTTTATACGTTATGCATAAATGAAATATTTAGAGTTTTGACTTTTTTTATGTACCACTTCCGTAATAATCAAGTCTGATTGTATACGGTCACTATAGTTTATCAACGCTTGCAACTCCATAAGTGTTACATGCATGTTGCCGACCCGGTGAAAACCAGAGATGTGCAAAATGGTTTAGAAAAAGTATTTAAATAGGTACAAAATGCAAATACGAGTACTTTCCTGATTTACTATTTCAAATGCATGTAGGGATCCGCACGGTTGAAGGGCTGGGACTTATCGCGTTTCTTGCGTCGGCTCACGGGGCTGCGGATCTTGCCACTCGCATTTTCCCTGTTCATGGTGGCAATTTTCCGGTCCCGTTTGTATCTGATGCGCTGGCGAAGTGGTCGAGCACGGTCCCTGGCGATAAGCGGCCTGATAATCCTGCCGTTCAAAAGCAATGGCATGGCTTGTGGAGCGGGCACGGTCAGGCCTCGTTGTTGAGCGGTGAGTCGGGGGCAGATCTGGCGCGCCTTAAAGCCCTAGAACGAGCAGAGTCTGGAGCATGGCTACATGCCCTACCTTCGCCTCAGCTTGGAACGCTCTTAGATAATGATTCTTTGAGAATTGCAGCGGCTGGGGGTGAAGGTATTTCAGGCTCATCGTTGCCGGTGTGGGGTAATGGTAGAGGGCACCACGGTCTCAGCTATCAGAGGTGTGCCGGGCGGTTCCCGAGACACCACTCGATTAACGGAATCGTGCGGCGGGCATTGATGTCGGCAACCGTAACATACGTCTTGGAGCCACCGGGGCTGAGTCGCACGGACGGGAAGAGGCCTGACTTTAATTCCGTGGCGGATGGGCGCTGTCTTTTATGGGATGCAACTTGTGTTAGCACATACGCTGCATCCTATTTAAGGCATACCATCAGTTGTGCCGGTTCAGCGGCGGAGTCTACGGCAAAGTTAAAGCACGCGGAGTACGCCGCTTTTGAATCCGCATATGACTTTGTGCCGGTGGCCATTGAGACACCGGACCCAGGGGGGCAGAGGCGCTCAACTTCTTCAGGTAATTAGGGCGTCGTTTGCGAGAGAGGGGCTGCGATCCTCGCTCGGGATCGTATCTGATTCAGCAGGTCTCCATTGCTGTTCAGCGGTGAAATGCGGCGGGAATAATGGGGACCTTTGAACCGGGTACGGTTCGGAGTGGGCTTCATTAAAAAAAAATCTTTTTCATTTGACATTCTATTATTCTAGGTTCTAAGTGACTATTTAAGTATGTGATTTTAAATTCTTAAATTATAAGTAATTTTAAGTTGACATGTTTTATAAAATATGTAATGACTTGGTTTCAATAAAATTCACAGATATTTATATCATATAAGTTTAACAAACGACATCTCTGGAAATATAATCTGTTTTGTTTTCTCCAGCTAGCGTCTTTTGTTTCCCACAATTGAATTAACCGCCACAATAATTATTCGTGGTTTAATTACTTTCTTGGAGTGCTGTAAATACAAGAAGTTAATAAATAAGTGTTGCTCTTCCAAATTATATAACAGACTACAGAAGCTATCGGGAAACGTGAGAGAATCGAAGAATGTATTTTCTTATAGACGGAGAGCTAGCCACGTCAGATATGACACAATAATGAGAGCAACAACCCCTCTAGTCAGTTTGCTATACTATGCTTATTTGTAGATCTGGACATCTGGCAGCTGTAAAGTGGTGGAGGTTAAAGAAAGCAAACCACTTCAAGAGAACCAATCCTAGAATTCTGGGTTTGGTGCAATATTATGACAAATAATATAAATAATTAGATTATATCATTGCCAAAAGTTTTTGTTGGGGGAAAGTAGTGCCAAACGACGTATAATGTAATTCATAGTTTGTCGCCTACTGGTATTGTTTCCGTAAGAATACGCAATGTTTTTTGTTCTAATATTAAAATATAGGCCCTGGCCTTTAAAACTGAGGCAACTTGGGCAGTTTTTATCTATTTTGGTATTATTATCTTCCAATTCAAAAATTTTACTGGTCTTTCACTCTGACCTCCACCAATTAAAAGCTGCCAGATGCCCGGAGCTAGCAATAAGGATAGTATAGCAATCTAACCAGACAGGTTTTGTTGCTCTCATTATTGTGTCATATCTGACATGGCAAGCTCTTAGTCCATTAGTTTATACAAATAAAAATCACCATCTCGACCGATTTTTGATTGTTAAAATTCCCACTTAAATTTATCGACGTATTATTTAAAAAAAAGTCTAATTAGGTGCCATAATAACAATACAATACAATATATAACACTTGTTAGGGTTCCGTAGCCAAAATGGCAAAAACGGAATAATCATAGTTTCGTCATGTCCGTCTGTCCATATTTCCGTCCGTATGTCACAGGCATTTTACTCATAACATAAACCATAAAGCGATTATTAATTAAATTTTAACAAGAGATGTGTTTTGAGTGCCGCTATTTAATTTTGTAGTAAAATCTAAAAAAAAATGTTTTATACGTGGCACATCAATTGATAGGTCTTTAAAATAACATTTGTCGGAGCGAGAAGGCAACGGCTTGTCGCGGAGCTAAGCTATTAGCATCATAACTGATAGAGTTATGATATTTTGCTGCAATAAGCTACCTTTGTTAAATTAGTAACTTTTGTTCCCCAATTGTTGTTGTTTTGCTCTCCAATAGATGGGGCACATGCTATCCTGTCCAGCGTGCCCGCACGCCTGCTCCGAGCGGGACCTCCGTAATGCGACAGTGTAACAGCTAGCCCCCCCCCCCCCTCTATAAATTTTAATCTAGACCCCTATTTACCTAAAAACAAAAATACCTAAAATACCTATTATTCAAACTAAATATTCCAATAAGAAAATTAAGATAATATAAAATACCTACTCTTCAATCTAATAAGATTAATGTAAATAAACCATAACCAAATAAATAAACTAAATAAGTTAATATAGTTAATATCTTGAATTGTATCAGTAAATTGGCCAAATGATCGCTAGTGTGTCTGTAGAACCCATGTTGTAACCGCTAATAGTAACCGAAATCCTTTTCGCATGTAGGAAAGAGTTATGTATCTAATTGCAGTATAAAGCAACTAAATAAACAAACAAACAAAAGTCTAAAAAAAGCTACTGTCAACTTGTCAACTTCACTCCCAAATATAAAATCTAATTTTATTTATTTTTGTACCATTTGAGCCACAAAAAGTGCCTTTTTAACATTATTTACACGTAAAAACACAGATGGAATAAATTTACGTCCCATAAGATTCCAATTATCTAAATTTTTAAAAGAAATTTCGCAGAGATTTCTCCTGTCATTCGTGCGACATATACTTTTTCACCGTAACGTGCAAACGACGCTGGACGTCATAACCCCAGCGACAGCCTGCAGGACTTATCGGCCCCCACGGCCCGCGCGCGCATGGCTTAATTCACCACGAAGGCCCCGAATGCGTCCAAAGACTGCACCCCAAGCACTGACATGCCGCTGTCAATCAAACTTCAATTCCGTAAACATCGGACTATTTTATTTACTCTAAAATGTTTTAATGTGTTGGACACTGCAGGATTGTTTTAAAAACGATTGCAAAAAACGATGCTGGATCTTAGCATGCGTGCAGTTTAATATAAGTGATTTTCAGAGTTACGTCCAAGAGAAATTAGTGGCATTTACTTTAATTTATCGTGCCTGTTCGCCTTGTTACCTTGATATTTTTCCTATCTTGTATCCTTTTATTTATAGTACCTATAAGTTTTCTTTGTATTGTATAAGTAGTTGTTAGAACCTGTATGTCCCTATTAGCAAACAATGTCGCCGCTACTGTGTCGCTGGACATTGATGTACGCTACCCACATTGTCCCCAGCTCCGTTATTTCAAAGGTACAAAAGGTTTAAATATCCATATCGCAAAAAAACATAAACACCAGGTCTCATGTTCGGGACCTATAATTTCCGCCCCTCCTTCGACAACCGTTCTGCAATCACAATCCATACTTTCCGACCCACCTTTTTGGCAAACTATAAGTAGCTTAAAAAATACCCTACCGACTCTTAAACGTATACCCCGGGGCGCCCGCGTCACAGTTTCAAAGTTTTTAGCAGAAATTATAAAAACTGCCGTAAGTGAAAACTCAAAGCGCGCCTGGGAAGAACTTTTGACTTTTTCGTTCAAAGTTCTCCATGTCAACGATGATGATAATACTCGAAGGTCCCTTGCTACTAAAATAAAAGAAAACTGTATTAACAATTCTCCTGTTTGTCCCACTACTCCCCAGCAATAAATACGAAACGAAACATCAGTAAAATAGTAGACAATAAGGTAGCTGATGGGGACATTAGGGGTGCCGCCCGCATAATTTTTTCTAGCGACACAGTAGCTCCTGAAAACTCAAATACACTTTCGGCCCTTGCTAATAAGCACCCACTTCCAGCAGCAAACTTCGTCCTGCCCGGCCCTCCACTAACCACTGACGCGCCGCTTAAGGCTACACCGGACGATGTTTTGGGGGCCGTCATGTCGTTCCCAAACGGCTCAGCTGGCGGCTTAGATGGCCTTACACCACAACACCTCAAAGACCTTTTAAGCAGCGACTGCAACGGAACGCGTGACGACCTCCTAAACTAAAGCATCTAACCGCATTGGTGAACCTGATGCTGGCAGGTGAAGTACCCACGGACGTTATTGATATACTGTATGGCGCAAATTTATGCGCGCTAGTAAAAAAAGACGGCGGCATACGACCGATCGCCGTTGGCACCACTTTGCGTCGTCTCATGGCTAAAGTAGCCTGCCGAGCCGTCCGACAAAAATTAACCCAAGAATTTAGACCTCTCCAACTGGGCTTTGGCTCAAAAAGTGGCTGCGAAGCCGCCGTCCACGCTGTGCGTACATTTGTGGAACGTCGGGCTGGCGAGGTGCTGCTGAAAGTTGATGTGACGAATGCCTTCAACTCTGTAGATCGAGGCACCCTGTTGACCCAAATAAAAGAAAAGATCCCCGAAACTTATCATTTTTTATGGCAATGTTACAGTTCCCCGACAAAACTTGTATATAAATCGAACCTTTTGGCCTCCTCTGTTGGGTGTCAGCAGGGTGATCCCTTAGGCCCAGCCATCTTTAGCCTTGCCATCCATCCATTCATACAATCTCTAAATTCGAAATTAAATGTCTGGTACCTAGACGATGGTACACTAGGTGGTGACGCAGATACAGTCTTAGACGATCTACAAAAACTATCAGCTAATCTAAAGACTATTGGTTTATCTCTAAATTATTCTCAGTGCGAACTATTTGTTTCCGATTCTTCTACTGATAAAGACCGAATAATACAAAATTTCGAAAATATAGCCCCTGGAATAAAAATAGTCAGCGAAAACCTGCTTCACCTCCTTGGCTGCCCCATTTTGGACCAATCCTTCGACAAATACATCCACGATAAAATTCAAAATTTCAAATGTGTTCAGTGCAATAACAGTATGAAATCTAAATACTAACTGCTATGAGAGAAGCAGGCTGCAAATTATTTTTTATTATAAGAAAAATTATTCTAACGTTACGATTAAATATTGTGAGTTATTATTTTTAATGATCCCACAATATTCTAACTACCAGTAGTATAGCAAGGACCAAAATATATACGGGTGTGTAATGATCCGTATAACAACATTTGATATATTTTCAAGGCGTCTAACAATTTTTAGTATAATTTCATAGAGTATATTCACTTAAACGGCATAATAAACTTTTGGTATAACAACAAATGTTATATTTTCATGGCATATAATGATCAGTCGATATAATACATATTGAATATAACGTTTACTGCGTATAATGAAGTATCGGTATAAGTATTTATGGTATAATGTATTGAAAAATAAAAAAAATAAAAAGATGAATATACTGAATGCATGTTTTTACGAGCTATTGCTTCTAATTTACAATTAAAAAAATGAATTATTTACATTTGCAATAGCAATGTTTGTATTTAAATAAAATATCTCTTCTAGAAACTATTGTTTTCTTTATAAATCCAGAGAGGGTCGCAGTTCTAACCTAACCTAACCCACTTTTCTAGCGCCAGTTTGATTCCGTGGGGTCGCAGTTCTAACCTAACCTAACCTATTTTTCTAGCGCCAGTTTGTTTTCGCGGGGTCGCAGTTCTAACCTAACCTAACCCACTTTTCTAGCGCCAGTTTGGTTCCGCGGGGTCGCAGTTCTAACCTAACCTATTTTTCTAGCGCCAGTTTGTTTTCGCGGGGTCGCAGTTCTAACCTAACCTAACCCACTTTTACAAAGGTATGTAGGCCCTTAAGTTTACAAAGGTAGGTATTTGTAATTGTAGTAAAAATTGTAAATTATACCAGTACTACATTAGACCAAATGAGTGGTATATCATACAGAATTATATCTGAAATACCTTATACAATGTGACTGTTAGATTATTACTTATTATATTAGAAATTCATTATACCTTACGATAGTTAGATGCTCTCAGAATATACAAAATGTTGTTATACCAAAAGTACATTATGTCCCTTAATCGTTATATCGACTAAAAATATATCAAAAGTTGTTATACGAACTGTTACGCACCCTAGTTATCCCTAACCCAACTTTATTCTAGCTAATTATATTTTTAAGAAAACCCATGAAACCCCGTGGTCAAATACTCATTCAAAACAAAAGCCATAAATAATTACGTAAGTAAATATCCTAGCTATTTATACATGAATGTCTAATGGCTTAATTAACTGGTTGAACTATAACATTCCTATAAAATCCTACAATCCTAAATTCCTACAAATGACACGTAGACTAGCAGCTAAACTATCCAACTATTCTATCGAAATATTAGGAAACTAGGAATCCGTATTCCATATTTAAATTACTCGCGTAAACTTCCTATGTGCAATGGAAGTTTCTAGCTACAGCTAACTAAGACGGATGAGGATACTCCGATTATAGACTAACACCCTATTTCCTCATGCGGTCAAGTAACTCACACTTGGGTTTGGCACAGCGAGTGAGCTGACGAAGAAAGTGGAAAGGATAAATGGGTAAAGGAAGTTGGAATAGACAAGTAATCTGGCTGATTTAGGAAGTCTAGGTGACTACCCAAGCCGTCCAGATACCAGGAGCAGACGTCTCTCCTCGTAAACCGAGACAACTGGCGACGCTCAATCGCTAATTACTCAAAACCCAACACCTTTCAGGGAACTTGGACTGTAGTTGACACTGTTAAGTTACCCGTCCAAATTAACTGAAAGTCTAGCTCGACTATAGCTAGATCAGACTTCTTCTCTCTACTCAAATAACTAACCCCATAAAGTTAATTAAAATAAATCACAAACTAACTATTGCACCACTATTAAAATAACACTAATCAATCTAATCAATAAATCTCCAAATATTTAACACAAATAAATCCCAAAACATAATTTATATTTAACACTAAAATTCTACTGAGTACACCCAACTGAGTTTTATTGCTTTAAAGTCCGAATCCCGTCAGTATGTATTAAATTGAACATTAACGGAATTCAAGCTTGAAAACAACAAACTTTTAATTATTTAAAAATCACTAAAATTTACACTGATTAAATGTACTTCACTACATAATTTTCATTAAAAACCCACAACTAAATACATTATGTTATTTTCCAGTCCAAACTTCATTAATTTCATGAGAAACTAGCAAAGTCCAGGTTAGGTCATAACATAGGTGTCCTACATTAACCCAAAACTAACACAGAGAACACGTCCGACTGTAACCCTCGTAATCTTCGAATCCGATGCCCCGAATGCTTGTGTAGCCCCAGAATGAAAGAATAATCCCAAAATGAATGGAATGAATCCTCGCATCTCCTGAAAAACACCTTTTAAAACCTCGGTAAGCTTCTCCTACCACGCTACTTTGTTGACGCCTCCAAAACTTCCCACCTATGACCGTTCCACCATATTGCCAAATTCCCAGTTTCCATACTAATTTGTACAAATTGCACCTTATTAACAAAATAAAATAAGAACTAATTTGACCTACTTATTGAGTTTGACCCAGTATTGTTTTTACTTTAGCGTTACACCGCCCTAAAACCGCCCATAATAATCACAGACGATAACACTAAACTAGACAGTAGATGCACATCTGTTTTATAATATTATCCGTTTGAACATACCCGTGTTCTAAACCTCTAAACGCCCCCTATACTGGGTCCCCTATACAATAACTCTAGTCTGTGGCCCACTTAAGTTTTTTCACTGCAATTCCTTTTTGTAACGAATATGCACATGTTTGTATTGTTGCATTTCTTTATTCAACGCTCTTGTATTACAGTTCTATTTGGTTTATATTATTTAATAAATTATTACATTTCCGAATTGTATAGTTGCTATATAGTTTATGGGTAATTATTTAGCATCTTTATTGGTGGTTTGCTCTTGAGTTTACTAAGTGTGGCTTTTAAACAAATCATTAAGCTCTTGAACTAAAAAAATAGACATGGTGTAGATTACAAGTAAATTTATTACCGTGTCACGTGGTACCGTGTTACTAATAATAGGTTTTTTTTTAAACTAAATAGTAATTAGTTTATATTAACCAATTATAAATAAATAATGTACGAATAATGAAACATGGCAGAGAGTTTCTGACTCGTTACAACAGACAGGGTGCTAAGAGTCGCTACCTTCTGGTCCCAAACAATCTGAAACCATCGACACGAGCGAGACGAAGAAACTATTTTGTGTATCTGTGTGATCTGTATCATAGTAATCTACGCAATTTAGTTCTAATAGTATTTCAGATGACAACACATAAGTTCCGCTGAGTTTCTTACGCTGATTCTTCTCAGTTGTGGCCCCCTTACGAACCAGTGGTGATTTATTATCCTCCCATAATCTAGTTTAAAGAGATTTGAAATCAGTACATTTATTAAACCAGTGGTTATGTTTGATTTCATTACTGTAAGTCCGTGGTAATGGTTTAGTCTGAATCTTGATAGTGTCAGTCTTGGAGTTCCGAACGCACCCGTAACGCCGCCATCCTGTCTCCTGCCCTAGGCCGCCGTCCCGTCTACGACACATTGGTGTTCCTTTAAAAAAACGTTTTCCTTAAGCAGGTCATAACCTTTTGATACTAGTTTCTCCTTATTCCATCAAAGGTGGTACGACACGCACTTGGCCGTTATTTTATACCTACAATAGTAAAACCTTGTATTAACCAGTTTAATACAGTCATAATTATAGTAATAATAATGTGCATTATACATTCTTGCATACATTGAAAAGATAAATAAATAACATTTGCGTCAATGAATTTTTTCCATATTAATATCCCAAGTAATAGGTATGTTGACTCAGCCGTCATATTCACATGGTATATTGATATATATAGGTATATCATGTGAATATTGACTGATGTCAACATAAAACCTATCTTTAATTTATCAATGTCTTTAGTTTTCTGACAGGCTGCAGAATGCTAGCTTTAATCGTAGCTCTGTGCGTGATAGCTTATTTCATATATTACCATTTTACTAAATATAACAATTACTGGCAGGACAGAAACATCCCGGGTCCAAAACCAAAATTCTTCTTCGGAAACATTAAAGAGCTGGCTTTAAGAAGAATCCACATGGGTTTGATCTTTAAAGACATCTATGACCAATATCCAAATGAGAAAATGGTCGGGATTTTTAGGATGCGAACTCCCGTCTTGTTAGTGAAAGACCTTGAGATAATAAAACATGTGCTAATTAAAGATTTTGAGTGTTTTGCGGACCGCGAGCCGCAGTTTAGCCATAAAGCCCTCGGGGCTAACTTGCTTCACGCTGAAGGTGATACTTGGCGAGCACTACGTGTCCGCTTCACACCTTTTTTCACCTCCGGGAAGTTGAAGAATATGATGTATCTCATGCTGAAATCTAGCGAAAGACTTGTGGACTACGTAGACGAGATTATAAGACACCAACCAGAGCAGGAAGTCCATGGACTTCTGAAGAAGTTCACTCAAGAGAATATAGCCGCTTGTGCATTTGGAATACATCTTGACAGCTACAATGAATTATGCGCTACGCTTAATGACCTTGAAAGAAAACTATTTGTAACAGGTCATCGAGCCGAACTCGATATGATGTACCCAGGGATATTAAAAAGACTTGGACTCTCTCTTATGCCAAAACAAGTAGACACCTTTTTCTCCAATTTAGCAAAATAAATAATCGATCAAAGAAATGGCGAGCCTATCGGCCGAAATGATTTCATGGATTTACTACTGGCTCTAAGGAAAGATAAACACATTTCTCGTCAAAAACAGGAGTCTTTCGAAATAACAGATCATATCATAGCTAGTCAAATGTTTATTTTTTATATGGCAGGTTATCAAACGAGTGCAACAACTATGAGTTTCATGTGGCACCATTTAGCGCTGGATACTGAAATTCAAGACAAAGTGGTTGCAGAAATAAAAGACGTTTTGAGAAAACATGGGAAACTAACATACGAAGCCATTTCAGAATTGAAATACATGGAACAAGTAATGAATGAGACATTAAGAATGCATCCTCTCTCAGACAACATAAGAAGGTATGCTACTACAGATTATAAAGTACCAGGTACAGATCTGACGGTTAGAAAAGAACAACTGTTCATAATCCCTGTAAATGTAGTACATTGGGATCCGAACAACTATCCTGAACCTGAGAAGTTTGACCCCAGGTTCAGCCCAGAAAATGTGAGAGCAAGACATTCCTGTGCTTTCTTGCCTTTTGGAGAAGGCCCGAGAAAATGTATTGGTAAGAGTTAAAATATTTGTTTTTTATTCACAGCAAATGCACCGCCATGTTTATAAGGAAGGAGGTGCTGTGTGGACTCTCACGAATTTTTAAGCAAGTGTGTATTATTTTAGTAACAAGTTTATAACAAATTTTAACATGTTCACTGTGGGATGTAATTTAGTAAAGCTACCTGTACGGTAAAATCCATAAATGACCAACCTATATAGTTAATAGCACTTCCCGCAGTGCACAAGTCAATGGTAGCCTGGAACAAGGCTTTTACTAGTAGTTTATGTAACTGTTACGTAATAAGGGTCCTTAAAATACGAGTGTGGTTTTATGAAACGAGCCGCAAGCGAGTTTCATAATAAGATCACACGAGTGTTTTAAGGCCTAATTACGTACAGTTGGATACACTGCTTTATCTACACTTCCATACTAATATTATAAATGGGAAAGTGTGTGTGTTTGTTTGTTTGTCCGTCTTTCACGGCAAAACGGGGCGACAAATTGACGTGATTTTTTAAGTGGAGATAGTTGAAGGGATGGAGAGTGACATAGGCTACTTTTTGTCTTTTTCTAACCCCCCACTTCCCTAAAATGGGGGGTGGAAATTTGTATGGAGCATTACGGGGGGCAAAAGGGAACCGTGTCACCCCGAGTTTAACGCGAGCGAAGCCGCGGGCAAGAGCTCGTATATTATATATCCAAAATAAAGTGTTCGGAAACCATAGAATGACCGCCATTGCACCGCCATAGCCAACTCGATTGTGGCGGCGGTCGCGCGGGCGCGTGCCGTTGGTCAGGAAGGAGCACAGGATTTACATTATGTTATCAAATTCGATGTTCGGAATTTGAAACTCATAACGTATCAATGGGATGTAAAGTTAAAATTACGTTACTGCCACAGATAAAAAGCTTATCATAGTAACATCGGTTGTGGTAATGATAGCCATTGCCTACCGTTTTTGAACACGTTTTAGAAGACTTACAATGTGAGTGTAGATAAAATTTATTAGATGCATATATTTCGTATGTTTATAGCAATGTTTAGCTAACTAACTAAGCTATCTAAAACTAGCGTCGCCAAAATTTAAGACTTTTAGTTACAAAGATATACCAAATTCATTTACAAGTGACAATTGACTTTTACCGCGCAGCTGAAACGGGCGTGTCTACGCCCGTTTCAGCTGCGCGAAGAACAAAATTAAATATTTTTACACACATACACTTTTGTTAGCTTCACTTGTAATTGAGTTATTAACAACCTACTCGTAATAGTGTAATAGAATCAAACATCATTTTTAAAAAAAGATCTGATAATGGAGCCATAAG
The DNA here is from genome assembly GCA_947086415.1 of Pammene aurita. Classification (NCBI taxonomy): domain Eukaryota; kingdom Metazoa; phylum Arthropoda; class Insecta; order Lepidoptera; family Tortricidae; genus Pammene; species Pammene aurita. The sequence goes on from OX352306.1 coordinate 29,452,742, forward strand.
AAGGTAGGTAACTTTTCGGTAGCTGTTAGTTTTGGCGCATATGATTAATTTCAACGAATTCTATCCTTTAGGGGCAACAAATGTACGAACAAAATCAAACGTGACGGAACCATATTTACTTTATTTTTTCTGTTTATTCAGAGTTTCGATTCGCACAACTGACGACCAAGATATGTATGGCGATGCTGCTGTCAAAGTTCCGTGTGGAGCGCTCAAAGTACACCCCTGACACCTTCCAGTACGAGTCGTCGCGGATCGTTGTTTACCCCTTTGGTGGGTTCCCACTCAAACTTGTTCATAGATAATTAGTTAATAAGGCACTTAAAATGTCTTTCAAAAAATGAAGTTTTATTTTAACCTGATTTACATAATATTGACCTTTTTTAATCGAAGAACCAAATTTAAAGTCTGTAGAGACCCTGTGTATGAAACCGGAGGTCCCCGGTTCGAATTCTGATCGGGGCATTTATTTGTGTGTTTATTACGGATATTTGTCCCAGAGTTTTTAATGTAGGTACATATTTAATAGTTTATTTATAAGTTAATATCTTCAAATACAGATCACACACCTTCTAACACCGTTTTCTTGCCTACTGTATTTCACACAGTCCCACAGGTTGTGCGTAAATACGCCGTGAAGCAAAAAAATTAAGCGTGTGTTGTATTCTGATTTTAAAATACATGAACAATACATTAAAACACAAACTATCTCCAAATTAACTCCAACACACAACTATTAATCAACCGATATTAAAGTTGTATTGGAGTTGCGTTGGAATAATTTTCAAGCAAAACTCTGATATTTCTGATTCAGACGTTAAGGCGCTAGCTGTATTGCGTAGTTAATGCATTGGAATTGTATTGAAGTAGGATCGTGTCTAAAATTATTTTATAGTTAGAATACGGCCCCGTAAAGGCTATCTATTAAGTTGCAAAATTTGTCCTTGTTCCACCAACGGACCTTAAATATACGACATCCAGGAGTGACAGTACAAATGCTTCGAAACCATCGAGCTATCTGAACTCTGGACTAGCAAAGTTGGAACACACATAGTTAGCATTATCTTGAAATCAGGGCGTGTACTCGTAGTGGGGGGAGTAGGTTAATGACCTGTAAATATCCGCCATTAATAACCCGCTGTCTTGCGCAGCTCCTTCGCGCAATTACCTTCGTGTGAGCAAAAACTGGGACTAATTACTTAAACTCGAAGTGAATGCTGATGCTTCATATCGTATGTACTACGACTTTTGGACTTCCGCCGCCATATTGGAGAACAGACACTCTTCTGACAGAAGTCCTAGGGCCGTATTCTAACTTTAAAACACGTTTTGACACAATCCAACTTCAATACAACTCCAATGCATTCTCCGATCCGATTCCGATGCAACTTCAATATTGATTGATTATTTGTTATGTGTTGGTGTTATGATGACAGATTGTATTTTTAATGTATTTTAAAATTATAATACGGCACCTGCCGTCTGCCATTTCTCTTTCAAATAATTGTATATATGCTCAAAGGAAGCATCACTATCAGTGGCGGCGCACTAAAAATGTTCATAGAGAAGCTGACGGGAATTTGGTTTTCTTTAGCAGCAAAGAAAGCAAGCTGGGTTCTATGGTCGCTCTGCACTGATAAAAATATACTATAAATACGCGTACCGCCACCCAACGGTGTAACATACGCAATGCGACTAATTTAAAAACATGTTTCTGAATGGCTTTTATTTAGACGGGCTACCGTTATTGCCTGCCAAGCTTTGATGGGAATAAAAAACATTTACATCAAAACAGTCGAAACACGATGAATGGTGCAGAAAACTCCTGTAGAACTCTGACAAAACACTACACCGAAGATATTCCAGAAATAAGTACCTATGAAGTTAACCAGGCTATAAAGCAACTTAAGCAATATAAAGCCCCAGGGGAAGACAGCATAACCACGGAATTGCTTAAGGCTGGTGGACGCCCAATACTGAAAGAACTCCGATGGATCTTCAACGAAGCTCTGTTTACTGGTGAATTACCAGAAAAGTGACAGGAGAGCATGGTCACATTGTTCCACAAGAAAGGTGCCAAGACCAGTCTTAATAAAAACTACCGCCCTATTGCCCTCTTAAGCCAAGTATATAAAGTATTCTCACGAGTTGTCACATCAAGAATAACACGACGAAAGGACGAATACCAGCCCAAAGAGCAGGCGGGCTTCAGGAGCGGCTATAGTACAGTCGATCATATTTTCATGCTCAGGAAAGTGATACAAAAATCACATGAATATAACCTACAACTATACCTTCGTGGACTTTGAGAAGGCGTTTGACACTGTGGATCATTGGGCCGTTTTTGACTCCTTAAAGCATTGCCGGATAGATTACAGATATATCCAGCTATTGAAGAACCTGTACACTACTGTACAGCTCAGCGACTATGACATTGCAAATTCAAGGCGCCAAAACCTCGATGCCACTCAGAAGAGGAGTACGCCAAGGAGACGTAATATCTCCAAAGCTGTTTACAAACGCACTCGAAGATGTCTTTAAACAATGCAACTGGGACGGTGTAGGTATCAAAATATATGGAACATATTTAAACCACCTACGCTTTGCTGACGACATCGTTCTACTCGCAGAGACACCTGAAGATCTCGAAAAAATTCTCAACGATCTAAGCCAGGTATCAATGCAAGTTGGCCTAAAAATGAATATGGAAAAAACAAAGTGGATGAGCACCGATGAATAATCAACCATTTAATTTGAAGGAAAAACGATAGACAGAGTAAGCGACTACATCTATCTTGGCCAGAAAATAACGCTTAACAGTAACCCTCTGGACGCTGAAATCAGTAGGCGAATACAACTGGGTTGGGGCGCATTTGGCAAGCTAAATGACGTTCTTAAGTCAAAAATACCACAGTCACTGAAAACCAGGGTTTACAACCAATGCGTCCTCCCGGTAATGACCTACGCCTGCGAGATATGGACGTTAACAGTCGGAAGAGTACGCCAACTCAAAGTGGCTCAAAGAACTATGGAGCGCTCAATGCTCGGGATATCCTTGCGAGACAAAATTCGGAACGAGAACATTCGCCAACGCACTAAAGTTACTGACATTGCCAAAAGAGTTGCGCAACTAAAGTGGGAATGGGCCGGACATATCTGCCGCAGGGACGACGACCGATGGAGCCAAAGAGTTCTGTTCTGGAGGCCTCGAATGGGAAGACGAGATGACGGGAAGCCACGAGCCAGATGGTCGGACGACATTAAGAAGACGGCAGGGCCGACCTGGCACAGAACCGCCGCGTCAAGAACAACATGGAAATCCATGAAAGAGGCATATGTCCAGCAGTGGACGCAAATATGCTGAGAAGAAGAAAAAACATTTCGTTCGGTTTCATTCAGTAAAAAAGCAAAAAAAAAATCAAAGTATAATTCTAAGACCTCAAGACTAGACATAACTTTCTGTGTATCTTTACTACTTTTCCCTTGCTTGATGACTTAATCAGAAAGGGCAACTATTTTTGATTGCCATTTCTGTCACTGGTCGTTTTTATACTTTGCCGTGGATGGTAAATTACCGTTACAATATATTCTGGTGCGTTCACATGTAACGTCACGTCCGGTGAGCTGGGCGATCTATCTCATAGAACGAAACTATGAATAAAAAAAACTACGCATTAATTGAGAAATATAAAACAACGAAGTTTTTAGTGTGATGGAATTTTGTCCTTAGTTACAGACGTATAAGTCAAGAAACTAAAGACATACAACTGTTTAAAACTAATTTTAGGATATAACATTGGAACTATTTTCTATCGAGCCGATTTCGTCAAATCGTGTATCGAATCGTTAACGAAGTTCTTTTAAATATAACTAATATTAACATATATTTTTTTACATTTTCAAAACAAGTAGTTATAGCTTAATAAGTAGTTGTTTAAGTAAAGTCAATTTGAAGGTCATCGGGTGTTGTCAGCCTCTTAACAAATTACTCTTATTTATTTTTCAACCGACATTTACAACGTGTAAAAACGAGACGGTTAATTCTGTTGAAGTACGAGTAAAGGCGGCCATTGCAAATAACAAGCAATTAAAAACGCACCCCAGGTTGTCAAACGTATAATTAAATTTATAAAACGACTAATTAAGCCCGAGTCGGATTAATTGAACTAAATTAATTAAATCCAAGTTTGAGTGGTCACGTCGCCAGTAATAATTGATTGTTCCGGCCCTTTGAATAGTTTGGGTTTATGCCTCTTGGACTATTCAAACATGAAACAGCACAACTTGTTACGAGTATTTATATGATAAGTACAAACTTGATCCACGCACGAGCATTAAAAACTGAATGATTTGCACTGCGAGCCATATCAAGTTGAAATCAAAAACAAATCAAATCAATGTTTTAAATCTCGAATAGGCCTCTTGGTTAGCTCTACCTAAGATTTGTGTCTGTACCGCAGGGAATCGAAAAAGTATGCACATTTACTTTATTTGTCAGTGATTTTCATTTTCAAATCGTGTTCGGACTTTTAAGAGTACGCATTTGAAGATTTCAAAGTAGTTTCGAAAATATAGATTAAAGCCTGTTGTTTTGGTTACAGTGTATAGTGGCCTGTAACCCGAGCAAAAATTAAAACGTAGTTTTTACTCCTCAAACTATAAAACTTAAAATAAATCCGGCCAAGAGCGTGTCGGGCCACGCTCAGTGTAGGGTTCCGTAGTTTTCCGTCCGTCACAGTAAGAGTCCCCACTTAAGAGTTAAAATAACACCACCATGTAGGATATGATATGAGCGTTCCACGTACAGCGACATCTATCGGCAAATTAAGTAAACTATTGCACGCGAGTTTAAAGTATGGAAGATGATTTTTATGCGATAATTCTTTATTGCGTGAACCGATTTTCACCGTTTTTACTTTATTTGAAAGCACGTCTTTTCATTGTGATTTTGTTGAAATTACAGGTACAATAAACACCTGCTTATACGGTTAAATTACAAACTTAGTTCAGAAATTATTTTGTATTTTTTTTTCAAAAAGTATTCAACCTATCGAGTTCAAAATAATTTTCCTAGAAAGTTATTATAAAGTTCTACTTTTGAAATTTTTTTCATATTTTTAAAACTTATGGTTCAAAAGTTAGAGGGGGGGGGGGACACATTTTTATTTACTTCTGGAGCGATTATTTCCGAAAATATTTACATTATCTAAAAATGATTTTAGTAAAACCCTATTCATTTTTAAATACCTATCCAACAATATATCACACGTTAGGGTTGAAATGAAAAAAAAATCACTCCCCACTTTACGTATAGGGGAGGTACCCTAATAAAACATTTTTTTCCACTTTTTATTTTACCGCTTTGTCCGCGTGATTGATATACATATTAGTACCAAATTTCAGCTTTCTAGTGCTAACGGTCACTGAGATTATCCGCGGACGGACGGATGGACGGGCAGACATGGCGAAACTATAAGGGTTCCTAGTTGACTACGGAACCCTAAAAAATGGAGTATTTAGATTCTCTTTTTCATACAAACTAAATAGTACTATCAATGTACGTTAAAATCCGTTTAATTGACATTGCTTGTCAGTCTTGTCACCCTACAGATATAATGAATTTCGCAATACATTGCGTATTCGAATAAACTTTAAAGTGTACTAAAAATCAAAGCACAAGTTAATTTTTAATGTCGCTGAACAAACGTTGTTTAGTTTGAGGAGTAGAATCTACGATTTAATTTTTTGCTCGTGCCACACCCGGTATACCTAAATTTACAGCCTACATAGTTAGGCGGATTTTATGGCATCTTTGAGTTTTGACTAGATTTTCGTAATTTGACATTAATAAAAAAAATGAAATGGTGGATTTCGCGCAAAATTAAATCGCTTGCAAAATCAAACTACACTTGGATTTTTACTTGTTTGTCAAGTATTAAAGTAAAAGTCTGTGTGTGTATTTACATAGCGATTACAAAAACTTTGGCAAAATATTAATTTCAAATTTAGGCAATCAAAACGTTTATGTACTATTTAGTATCAGAATGTTTATTTATAATAAAAAATGTGATCTATTTATTTCTTATACAGCACTTTGTGTGATGAAAACGAAAAACCTACACAGCGACCCAATTTACTTACAGAAATGTGAATGCACGCAAGTATTATCAATAATTCAAAATGGCGGCAATCGCACCGCGCAGCGCATCCCATCGACAACCTCACAACAAAAATACGTTCAACATTTACACATTCACGACGAAATATAAACCTTATTAAACCGCAATAAATCTCAAACTTAAATCAATAAATTTCTAAGTTAGGACCTTGTTGTTTTAAAGCCGCAAACTTTTAATTTTCGTGTTTACGCATAATTGGGTGCTATAATGCGCTTTAAACGCAATAAATCTGTCCAATTCGTTATTTATTCGCAATGTACGTGGAGATAATACAACGGTAAAAGTTAATATACCTTAATATTCAGTATAACATTGCAATAATTGTCTATTGTTAGGTAGCAATAATAATTTAATAATATAGGCTACACACAATTAAGTGCTAATGATCAAAGTCCTCTAGACAAACCTTTAGAGCTGTCTGGGAATCTAGTAAGGTTAGTTGGGTTAAGAGGAACACTGTCTCAAGCGTAACATCAGTAATTGTAAATATCCATTGTTCGATATACAGCCTTGGCCAGATGTTGAGCATAGCTCTTTTTTGTTTACAATTCATTACAATGATTTTAAGTATTAATTCCCTATCATAACAATGTACGATGACGTAAAATGTTATATTTTATTGATATATCTAGAAAACTTCACTTAATAACACTTTCAAGGTACCTATAAAATATGAAAAGTGGAGGTCCCAAAAATGAGAATTTAAGTCGGTGCGACAAATTTCAAATATTCTATGCAGTTACTACTCACTTCAACAAAACATGCCTGCTCAGTTTGAATTAATTGATGAAATAACTTCAAAAAAACCGGCCAAGAGCGTGTCGGGCCACGCTCAGTGTAGGGTTCCGTAGTTTTCCGTCCGGCACAGTAAGTGTCCCCCACTTACTGTGCCGGACGGAACTGTAACTTAAGAGTTAAAATAACACCGCCATGTAGGATATGACTGATATGAGCGTTCCACGTACAGCGACATCTATCGGCAAATTAAGTAGGTAAACTATTGCGCGCGAGCTTAAAGTATGGAAGATGATTTTTATGGGATAATTCTTTATTGCGTGAATCGATTTTGACTGTTTTTACTTTATTTGAAAGCACGTCTTTTCATTGTGATTTTGTAGAAATTACAGGTACAATAAACACCTGCTTATACGGTTAAATTACAAACTTAGTTCAGACATTATTTTGTATTTTTTTTATAAACTATTCAACCTATCAAGTTCAAAAAAAATTTCCTAGAAAGTTTTTATAAAGTTCTACTTTTGAGATTTTTTTCATATTTTTAAAACTTATGGTTCGAAAGTTAGAGGGGGGGGACATTTTTTTTAAATTCTGGAGCGATTATTTCTGAAAATATTTACATTATCAAAAAATGATTTTAGCAAACCCCTATTCATTTTTAAATACCTATCCAACAATATATCACACGTTAGGGTTGAAATGAAAAAAAAAATCACTCCCCACTTTACGTACAGGGGAGGTACCCTAATAAAAAATGTTTTTCCATTTTTTATTTTACCACTTTGTCGGCGTGATTGATATACATATTAGTACCAAATTTCAGCTTTCTAGTGCTAACGGTTACTGTGATTATCCGCGGACGGACGGACAGACGGGCAGACATGGCATAGAAACGGTCCAAACTTTCGAGTTTTGTATGAAAATCGCAAGGGTGTTCAACACTTCTGGCCAAGGCTGTAGGGTGAACACTAAACACTTGAATGAGTTTTCGAATGTGTTCACGGCTTTTTGACGTAGTCACGGGTTTAACGGCCTCCTATCCTAGTCGGTAGTGACCCTGCCTACGATGTTCCGGGTTCGAATCCTGGTCAGGGCATTTATTTGTGTGTTTATCACAGATATTTGTTCCTGAGTTATGGATGTTTTCTATGTATTTAAGTATTTATCCATATTTATCTATTATATATATCGTCGTTTATTTAGTACCCATAACACAAGCCTTATTGAGCTTACCGTGGGCCTAGGGTCGATTTGTGTAAGATTGTCCTATAATATTTATTTATTATTTTTATTTTATTTTATTTACCACATAAATTGGCCCAACTCTCTGTTTGGGCCAACGGTTAACTGGTAGAGAATGCCTTTTGGCATTAAGTTCGCCTTTTGTACTCTTTTTCTATTGTGCAATAAAGTTTAAATAAATAAATAAACCCTCAAACGAAAAAATATATATAAAACAAAAACACTGTCAAGACATTTCAATAGCGCCCGAGTATCGTAATATTAACATGATATTCTTAAATGTAATGTAGGTAAGAGCAATAAATTATCAGTCTACTCGGAAAATATTTAAATACTAGCTGTACCCGCCGCGGCTTTGCCCGCGTGTGTGGGAGCTTTTGTCATTTTCATTTACTAAATATATCTATCTAAATTTATTAGTTCATTCGTGATAAAGATAACTGACTAAAAGGCGTGCATCGAGACCTGCGAATTCTAATGGCCGAGTTCCTGCAGGAGAATATGCTTCGAACAGACGGTCAAACGCTGAAGGTAGCGTGTGAGCGCAACGTCCCAGCGAAAACTGCTTTTGCAGCAGCAGGCCAAAATCTAATAAGGGCAAAGGCAGCAAGAATTATTTCAGCAGGAGCATGAAAGGGTCCCCACAAAACTCAATGGTCAAGTTTTTTGGTGAACCCGAACGCCGAAGCCGTGACACGGTGAGCGGCAATATCGCGAAAGCCATAGGGCGAGTACCGCGCAGGACCCAGGCCCCCTCCGGGCCTCGCAGCGAGAATTGTTTCAGCAAAAGCAGCATGTCAGGGACCGGACATACTTCAATGGCGAAGTCTCTTAGCGAACTCGGGGGCTGCGGACACGTGGGTGAGCGGAAATGTATGTGAAAGTCAAAGGCTGAGTACCGCGTAAGATTCAGGCTCGGAACATCGCAGCGAGAACTTCTTTAACATCATCATGACAGGGACCAGACATAACTTAAAGGCGAAGTGTCTCAGCGAACCCGAGGCCCGTTGTTCGAGGATGAGCGGCAACGTCTGAGAAAGCCAAAGGCCGCGTACCGTGTAGGGCCCAGGTCAGCAACAGTACCATGACAGGGACCGGACATATCTCAATGGTGAAGTGTCTTAAGGCCCGAGGATGAGTGGCAATATCTGCGAAAGCCATAGGCCGAGTACCGCGTAGGCCCAAGCTCGGAGCGTCGCAGCGAAAATTTTTCCAGCAGCAGCTATATGATATAATCCGGACAAAACTCAATGGCGAAGAATTTTAGCTAATCTGAGGGTCGGAGGCCCGAAGGTGAGCGGCAATGTCTGCGAAAGCCATCGGCCGAGTACCGCTTTGACCCAGGCCCGGAGAGTCGCAGCGAGAATTGCTTCAGCATCAGCAGCATCATGACAGGGACTGGACATATGTCGAGGAGGGTGAGCGGCAATGTCTGCGAAAGCCATAGGCCGAGTACCGAGAGTCCGGACAAAACTCAATGGCGAAGAGTCTTAACAAATCTGAGGGCCGGAGGCCTTATGGTGAGCGGCAATATCTGCGAAAACCATAGACCGAGTACCGCGTAGGCCCAGGCCCGGAGCGTCGCAGCGATTATTTCTTTAGCAGCAGCGTGACAGCTAGCAACTATTAATTGCTAGATTCATGACTACCCTTTTTAGGGTTCCGTAGCCAGAATGGCAAAAACGGAACCCTTATAGTTTTGATCATGTCCGTCTGTCCGTCCGTCCGTATGTCACATTTTACTCGGAAACTATAAGACGTATCTTAATAAAATTTTGACATAAGATGTAGTTTGTATGCAGCTATCTAGTTATGTAGTAAAATAGCAGAAAAAAATATTTTCAGAGGGGGCGCTCCATACATGTAACTAAATTAAAAAAAAAATTACCAAATATCAACATGTTGCACATCAATCGATAGGTCTTTAAAAATAACATTGAGGTTTTTATTGAACATTTTGTGATTAAGTAAATAGTTTCAGAAACAATCGCTTCGAAAGTGCAAAAATAGCGTCCCCCCCCTGTAACTTGTGGACCGTAAGTCATAAAAATATGAAAAAATTTGAGAAGATGCGCGTTATCATATACTTTCTACGAAAATTATTTTTAACATTATCGGTTAAGCTATTTTTGAGTTATAACCAAAAAACTTCTTTCATAGGCATCAGATACGACCTTTTGGCATTAGTCTGGTTCTTATTCCATTGAAGCTACGGAACCCTCCATTATGCGTGGTTCGACACGGACTTGGCCGGTTTTTATTGCAATCAGCTGTTAAAGCGAGATAAAACATATTGATCTCACAAACGGTACAATTTTTGCTGTCGGGTAAATCGAAATTGATAAATCTTAACTACCTGTTTTATTTGTTTTGACGTATATTTTAAGTACGTTTCAGTATATTCTGTAGCTTCAGTAACTTTAAAGTACCTCCAGGTATTAATGGATCACAATATATGTCCGGATACTTACAATTTCCAAAACTAAGTAACACGTTTTAAAAATATTTAACCCGCAGCGGAACGCAACAGCCCGAATCGCCTTATTTAATCTAAAGACGTCCTTAAATAATGTTTGTATACAGTTATACAGGGTACCTATACAGCGCCATCTGTGACCACTTTTGAGAACTATTTTTTAATGAAAATTATGTTTTTAATAAGCAGAATAAAAACTACCATGTTGCTCCGGGGTATAAACTGTTACTATACAAAATTTCGTAAAATTCTGTGCAGTAGTTTTTACGTAGTGCGCGGACAAATTCACAGACAGACAGACAAGAATTCCAAAAATCACTGAAATGTATTCAGTCAACGTTTCTAAGAACCCCCGAATAAGTTTTTCTAGAATATCTTCAATGTACATTTTTTTTCTCCTTACGCGTTTATTAGATGTTCATTAACAACCGAGATACCGATGGCAAGAAGGAAGGTCTTACAGTATACATAATAGAAAAGTCAGAGAATCGTATAATTGTTGGTCCATCTCAAAAAAGGGATAACAAACTTATTTTCAGTTGGTAAACTAATCGCGTGTCGATGTATGGAGACAACAGTATTTATTTCAACGCTAAAGTGGAAGTTTGTCCCTAATCTAATTTTTATTTTCTTTCCAGCAATGTTCGATGATTGTTTAAATTGTGTGATGTTCGGAACCTTCAGGGCGCGAGTCCGTCGCACATGACCGGTTTTTTTTAAAGCATTTCATATTTTCGAATGCTGCGTCGTATATTTGCTCTATTTGACAAATAAAAGAAAAAAATCCATTGACTTATAAATTCCTTTGGCAATTAAATGCTATAGTTCCCCATCCAAATTATTATATAAAACAAACGTTCTAAATTCATGTGTAGATTGTCAACAAGGCGACCCTCTCGGCCCAGCAATTTTCAGTCTCGCCATACATCCCATCATAAAGGAACTAAATTCTAAATTAAACGTGTGGTATCTGGATGACGGGACCCTCGGCGGTGAAGTGACTTCTGTTCTCGAAGATTTTAAAAAGATAATCACAGACTTGAAAACAAATGGCCTCTCTCTCTAAATTTTTTCAAAAGCGAACTTTTTATTACCGATTCCTGTCCAAACAAGGAAAATACAATAGACCTTTTTAAAAATATGACTCCTGGTATCACAATTCTAAATAAAGAATCACTTCACCTTCTTGGCTGTCCCGTCTTGGACCAGTCATTCGAAAACTTTGTAGATTCTAAAATTCAAAAGTTCAAAGCAACATCACATCGTTTGGCAAAAATTAACATTCACTCCGCTTATTCAATCATAAAACATTGCCTATTTGTGCCAAAATTCACATATATTCTCTGCGGATCCCATCTTTGGAAATACCCTGATTTGGTCTCAAAATTAGATACATTAGTCGTAGAAGCACTGACATCTATCTTCAACATTTCTTTTGACGACAGAACTTGGACCCAGGCTAGCCTACCTATCAGGTTCGGTGGCCTGGGTATCCGCAAAATCTCCTGTGTGGCGCTACCTGCGTTCTTGTCCTCGGTGCATGGTGCTCAACGCCTTATAGGAAAAATACTAGCCCCTACCATTGGGTCCCTGGAGGCTCCACACTGCTCCGAGGCCAAGAACGTTTGGTCAATAACCTGCCCAAACACCGACTCACCTGACCATCCCTGCTCACAGAGGCGATGGGACGAGCCGCTCTGTCGACTAGTACGGAAAAATTTCTTAGATACGTCACCTAGTCTGACAGACCGCGCTCGTCTCCTCGCTACTACAGAATGGGAGTCGGGTCTCTGGTTAACAGCTCTACCGTCTCCCAATATTGGAACACTGTTAGATAATACCACCTTTCGCCTCGCAACCTGCTTACGTTTAGGGGCACCAACAAACCACCCACATCGCTGTCAATGCGGTGTCATGGTGGACAGCCTAGGCCAACACGGTCTTTCTTGCGCCCGAAGTGCTCGGAGGATTTCCCGCCACGCCAGCATTAACGACGTCATCCGAAGGGCCCTTGTCAGCGCCAAACTGCCGGCAGTCCTGGAACCTAGCGGTTTGGCCAGAGACGACGGCAAGAGGCCCGACGGCATGACACTGGTGCCTTGGAGTATGGAACAGCCGCTAGTTTGGGACGCTACTTGCGTTGATACCTTGGTGTACGCAGAACTAGCCCAGTCGCCGCGGTAGGCCGGTTAGGTACATCTCATACTTCTCTGGTAGCAGTCGAGTCGCTCCGGCACGGTGCTGTAGAGAGTTTCCAAGGAGCCACCATCATCTGTCTCGTAGATGAGTACGCCGCCTCGCCTGCTGCGGTAACGACGGATGGGTTTCGAAGAGAAACAACGGGCACTCTTTACACGTATATTTCTCTTGCCTTAACCTAGATTACACTTTACACTTAAATTACGCCATGTTTATTTTAACAAAGGCTCGCGCACCGCGACAATGACAGCACGTCTAACCACTACGACGGCTAGCTGAACAGAGAGAGCAATATCAGACGGAGCGAATGAACAAAAGATCGTGCGCATTCACTCTATTAGACTTGAATACATTTGAACTAGATGGCGCTGATTTGCGTGAACATTCCTTCCCGGCCCAGGGAAAAGGTGAGCTGAAGACCTGAAGTTTACATCGCTACGATCTAGCATAAACAAGAGATATGAAAACAAACAATTATTAACACTAATAAATGTTACATGAGGTGTCTACAGCATAAGTAATCTGTGACCATCCAGTGCACTTGCACTCAATAACATTCCAGATAATATCAAAATATGAATCATGAAAGTGTAAAAACAACAAAGGTAAGCTACTTACTAAGTTAGTTACATGGTTTCCCGAGGAAACAGTGGTACATAGTTCACGATAATTAGTACTAATTGCTACAATTTAAACCAAGATTTATAATAGTTAACTTACAAGAGCTGCCCAAATAATTAAAGCTCCATAGGCAATTTACACAATTTGACAACGGGGCGTACAAGCTCGCCTATCTGTGTTTTCAGCTTTACAGACCTGACGACTCCGTCGGAGCCTTTGAAAACTTGAATGACCCTGCCTCGACGCCATTGTAGAGGCGGGGAATTTTCATCCTTTATCAAGACTAAATCGTTTAATGCTACATTAGGTACATGTCTGTTCCATTTGTTACGGGCTTGCAAATTATTTAAATATTCTAAGTGGTACCTAGCCCAAAACTTTTGAGTTACAGCTTGAATAAATTGAAAATGCGACAGCCGTGACATATTCGTGTCCTTCCAGGAAGGTTCAGGTAATGACACCAAAGGTTGACCTATCAAAAAATGACCTGGGCTGAGAACTTCCAGGTCACAAGGATCCTCGGACATTGGAACCAGCGCTCTAGAGTTAAGGATAGCTTCCGCCCTGCAGAATACCGTCTGCAGACCTTCAAAGGTCAGGATACGGTCCCCAATCTCTCGTTTAAGCAGGTTCTTGCTACTCTTGACCGCTGCTTCCACTAGACCAGACATGTGAGGGACGCCGGGAGGATCGAACTCCCAGCGGACGCCTTGGCGACGAAACTCATCCTCTAGAATGGTTTCGTTGTCAAGCAAGAACTGGTTAACCTCTCGGAGGTATGAGCTAGCAGATTTAAAATTGGTACCTTGGTCACTCCGGACGAGGGCGGGCAGCCCACGTCGACTCACAAACCGTGTGAACGCAGCGATGAAAGCCTCGGTGCTCAGCGACGAGACGACCTCGAGGTGTACCGCCTTGGTACCTAGACATACAAAAACACACAGGTAAGCTTTAACAGATTTAGCATTCCTGAGCTGGCTACTTTTAACCAAGTAGGGGCCAGCGAAATCCGTCGCTACGCCGGAAAATGGACGCGTCGCCGTGACGCGGTCCGCGGGCAGATCAGCCATGAAAGGCGCCTGATCTGTCGCGTTGAATCTGAAACATGACATACAACCCCTGATGACATGGGACACCTGACGCCGTGCTGACGGAATCCAGTATCGTTGTCTAAGTATATTAATCAGGGCACTTGTCGAAGCATGACAATAGATCCGGTGATAGTGCTCCATCAATAATTGCGACCATCGATGGTCCTTAGGTATAAGCATTGGGTGCTTTGCGTCATAACGTAAGCTTGAATTACGTAGTCTGCCTCCGACTCGAATAAAATGATTATCGTCCACGAAGACGCTCAACTTCTGAAGTGATTTGCATACCAACTTTCCTCTTTTCAGTAAGATGACTTCATCTTGGTTTGCATCCAACTGAACCTTCTTGACCCAGTGATCCGTTGCTGCACGATTTTCCTCGATAGTAAGGTTCTGTTTTAAATTTCGTTGCTGCTTCGGCAAACGAATATTCCTGCAAAATCTCAAAACGTACGACGTCACGTTTATGAGTTTACTATACGAGCTGACTCTCGACAGTAATAAGTCCTCCCATGTCTGCTCGTCGTTGGCGACATGAACCAGCTGCTTGAACCCTGGCAGCTCCGGTGACATGGTGACCGGCATCGTCGGCCACTGTGACTCCTCCTTGAGTAGCCACTCCGGCGACCACCACAACTTGCATTTGAGGAGCCCCTTCGCGGTAGCACCTCGGGACGCGACGTCGGCCGGGTTGGACTCACCTCGGACATAGCGCCATGTCATTGGTCGCTTCGACTGCTGAATATCCTGTACTCTGTTACATTCAAATGTTTGGAGCAGATGCGGTTTTGTGTTAAGCCAACACAACGTGATTTTGCTATCAGACCACGCATTTATGCTATCAATCTCGATTTCGTCTTCATAGGCCGCTGCGACATGATTCAGGAGTTTACAAACCATATGAGCTGCATTCAACTCATTTTTCGGAATGGTTTGTTTGACTTTCTTCGACGCCACTCGGGTCTTAGCTAGGACTAACCGTACCATGACGTTTCCAGACGTGTCCTCTGTCCGAAGGTACACGCACGCTCCATAGCCCTGCTCCGAGGCATCTCCAAACCCGTGGAGTGAGTAGGAGGCAGATCCTG
Organism: Pammene aurita; assembly: GCA_947086415.1. Lineage (NCBI taxonomy): Eukaryota > Metazoa > Arthropoda > Insecta > Lepidoptera > Tortricidae > Pammene > Pammene aurita. Next base: position 29,468,376 of record OX352306.1, read on the forward strand.
GTAACGCGACGTAACGAGGGATCTGTAATTGAGACAAATGGTTTAAATCCTGAACCAACTCGTTCCACTGAACCTCCTGAGTGTCCAGGAGCGGTTCATCCCACGTCATTCCATCGGTAAACAATGACTGCATGAACAGCTTGAATCTATAGACAATCGGTGCGCAGTAACCGCACGGATCATAAAGCCTAGCTATAGTACTTAAAACGCTTCGCTTCGTTACCGCCTGCCCCAACGGTACATTGACCTGATACGACATGGTGTCGTGCACCGGGTTCCACTGTATTCCCAATACCTTTATGAGGCTCCTGTCTTCAGCGTCGAATTGATGAGGCAGCTCACAATACTCCTGTGGTAGGTCCCGGAGTAACTCGTAACAGTTAGACGACCATTTCCTGAGCTCGTAGCCGGCACTGCTCATGAGTTCTATGAGCTCCGATTGAAGCTGCCGAGCCTCTGTAATGGAGTTTGCTCCAACCAAAAGGTCGTCGACGTAGCTCTGACGTCGTATGACGTCTGCAGCTGGAGACCCTGGATGCTGAGCTTGCCAATCCGCGGCTAGCTGCAACAGCGTCCGTATTGCGAAAAAAGGGCTTGACCGTAGTCCGTAGGTATTAGTATTCAACTCGTAAACCTGTATGTCCTGCGACGGGTCCTTACGCCACAGGATCAGCTGATAGCGCCTATCACTAGGGTGTATCCACGTCTGCCGGAACATCATCCGGATGTCGGCCGTGAACACGAACTGGTGCCGTCTGAAATTCAACAATATCTTTGTAATATCATTCTGAAGAGGCTTGCCTGAATGCAGGCATTCATTAAGAGCTATGCCATTGCTACTCTTCGATGCTCCATTAAAGACGACCCGAAGCTTATTTGAATCTTTTTTGAAAATCGCATGATGCGGAACACAGTAGTGCTCCGAGTCAAACTGGTAACTGGATTTAGACATGTGTCCTAGAGACTCATATTCCCGCATGAACTCCTTATATTTCTCAGCCAAGACTGGATTCTTGGCTAGCTTCGCCTCTAACGAATGAAGCCTGCGTACAGCAATGGCTCTGGTCTCGCCTAGCGTGGGTCTGTCTGACAAGAAGGGCAGCCGCACCATGTATTTCCCGTCAGGCATACGTTTAGTAGTAGAAGTATACAACCTTTCACATTCCAAATGTTCCGGATGATCTGGTTGGTCTTCTGGAGGCTGCTCCACCTTCCAGAACTTCTCCAGCACCTCTTCAAGCTTGGTAGCGTGCACTCCGTAGTCTTCCACGGACGTTCCTCTCGACTGCTGCGCCGAGGTGTCAGCAGGGTGTGTCCAGATGGCTCCCATGAGGTACCGTAGGCCTCCACTCCTGTAATGTTCGTGAGCATCTTTGAACCAGTGAACATATAATTTAGCACATCCAGGCCGAAAATGATGTCTACATCTTGAGATTTGTCAAAATCGGGATCGGCCAGGCTGAGTTTAGACGCATCTAAGTGGGCCTTTAAATAATGGTTACAGGCCGGAATATTTCCTGTAACGGTATACATGGCGGTTGCCACAACGCTAATTATAGGGACTAATTTTCCTACTGGCTTAAATACTATTTTAGCAATTGTACCGGGTACCTTGACCTGTTGGTTTCCGATCCCAACAATGTTACTTCCTATATACTGTTGATGTAATCCTATTTTATCTGCAAATGATTTCTTAACTATCGAGCATCCCGCGCCGGTGTCCAATAGTGATCTAGCCATAATATAATTGCCTCGGCCTGACCTTACCATAACATTAGCAGTAGGACTGACCCGAATCGATGACATCATCATCCGGGGTTCCGATGGCACATCAACAGCAGCCTTATTTCAAGAACGGCGCTCAGGGCTGCCTCGAGTGCCGAAACGTAGGCTGTGGAAAGACTCCTGCGCCTGGCGGGCCCTCGTTCCCACCGGAGGGCGCGGTATGTGACCAGCAGTCATCAATTGAGCTGGCTGGACCTGCTGTGGAGGAGGCGACCTAGTCTCTTCTCTCCACCTTGGAGGGCTCGTACGAGGTTGTTGAGCTCGCTGCGCCCAAGACCCTTGTGGCGGGGTCGACACCCTGTGTCGTGGTGGGGACCTACGCTGTGGTGGTGTACTTACCCTTCTGGTGGGTGGGACCGGGGTTCGCTCATGGACCCTGTGCACTGCTTCCGCGGCTTCCGCTTCCTCCCTGCACAGCAACGGGCTATGCGACCCTGACTGGCACGCACCGCACCAATTACGAGCCATACACTCTCTCACGTAATGAGAGCGAAGGCATTTAAAACATGCACCATTCTTCCTGACCCAGGTTTTCCTCTCCGAAACAGCTAGACATGCGAAGAATGGACATTTGTATATAGAGTGTGCACTACTGGAACAGTACGTGCACAGACCTTTAGACCGATTCACCTGATCAGCTTCTTCCAGCTCCGCAGCTAGGACACGTGGAGGGGACGCTCTGCCGCGTCTTCCCTTGGTCGGTGACAGCCGTCCCACCGGTGCTCTTCCCGCTGCCGCAGTGGGAACCGCCTGCTGCACCCGACACTGCTCATCCAGCAGCGCCAGCAGCTGATTGAGCGTTGGCAGGACTTGAGGATCCGTGCCACAGCGTTCCTCAAATAGGGTTCTGATGCGAATAGGCAGCTTTTGTAACATCATGTAAACAACTAAATACGACCACTCAGAAACCGGCTGCTTTAACTTTTCTAGGGCCTGAATCGACTCGCGCAGAGGATCATAAAACTGTGTTCGCAAATTTATATTCGGGCCCCCGACATTGGGCAGATTGACTATCCGCGCAATGAAGGTGTCCACAAGTTGTCGGGAGTTATGGTACCTTTTCTTAAGAAGATCCAATGCTACAGAGTAGCTGGCTCCATCCACAGGTAAGTGTTGTACTACCATCAAGGCCTCCGCCCGCAATGACGTTCGAAGGTAGTAGTGTTTCTCGGCATCAGACAATGGACCTGCATCCACTAATGCCATAAAAAGGTCATAGAATGACATCCATTCTGTCATATCCCCGCCATATGTTGGCAGTTGTACCAAAGGCAACTTAACCTTACTGTGATACTTAGCTGCACCAGCTGTCTGTTCTGACTCCTCACCTGATGCCTCATCCAGTTGGATAAGAAGTCGGTTGATCTCGGCGAACTGCTCCTGGTACTTGAGACGTTCCGCCTCTGTTAGTTCCGTATCGCTTGTCAATACCGCCTCATAGGCCGTGATATATGTTTTATATACCTGATCAAAATGCCGCTTGGCCACCGCTGTCGCTGAAGACCCGGACCTGGCAGCCACCGTGCCGGCGTAATCAATAAGCATTTGATACCTCGTACCCGACTGTACCTTAGCCTTGAGTGACAAGTCGTGAATAGATATTAACTTACCTGGTAAAACACAAATACTTCACCGCGCCGCGCGTATTTTCAATCAATCACCTATTTGTGAGTATTTACTAATCAATTCGAAGCTATATTCTATCCAATTAATCTAATCCTAAGTATTTTTCAAGTAATATTAGTTGAGAAATCTATCACAAATAGCCCACAACACAACTTGACTTTTGACACTGACGTTTGTCAAATGAAGTTCAATGTCATAGATAATAAAGTCTCTAAGAAGGTCCGGATCGCCGCTACACGTTCCTACCATTCAGATCGTTCACTCAGCACAAAACCGGTAAACGTCAACCGGATGTATCACTTCACTATGGCGACCTCCAAATGTCCCACAATGACACGTTTCACGTTGATCGAAATGTTTATGACGTAATCGCGCACTGAATTTACACAATGAATGCAAACAACTGCAAATTCCACTCGACGAATCCTTGATTGCCGTGGCGCGATTCTTGGCCCTGGATTGCTTCAATCTTGCCCCAATCACGGGTTTTATTTTATATTTTCCCAAATCACGGGTTTTGCTATTCGTGCGGTTGTTCCCTCTCATGGGTCACACCAAAAATGTACGCAGAACTAGCCCAGTCGCCGCGGTAGGCCGGTTAGGTACATCTCATACTTCTCTGGTAGCAGTCGAGTCGCTCCGGCACGGTGCTGTAGAGAGTTTCCAAGGAGCCACCATCATCTGTCTCGTAGATGAGTAATCTACGAGACAGATGATGGTGGCTCCTTGGAAACGTAGATGAGTAATCTACGAGACAGATGATGGTGGCTCCTTGGAAACTCTCTACAGCACCGTGCCGGAGCGACTCGACTGCTACCAGAGAAGTATGAGATGTACCTAACCGGCCTACCGCGGCGACTGGGCTACGCGGCGACGCGCCGCCTCGCCTGCTGCGGTAACGACGGATGGGTTTCGAAGAGAAACAACGGGCACTCTTTACACGTATATTTCTCTTGCCTTAACCTAGATTACACTTTACACTTAAATTACGCCATGTTTATTTTAACAAAGGCTCGCGCACCGCGACAATGACAGCACGTCTAACCACTACGACGGCTAGCTGAACAGAGAGAGCAATATCAGACGGAGCGAATGAACAAAAGATCGTGCGCATTCACTCTATTAGACTTGAATACATTTTAACTAGATGGCGCTGATTTGCGTGAACACTTGGCACCGTCCCATATTCCAGGCACCAAAATCAATGCTGGCGCTGCGGCATCCTCGGCCGAAGACCTCAAGCGCCGCAAGTATGTTGCTCTAGGAAGTAGCTACATATTTGCGGCGTTTGGGGTTGAAACTTTGGGGTCGTGGGGGCCAAGCGCGCGCCGACTGTACAAAGATCTATCGGCGCGCCTAATAGAGGCCTCTGGTGACCAGACGGCTGGCTACTATTTTGCACAACGTATAGCTATCGCCATTCAACGTGGCAATACGTCCAGCCTTCTGGGCTCCCTGCCCGTTGACAGTGATCTGGACCAAATTTTTTATCTATAGTTTTAAGTAGTTTAGTGATTATTATATTTTTATTGTTATGTGTTGTTGTGTTGAAATAAATTGCAAAATTTAATCATTATCATAATCATAATCATATTTTTTTTATTCGAAGTACATACAAAAGTAGAAATAACAAGAACATTTAAACATTCAAAAAAAAGAGTTTACTTCAAAAAAAAGAGTTCTCCATTAGAACAGAAACCCTATTTGTTTACTTTTATTTATTATACTAGCTATGATACCCGGCTTCGCTCGGGAGTTGATATGAGATTACGTGGTAGATGAAATAAAAAAACATACTATGACGTAAAAAGTAAAAAATATATTTTGAAAACATTTTCTATATTTACATGTATTTACATTTTCTCATTATTTACACTACTTGTTTATAAACAACATTTTTCATTTTATTGTCCGGGGTATATATATATAAATTTTTCGAACTTCCTACTCTTGAGCAAGCTACATATAGCTGACCGTGAGAGAAGCAGGATTCTTTGAGGTTGATGCCACAATATTTCAAAGTTTGCCCTTGCGCTTTGTTAATTGTAAAACTAAAGGCTAATTTAATTGGAAACTGCAATCTTTTAAATTGAAATGGCAATTCAGAAGAGATCAGTGGTATTCTAGGTATAAATACTGTGTGTCCTTTGTTCTTTCCAGAAATAAGTTCAGCTTCAATGACATTACTCGATAGCTGTTTTACGATCATCCTTGTTCCATTACATAGTTTTGGGGAGTTGAGATTTCTGAGTAGTATGATTGGAGATCCAATTTTCAGACGAAGGCAGTGTAATGGCATTCCTGGTACTTGTAAAGAGTTTAGAAATTCAGTAGGAAAGTTGACACTTTCTTCAATGGATACCATCGTGTCGATCGATTTATATACTTTCTCTTCACCAGGTATTTTCTTTAGAATATTAACCCTTAGGTGCATGATTTAATTTTTTTTTGCAAAAAAAATATATGTGATTAGAAAATGTACGTCAATGATGGAAAAAATAGTAAAAAAAATCATAGTCATATTTTAATATTTTTTTTAATAAAAAATCCCTTGGTATCATAATTGATACTCCATGGAGTGTGCACTAAAAAAATTCTTCTTTTAACATAATTAAATATTAAATAATTAACTTTATAAATAGAGTTTAAACAATCAGAAAAAAACGTAAACTACAAATGGAAGTATTTAAAACACGTAGAGTTTTTGTTTGAGCATAAAAACACTTTACACTTATTGTACTCGACATTTCATCCTTTTATCCCCCTTTATAAAAAATTGCAGTGGAATTGGGTCCCTGTATTAAATTTTTTTTCTTCTGTCATATTTGTAAGTTCTTCTTCTGCCTCCTCTTCCTCAAGAGCTACTTGCAGTTCTTCGAGCGTTGGATAAAACTCGAGATCTTCTCCGTCAGAATCGGCATCGTCTTCCGATATTTCTCTACCTTCTAACTGTGCCCACCATTCTTCTGTCCTTATATTTTAATACTCTATAACGAACCATGCTATAGAAATTATAAAAACTCATATACATACCCAAACTACATGCCAAATATTAGTACAATACAAACAAACAAAAAAATGTCATAAACCGTGCGAGTAGAAAAATAGAGCAGACCGCATGGAGTATCATTTTTGATACCACGAAAAAAGGCGCTATCACATGGAGTATCGTTTTTGATACCAACTTAAAACTCAAAAAAATATTTCAAAGAATACATATCTAACAAAAATGCATATTATGTAATATAACTATTGATACAAAACTTATTTGTACATTTTTTTCCCATTCAAAATATCACGGGATTCACCAGATAAACAAAAATTAAAACTTGCAAATTTCATTATCGCAAAAAGTAACCGAACAATTGACAGTTTTGACGTTTAGTATAAAAATGGATGCACTATGGTTGCCAGTTTTTTTTTTCTTATTAGTATTGGAGCAAAGGTAACTAACTTCGGTCAATAGACCACGATGATAAAAAAATATGAATGTTGGTGCGCAGAAAAGACAAGGTATCATTTTTGATACCGTATGCACTTAAGGGTTAAAATTGATATCGTCAACAATATTATTTTTAGTGGCCAAAATTGCTCATTGAAATAACCACTCTACGTTGGTATAGTTCTGAATAATATTTGGATAAATTTTGTCGATTAGTTCGTTTTCAGTAGTGGCTATGTTACAGAAATCACTATTGAGTTCAATGAGGCCGGTCGTTTGGTCAGTAGGATATGTACCTTCGCCTATTTGTAAAAGTATTTTAGCAAAATGTGCTGTTGTTTCATCTTTTGATAATTCAACCCTCATGTTTTTTGTTAATTGCAGTATTTGTACTTGCGGCCAGAGATGTGACTTTTTTAAGCATGCATTGATCTCGTCTGCTGGTGTTGATTTGGGAATAACTGGAAGTGTTTGTCGAAAATCTCCTGAGAGTATGAGTAGAGCTCCTCCCATCATTTCAGAGTTTTTTCGCAATTCTTGTAATGTTCTGTCCATGGCTTCTAGTGATTTTTTATGGGCCATGGTGCATTCATCCCAGAAGATAATTTTAGCATGTTTTAGAAGTTGACCCCGTCCAGATGTTCCTGAGATTTTACATACAGGGAATTGTTGTTCGGCTATATTCAACGGTAGTTGTAAGGCAGAATGGGCAGTTCGTCCTCCTTCCATAAGTGTGGCTGCAATGCCGGATGATGCTAGTGCCAGTGCGATGTGTTTTTCAGCACGTATTTCCGCCAGTATTAGATTTATTAGAAACGTTTTACCGGTGCCTCCTGGTGCGTCCAAGTAAATAATTCCACCAGTGTTGTTATTTATTCGGTTCATTATAACGTTGTAAATTTTTTTTTGATTGTCATTGACGAGTGGTTTGTTGTGAGCAATGTATTCAAGTAGTTCATTGACGTTGTACCTTTTTCCTTTGTAATTTCGTAGTTTAGCACACTGAAAGTATTTCTTTGTGGTGCTGGCATTCCAATTTCTACTAAGGTCTGGTTATTTATTGCTAAACATTTATCTTCTAAGCGAATGAGTGTTTCATTGAAGATGTCGTCATTGAATTTTATAGTCAGTTCTGGATTAGCTTGTCGGACTTGGTACAATATATCATCACTCATATTCCTTTTGAAAGAGTCCCATAGCTGTTTTGGGTTTGATGGGTACCATGTTGTTAGAATTATGGCGAATAACTCTCGAATTTGTTCAGCTGAAGCTGTGAGTGTGGCTTCTTGTAGTGTTAATTCTCAGTGGTTATCGTTTTCCAATAATCCTAAACTTTGACATGCTTCTCTGTAAGTCTGGCATATGTAGCCGTCAATAGTCCTGAGGATCTGTGAAACTTGTTGGTCCCCGTATTTCGTGTAACAACATTCGGAGATAGAAACATTCGGCATTGTTTGGATGTACAGTGTATACTCGACCTATTGCGTTAGTTTTCATTATTTCTGGATGACCCTCTTCTGGCATTCCTTGTTTTCATCGTTGAAAAATTTTCCTTGTTTTGTCCCACGTATAATAAATAGGAACGTCGACATACAGTAACGTCTTTGCGAATGGATCCGTTTGGCAAAGTTGGAAAAAAGCTGTTAATGTTGTGTTCTGAGGTGGTTCGCTTGCAATTTTTCTAGCCGAGACTTTTGTGAAGTAAACTCTCAGTCCATTCTCCAAATGTACTGCTAGATGTTGCACAGCTGGTTCGCGTTCGTGTATGGGAAAACTAAAAATCCTCCACGCTGCTTCGTTACTGTTGATGTATCTTCCCATTTGGTACATGAGGATTTCATCATTTCTATTATTTTGTTCGCTATTTTGGACTATTTGAAATACTGCCATATCACTACCTTTGTTTACGTACTTACATTTATATTTAATAGATTTTACTGAATTGCAATATTCAACGTTTATGTGTGCTTGGAACATTTTGGAAAGTAGTGGGTTATATGGTACTACCCATTGATTATCTATTTCCAGTTCGTCTCTGCCTTGTATTAGTATTTTTGCTGTGAAGCCACCGTTTTTCGGTGATCGTCTTCTATATTTGGGATAGCCGTCATCTTCAGTTTTTGTATCGTCCAAGTATGGTTTTGGATATTTTTTTGTACATTTTCCATCACTCATGCATGGCGCATTGAAGTTTAATGGTCCACATGGTCCGTGAATCATGTTTTTCACTACTATGTTGTATAGTTCCGGATCATTTTGTGGATTGGGAAATTCAGCTTGGATGATTTTGTCGATATCCGTGGGATAAATTTTATCGTGTAGCCATATGAGATTGTGTGAGTGAGGTAATCCTCGTTTTTGCCACTCGATTGTATACATCCAGCATCTAACGGTTCCAAAGATGTGGTATTTTGTGATGACTTCAATAAATCTTATTTGTTTTTGTCGAAAAACTCGGGCTATCATGTCGTGTCGATCCATGGAGGTTTGTCCGTATTTTAGTTGTTCTTTAATTTCTGGCCATGATGAGTTGCATGTAAATGTTATGAAGAGATCAGGTCGTCCATATTTTCTTACGTAGGTCATGGAATCTTGAGTATATTCGTGCATATGTCTTGGACTTCCTATGTATGATGAGGGTAAGATTACCATTGTTCCAATATCGTCAATATTGCCGTCATTTATGATCGCATCTCGAAGGTGGATGTATTCTTCTGTGCGTAGTTTCTTCTGATTCAGTCTTATGTAAAGCATCCGTTCTGCTTCTATTTTTGCGTACATATCTACCAGAAATTGTTGGAATAAACGGCGAGTGTTGAGAATGTGATTATATATTTCATTGTCTCTGATCATTAAGCGGTAAGCATAGAACTCCTTGGAAGTGACTTTTTTGTTTGTTTCTATGCCTGTTTTAGGATGAATTTGTTTTATATTGAAATGATAACCATCCTCTCCGTGCAGAAATATTAACGGATATTGAAGAGCATCATATGAACGGTGTGTCTCTGCAATGCGTTGTAGTCCTTTTCTTCTTCGTTGTACAATTATGTCACGGCTTGTATTTTCATTGTCCACAATTACGATGGCGACTTCATCTATCTGAGGTGCATTAAATCTACGTTCGTGTTCTCCACGTGGTCTTTTATCGGCTCGAATTACAATTTTATAGTCATCAGAAATCATGCGGTCTAGTGTTGTTTTGAATATGTAAATCAGTTGATTGTATTTGTGTAAGATCCTCTGTACATCTTGGATTATTTCGCGTTTCAATCCAATAAAATTTGTACATCGTTGATCAATTTCGTTTTCTTCATTTCCGATGAAATATACTTGCAGAAATTTATAGTCATCGTTAGTAACGATCCAATTTTGTGATAAATTTGCCCTTGAATTGAAAATACATATTCAAATTTGTCTCTATTAGTGTCAGTCGAAGTAACACCGAAAGAAGTCATTTGAAAGCAGGAGTTGTATGATCTTATATTTTGAAGAAAGTGTTTTGATTCTGGTGTTTCCCCGGTCATGTAATGTAGAAATTCCAGTGGAGGTGCTTCCAGTGGTGGTAATCGAATTTTTCCATTCATGCAACAGAGACCTGGTGTTTCTTTAGTGAATTTTTTCGCGTGGCAAAATTGGCAAATGTTATTCATTTTTCCGATCACAACATATTTATGATCGTAATATTTCTTCGTCGGTTCGTAGTCGAATACTTCCTTTGTTAGATTATCTTTTAAAATGCTCGATTCTTCAATACTTTTATTTTCTTTTCTTTCTTCGCTTTTTCCGCTTCTCAGGGTGCTCATTCTGGTTCGTTGATTTTGTAAACGTGCTTCGCGCTCTTCTTCCGTTTCATTTCTTCGATTTTCTTTTTATTTCCGCCGTTTCGCTGCAGAACTGGCAAGATCTCCACCTCTTTTACGTCTAGGCATTGTATTCTGTAAAATATAAATTAAATGAACATTTTATAGACAAAAATATTGTTACGTAAACGTGGAGCACGTTGAGACAAAGAAAAAAAAAATATTTAATCTTCAAGCGGTCGCGCGATATTTTGTTTACGGCCAAAGTATATAGAAAGCATCGATTCAACGCCGCGCGACTACTTGAAAGTTAAGGAAATTACAATTAAAAGCCGAACACTGGCCGGGAATAAACGTCAAAATGACCTAGCGTATTTAATTAGTGAAAATAAATGTTTTAAAAGTGATTTATAACGAGTTACTGTGTAAAATGACAAGATCTCAATGAAATTAAAGTGTAACAGTGTTATCTCTAGTATTAGTTTACTTTAAGGAGTAAATTATTATGACGAAAAATTTTGAGCCAACTGTCAACGGCTTAACGTTCAAGATTTAAAATTACACCGAATTTACATGGAAATTGCCTTCATTTCATCGAAGACTTTTACAGGGGAGTATTGCTTTTCACATTTATATGCCTTACTTTTAGTCTGATTGTCCAAAATAACTTAATATTTTTAATATTCAGTACCTAACCTATGGGCAAGTAAGTTCTTGTTAAAAACAGTGGTTCATCTTACTAAACTAGCCAAAGTGAATGCTAATAAACTCAGAAATAGCACAGATGTATTCAACGAACATTATTATAAGTTGACGTTCAAAGTATAAAGTTTTTTTTTGTGTAAATTCCTGCTATAAAGCTTAATTTAAATACTAGAAAATTTGAATTTAAATACTTTTTTCTGTTAGTACCATTGTGAATCATACTTGCTAGGCTCAGATTTCTTACATTGTCAATATGTTTTCAGCACAACCCTCTAAAATGACTACTCGCAGGGATGTTTTGGTCGCTAAAGTCCAGCAACTACAAAGGGATCTTAAGACGGCGACTGAGCTGAATGACAGACTCCTACAAGAGCGGGAAGAAAGTGAACAGGAAATCGAGCGTGTTATCCGAGCAAACACTGTTCTCAAAACTCAGCTTGCCAACCAGGACATTGACTATGAAGATATCCAGGGTCAGCGGGATGAACTTCAAGCTACTGTAGACCGATTTGAACAATGCCAGGAAATACACGAACAGGCATTGCAACGCATCAAGGACCTGGAGCAGCAGCTGGGGGAGATGGACCTTAAAAAAAATTATACTTGCAAGTACTGCTCCGAGCACTCCGGGCCGCCAGACAACAATTTAAGTATTTTTGCTGAGCTAAATAGTTTTGAAGTAGATTTAGTAAATGACAGCATAGTGGACTCTCCTTTTATGGAAAATATAGAGTTTTCAAGTTCTGTGTGCATAGGGAACAGTGATGGGAAAATTTCATTGAACGGAAGAAAAAAGATAAAAAAATATTTAAAATTAAATAGATTCATAAAAAAATCTAAACTTTTGCTGAAATGCCACAAATTCTTATTTAAATCATTAAATTCCAAATGTAAACATGTAGCCTTGAGAGATGAACTCCTAAAGTGCCAATATCAATTAGACCAGACAGTAGAGGAGCTGAATCATCGCTCTGCTGAATTAAGCAAATTAGAGTCAAAGCTCTTAATGATAAGCATGAATTATCTAGTAAAACGCTACAGGAATACATAGCCTTTATGAATAATGTTCTAGCACCGGGCAGCGGCTACCCTCTGCGCTTGGAATCGCCACGGCCGCCGAGTCGCCTGGCTGCGCCGGGCTCGCCCGCGCCCGCGCCGCGCGCCACGCTGCTGGCGCGCGTCTCCGGCGCGACCACTCCGCGTCGCCAGCCCGAGCCTGACCTTAGCCTGGACGTCCGGGAGTCGTCGCTGGGTCCTTCACAGTCATGCCCTGGATTGGATGTCGCACTGGATTTATCCCTGCCCTGCCCAGTGGAACCAACTCCACCGTTATCGTGCCCAGGCGAGGCGGGTCCACCGCCGCCATGCACTGTCGAGCCGGGCCCATCGCCGCCATGCACTATCGAGCGGGGCCCATCGCCGTCGTGCCCAGTGGCACTGGATCTATCGCCGTCGCGCTCAGTCCAACACACTCCATCGCTATCGTGCCCTGTCGAGCTGGTTCCGCCGCCGCCGTGCCCGGTGGAGGCGCCACTCTCGCGCGCGCGCCCCGCCCCGCTGGTCCCCGCGCTCGTGCCCGCGCCTGCGCCTGCGCCCGCACCCGCACCCGCGCCCGCGCCCGCACCTGCGCCCGGCCGCACCGTTCTATATACAGACGAGGTGGGCGCCGGGCTCGGCGCGCTGCTGGCGGAGCGCTTGTCGCGAGGCGTCCTTAACAACTGTCACCCGGGCGCCTCCTTCGATCGTCTGATCAAATGTATATCGGTCGGCGAGTATGACCGCGATTCCACGCTTGTAGTGTTTTTAGGAAATAGTATAGATTGCACTAAACGAGATATCTTGAGATTATCCGAGACCCTGTCAGATATTGGCCAGCGAGATTCTGTAAAAATAATTATCTGTGCCTTACCATACAGAATGTCGAGTCATATAAATAAGAGGGTATATTCTTACAACTCCGTATTTTATAATCTTTCTTTGTACAGTAGTACGATTTCGTATTTTGATACAAATAAATTTATTGAGGATTTTATTATGCCCCATGATAGGACTTACCTTCCGAGAAGATGTCTTATAGATTGTGCTAACCTGTTAGCATACAATATTGTAGACCCCGTCGTGACTAGCACGGCGGATGATAGTTTTATTAAGACGAATCCCGATTCATACTGCAGGGGCTCAGATTTAGAGAGGCAGCCGTCTGGTGATATCAATTTAAACTGACTGCTACGACAACGAGTGCACCAGCCGGCTCCGTTCCTAAACATAACTGTGATGCTAGCATAAGTAGTAAAACTGATGTATTGTACTTAGTTCACCAAAATATTCAAGGGTTTACCAGTAAACAACTGGAAATTGATTTATTTGTACAACACTCGAACATTGATATCCTCTGTATAACGGAGCACTGGCTAAAAGGTCATGAATTTATGTTTAATTTCCACAATCATAGTGTAGTAAGTAAATTTTTTAGAAAATCCTGCATTCGCGGCGGGTCATTAATAATGGTAAAACATGATATAAAAAGTAAGGAGCGGAAAGACATTGTTGAATTGTCTGTGGAACGCCATATTGAACTTTCTTGTGTCGAGTTAGAAGAATTTATAATTATATGCGTGTACAGGCCTCCATTGGCAAACTATAACACATTTGAGTCAGTGATAGATGAAGTTCTTACAAGTGTTTTTTGTAGTAATAAAAGTGTTATTGTGTGTGGTGATTTTAATATCAACTTACTTGAAGATTCATCCATGTGTGTAAGGTTACTTAGTACTTTCAAATCCTACAATTTAGTAAATTTATTTTGTGAGCCTACACGAATCACAGCAACCAGTGCTACATGTATAGATAACATTTTCAGTAACAAGGATGCGACTAGTAAATCTATAATAAACAACTTAAGTTCTGACCACTGTGGACAAAAAGCCTCTTTTAGCGGAAAAACTAAGGATATTCCACAAGTCACTATGTGCAGACCAATTTCCGAAAGACGATTAGATTTATTCAGTCGGAATATCACGAAACAATTATGTTATGTTCCATTTACCCAGGAAAACCCTAACCGTATGAGTATTGAGTTGTTTAACTGTATTAAAAGGGAATTTGATGCCTGTTTCATTCCGAAGAAGGTGCAAGGCAAGGTCAAGACGAAATTTAGCGACTGGGCTACGCCGGATATTCATGAGAAAAGACGACGGCTCTATGATTTATATGACTTGAGAAGAATTAATAAAAGTCCGGAATTCCTAGATTATGTCAGGAACTTTTCTAAATCTTTTAAGATGATGTGTGCCGCTGCTAAAGCTGATTATCTGTCCAGAAAGATCCAAAATTCCAAGGATAAAGTAAAAACTGTTTGGCAAGTAATCAACGATGAAACTGGGAAACGTAAAATCAAAGATCCGCACTACAACCTACGTATTAATAATAATTTAGTGAGTTCGGACCTTGAAGTTGCGGATCATTTTGAGCAGTTCTTCTCTAATATACCGGTAGAAACAACAAAGTCTCTTCATTCATCGCCTGACGTCGCTGAGGCAATACTGAAAACAAACATAGCAGAGTGTACAGATTTCTTTAAATTTTCATATGTTACTCCGAACTTAGTTATTAAAACATTTAAATCCCTAAATTTAAAGAAAACTGAAGATCTTTGGGGCCTATCTGTTAAAGTTCTACATTCCATTGTTGAATCGATTGCACCACATTTAGCTGATATATTTAACAAATGTATTGATACAGGAATATTTCCAGACATAATGAAGCACAGCAAAGTCATCCCCTTGTTCAAATCAGGATCGAGAACAGAACCAAGCAATTTCAGACCAATTTCAATACTGCCGGCACTGAGCAAAGTTTTCGAGAAACTAATTCTAAATCAACTTGTGTCACATTTTAACCGAAACGAATTGTTCGCCAGAAATCAATTTGGTTTTACCAGAGGTCGCTCGACTACTGACGCAGGTGCTGTTCTTCTTGAGCACATCTTTGCCGCTTGGGAAAAAAAACAAGATGCTGTTGGAATATTCTGTGACCTATCGAAGGCATTTGATTGCGTTGATCACGAAAATCTAAAGAGAAAACTAAGCCATTACGGGATCAAAGCTGGTGCCCTTAACCTCGTCTCATCATACCTATCGGATAGAACACAACGAGTGGTTATTAATGGAACTCAATCTTCTGGGTCCCCTGTGGCACTCGGAGTGCCTCAAGGCTCAATACTTGGTCCTTTCCTGTTTTTGGTGTACATTAATGACCTACCTAAAATTGTGCAAGATAAACATGATATAGTGTTATTTGCTGATGACACATCTCTGATATTTAAAGTGGACAGAAAAGAAAACAGCTTCGATAGTATTAACAGTGCACTCTCCAAAGTAGTAAATTGGTTTACGGCTAATAACCTACTTTTGAACGCCAAGAAAACGAAGTGCATCAAATTTACACTTCCCAACGTCAAGCAGATTAACAGCAGCAAGATTATAATAAATGATGAAATAATGGAATTCGAAAATCAAACTGTTTTCTTAGGAGTCACTTTAGACTCGAAATTACAATGGCATCCACATATAGCTACCCTAGCTGGGAAACTTAGCTCTGCAGCCTATGCCGTGAGGCGAATCAGCCATCTAACAAACAGTGAAACTGCCAGGCTGGTATACTTCAGTTACTTTCACAGTGTTATGTCGTATGGAATTCTGTTGTGGGGTAAAGCAGCTGATATTGGGACCATATTTGTGCTACAAAAACGAGCTGTACGTGGCATTTATAAAATGCGCGGTCGAGCATCCGTAAGAGGAAAATTTGAAGAGGCAAATATTCTTACCGTAGCATCTCAATACGTACTTGAAAACATTATGTATGTGCGGAAAAACATCCATAAATTCAAGCTCAACAGTGATATCCATAACTATAACACTAGAAATAAAGATAAGATTGCTGAGCCTGGCCACCGCCTCGGTAAGGTTCGTACGTCTTTTACTGGGAACTGTACACGTTTTTATAACAAAGTCCCCGCTGATGTAGTGAATTTGCCACTAAATAAATTCAAGTCTTATGTTAAGCGCTATTTGTTGAGGAGAGAGTACTATACTTTAAAGGAATTCATTGAGGATAACGATGCCTTTAAGCCTGTAGCTTGATATAGTTAGTACAATACAAATTGAGAAATTATTAGGTACATTACTCTATGAAGCAGCTTTACTAGTGTCCAGTATTACCTGTTTTTCATTTTTATTTTATTTTGTTTTTATTTAGTATTTGGACACTTAGAGACGTTATACATCTCTAAGTCTTGCATTCGCAAATATTTATATGTATAGATATATATTTAATGATCCTGACGCTTAGAGACATGTACATCTCTATGTCACTTTTATATTGTAATTTAGTTCACGCATGTAAAATACGAGCACAGAATATTGTTTCTCACCAGACTAAACATGGCTAGTTTTTATTAATTAATACTTTTTATTAATCATATTTAATTTTAGTTTAATTGGCTTTAGACACAACATTCGGTGCTTGATTATCCATATTTTTTATTATATAGAATATATAGATCAAGACACTTGGAGACCTTATACATCTCTAAGTATATTTTAGAAATAGTATGTTTATTGTATACTAGAATCACTTAAGTACTTTTTTTTATATTATTTAAATTCAAAGTTTATTTCTAACTGTTGATGATGGATTATTATAATTTGGAAATTTATGTAGAAGACACAGTTCAGGTAAGAAAGTATATCAAACTTGTATGTAATTTATTTTCAATAGTCAGATTTGGACTCATCTTTTTTCTTTGGTATTTTTCTTAAACTATAACCTATTGTTGGTTAATCTAACCTTGGTTTGATATGTTTTCTTATAGAACAACGCACTTATATGTATTGTTTAGTTTTGATGTACTGTTGTTTTGAAAAAATAAGTCCCGCCGAGTTTCTTGCCGGACATAATTCTTCTCGGGTCAGAGGTGTAGGGTTAGAACCGGTGTAGTTTGATTTTTTTTCTCTCTCTTTTACTTTGACGTGTAAAAGTGCCCTTGTGGCCTACTTACTGAATAAATGTTTGAGTTTGAGTTTGAGTTTGAGTTTGAAAGAAAATAATAAAAAAACCATTAGAATTAATTAAATACACTATTAAAAATACTCACATTTGATATTTCACAATAAAGGCTCACAGATAACTTTTTTCTTCTTCGCTTCGAAATCGAGAATTAATTAAACACACTATTAAAAATACTCACACGTGATACTTCAAAATAAAGGCTCACACACAGATAATTTCTTTCTTTTTCGTTTCTAAATCGCTTGTTTCGCTGTTCAAATCAAACTAACTCTGGCGGGTGACACCGGGCTCTTATATATTCAGAAAGCTAGGCTCTAGGATATTCGAGAAAGTTGGCGCTAGGATATTCGAGAAAGTTTGGGAATAATCGTTCGTTTAAGTCCATATTGTGTACAATGAATGAAATTCAACTATTCGACAACAGATGGCGCCACTATGTACAATGAATGAAGTTCAACTACTCGACAACAGATGGCGCCACTACACTTACTTTCTGAGTTGAAGGGTTGGAAAAGCCCTTATATCTTTAAAGACACACCCTTTAGGTTAAAACGGGAACTTTCTTGTTCGAGGGGGAATAAAGGGCTATCACACTATATAAGTCCCTTTATCGTGCTGGGACTCCTTTTTAAGTTTTATCGGCACGCACATTTTCTCAACTTAGTTTTATTATATATAATGATAATATTGATAATGCATTAAGACACCATCATCAATTATGTAGTTTGCTCCCCCAACAGCAGAGTAGATAATTCGATTTCAATTACGGCAAAAACCCCGTCAGTTTTTGTCAAAAAACGTGTAACAAGGAAAATCTTGAGCGTGTACGTCTACTTATCCGCCAGCCGTTATCCGGCAAACAGCCGACAAAAAATTGAAACATTTTAACAACGTGGCAACCTTAGAGATGGGGCGCGGAGGACGAGAAAGTAAGAAGAATTTTACATTTTTAATTTACAAAAGTGACAATTTATTCAAATAGAAGCAAATGGCCCGGCGGTAAGACGTCAGACTTTCAATCCGGAGGTCTCGGGTTCAAACCCCGGCTCGTATCACTGAGTTTTTCGGAGCTTATGTAAGAAATATCATGTCATTTGCCAGTCGCTTTACGGCGAAAGAAAATATCCTGAGGAAACGGACCTAATCCCAACAAGCCCTAGTTTTCCCTCTGGGTTCGAAGGTCAGATGGCACTCGATTTCGTTAAAACTAGTCCAGGGAATTGGTTTCCGAGCGGACCCCAGGCTCAATAGAGACGTGGTAAGAAGCCGTAGGATGATGATAATGATTTACTGAAATGGGTTTTGGCATATCATGCATGATGTCAAAGCTCTTCATACGGCCTCTGCGTGTTGGGTCTGTATGCCCACGCAGTCATAAAATGACCGGGCTCGAAAGACCCAAGTTTTTAACGGAGATATAAATGTAAGTGATGACTGATGAAGATTTTGCGGTTGTGGTTGGTTGGTTGGCCTTAAAATTGTTGAATACGATACTATACTGACGATTACTAGTAATACAAATGTAGTCACTTACGAAAGCAATATTATCCATATCTTGACGATGATGTCTGTCTTTAAATTTTTCTTAACTTCTCGTAGTTAGTCTATCATTCACCGTCTTTCCAACTGGTTCTCAGCTAACGGAATGATATTAAAGCTTGAAAAAACAAGTGTAACAGAATTTTACTTGAGGCAAGATCCGGATGTTGCTGTCAACTCTAACTCGGTACTCGTACAAAACACTGCTGTTCCATTTGTTACGCACGCCAAATTTTTAGGGTTCATTCTGGATTCTGGGCTCAAATGGCAGGAACAAATAGGCGGGATATGTGCCAAACTCAACTCAGCCTACTACGTAATATGTCGACTCATGCCTATCCTGTCTATGGAAATCTAATCCTAGCCTACAATGCATACTGTCATTCTGTTTTTTCATACGGAATAGACTTATGGGGCTTGGCCGCTGACAGAGACAGACCGTTTCTCATACAGAAGAAAATTATCAGGAGAATGGCGCGAGTCGCATATGACGCGCCGGCTCGTCAGTTATTTGTAGACTTTCGTATACTAACGCTGCCTTCCATGCTAATTTTGGAGGTAGGCAAATATGTAAGGCAGCATTTAGATCTGTTTCCTAAGAGAACTTGGAACAGTAATCGCTTTCAAGAGCAGAGAAAGCATGATCTGGAGTGGCCAACGCACAGGTTAACAAAAACTGGACACTCATTACACGTCTTGGGACCAACTATTTACAATAAAATTCCCTTAAATATAAAAAACGCTCCCTCCTCTCGTGGGTTTATTTTGAAACTAAAATCTTTCTTAATCCAAAAGGCCTATTATTCTGTAACTGAATTTCTTCTTGAAGAGTTTTAAAATATATGTATGTTAATTTTTGTTTATTGTATAATCACTATAACTTGCTGAATGTAAGTATTATTCTTGTTTTTTATCCAATTTAAATTTTGACATCGATCTAATTTGTAATTTGACAATGTATGTTTAATACAAAATAAATGATTATGAATATGAATAGTTATAATTATTAAAAATTGAAGAAGTTATTACAGCTGTATCGAATTAAACAAAGGTAATCATTTAGACATAATAATGAAATTAAATATAACCGATTATTTAAACCAAAACAAAAATGAATCAATTAATGCACACCTCAAAAAATTACAACACAGTAGAAAATACATGATTAACAAAAAAAGAGGCAAACAACAGGCGGTCTTATCGCTAATAAGCGAAGAAATGATACAAGTTAGCTATATTGATATTTAGTATTTGGTATAGCTTGGAGGCTACAATTACGCAATATTCGCCAAATATTGATATTAACTTCAAAGCAACGGCGATCAAAGGAAGGTCATTTCAGTTCATGACACGGAAGAGCGAGCAGCTTGACTGACCCATTACATTGTTTACACGCTTAAAGACAGACATCATCCTCAATAAATTGACCGTTTTCCAAAGTGAAAGTTATTTTATAAGCGTATTCAACGATTTTAAGAGGCGTTCATTGTATATTTTCAAAATGTTAACACAGACATAAAAAATGCAAATAATTACTTTTGGACAACGCGCTTCTAACATCTCTAGTGTTACAGATGTATAAAGCCTACGAAGACCTACCTTCAGGAAGGCTGTATGTATTCTTACTATCCTTGTTTACCGCTGACATGGCAAAGAAAAAAAAATGAATTGCCGTCCATAATTCATTATTAAAATTATAAAATACTTTCGTGTCCTGAATACGCCCTCCAGAAATGTTCGTGTCTCACTCATATTGTCGATTTTGGTGCTCAGTAAGTAAAAATATCTACAACAGCTTACAGTCTCAGTTAAATGGTAAGGCTGTCAAAGTTTCAACACCGCTACGATTCAGTGTCCCGTATAGTTACCTCCACCTTATAGAGCACCAGAGCCAAATAGCACTAGACCCTACTCATAGTGTTGTGTTCCTGCTGGTAAGTAAGGTTGCCACAGAGCTCAAAGAGGGCCCAGTGTTTTGACGACGAGGGACCCTTATGTTCCTTTAGCCGCCGCTGCTTTTGTAAAGGGTCGGCAAAGCGCATGTGACACCTCTGGAGTTGCAGGCGTACATAGGCTACGGCAGCTGCTTACCATCAGGCGGGCTGTATGCTTGTTTGCTACCGTCGTGGTATAAAATAATAATAATAATAATAGTATGGCACCATATTTCCATTATTTCGGAAATCGCTTTGCCCCTCCCTAAGAAAGGGAAAGGGAATGCTTAACTGCAACACTCTTTGATGTAGAGCTGTTTCTTTGTATTCCCTAATGGAGTCACGCGTTGAGTTAAATGTCTCGATTACGGCCAAAACGCGTTACGTATCGACTCGTATCGACGCTACGTTTGGAGTTTCGGCGGAACAGTGTTCTTTGTGTTTCAAGTTTGGGTATATTGGATCTTTGAAAGGTCTACTTGAGTTTGAGCCTTTTTATAGCGAGAACGTTTCAAACGAGTACTCTGGATATTTAATTGTTTTTTATATGGACTATTGACATTTTGAAATCGTTATATTTCTAGAGGCGAATAAAGTTCGGTTATTTAATGTTGATATCGCAATTATTTAACTGGGATGAAGATAGTTACGAATTTTCAACATATTTAATACAAAATCCAAAGTTCTGCAGGGTAAAAGGAACCAAGTTGTATTGTGAAGAGAAGAGAAGGTTCCCTTTAAAGATATTTTTTTATGTGTTGGGGAATTTAATGAGTGGAAGCAAGTTCGAAATAAATATATCACCTGCTTCATTTTTCACATGATTTTGGAATCGATTGAGAAGTCATTGAGCTATGGTCATGTATCTGTGCCAGGGATGGTATAGGCTCGGTCGTACTTGTTTTCTCATACTGTCATTGAAAATATAATTATTTGTTTCGAAATACAACCATTTTAAAGCTTTATAGTATTTTAATATTATTCATATAGGACATAGGTACGATACAGCAAACAACGACCGTTACCAGAGAAACCTGGCCATCTGTGGTGTTCCAAGCCAAGATCCACTTCGGGTCGTTGCGACACAACATTAAGTAAGTAAAAGTACTTTTACAGACTTGTTGTTCCTTAGAAGTACTTTGAACTACAGCATCAATTTCCCTGTCATCACTAAACTCCACTCGTTAAAAGCGACAAGGGGAAGATATGCAAAACCGTCGAACGATAAATCAAGAGGTACTGACGGCAAAAAAATCAATGATACAGCGGGAGACATAACATGCGCGCATGAGGCGCATGCTAATATGCCTGTGATTGATTAGGTAGCGTCGGCAGCGGGGGCTTCAGATATTGAATGTTTTATGAGGATGTAAGTTTAATAGTTTGATGGTAGTACAACGACTAAAACGTTAATCTCCTAAAACCGTTTGAAAGTTTTCACTTCAAACTTGATTGAATGAGCTTTACCCTGGTCAAAAATCAGAAAATGTTTATGCCGTCTTTGAACTGAGCTATAACAGCAGTGTGGGCCAATACTCGGTGAACTTAACTAAATTAAATAATTCTTCATACATTTATCCATGCTTTGTCTAAGCAACTCGATGTGTGGCCAGGACTAATTTGTCCATTTCGTCAACATCAACAAAGACGATAATTAAAACAAATATAAAACTGTTTAATTATGTAATATTTATGTAACGTAATTTAATAATGTTTTCTTTCAAAACTCTGCGCTTTACTTCCCTCTGGATATGGTCTGATGTTATTCATTCTCAACTTTGCTACGTTCATACATTGCCTTAATGGCCTAAAAATATATTTCAGTCCCAAATCAACTTTGAAATGCGTTCGTAATGGTGAAAAAGTTCCGAAACCCGAAAAGCATCGAATATGAAAACCCCATTAGTCGACGCGTTTGGTAGTCCAAATTCCATTCACAAAAATTCGAATTTTCCTTGGCAGTGTTGTAAAATCCGTTGTTGCTATACCCTGTCCCGTATCACCGCGCACGTGACATGCATCCATCCCTTTGTCCAGGCGAGTTTAATATGAATTCAAAACAAGTTATGTCACCAGCTAATTTACAACGCTCGTAATGTAATGAGATTTCAGGACCTACGCTCGTTTTTGCGAATTCGCTAGGATTGTGATTCGGTTTATAAAAGGATACGAGTATATTTATTGAAACGTATAAACAAAATTCTAATATAAGGTTACTGACAATTCTATTAGGCGTATGTCGTTATTAGTCCATTTCGAAATATGAACGTTTGCGATTGACGGTTGAAATTATTGTTATCGTAATAAAGTGTTGGATTTTTGTTTTCGGTTTTGTTACTGAGTATTAGAAAAGGAAAAAAGTAAACCTAAAATAACGCGAAGAAGAATTTACTCATTTACTTTTTGTGACGCTGCGACACATATATGAAGCTTTTCACTACATAACGACGTAGTGCTACACACGTAGCATAACAAGGGCTAGGACAGACGCAACTACTGAATATTGATGATAAAATATTTATCGATACTATCCACAAAATGTATTGTTTTATGCCTACAGCACACTGTCGAGCATTTGGTATGGATGAAATACTTGGTCAATTGTAAATAAAGATGATTTCTAGTTTCATTATTAAGGGGCACATATTTACTTAAACGCAGATGAATAAAATTTAATAATTATTTCATTCGAGTTTCCGCGTGTTATAACTAGAAATGATTGTATTTTTCAAGAGAGAAAGGCATATCTAACAATCCCATTGAGCCAAATTGTGAATCCAATTCATATCCAATTACAATTTTCTCGCCATTCGTTGCGTTGCGTTTTCAACGAACCGCTTTCTTACCTCGTAGCTTTCATTTTGTAGGCACTCAGCCAGCAAACAATGTTAGTAAATTTAATTGAAGATTGCTATGTTATTTACAGATTTTCTATTTTTATATTACTAAAATTGGCTATGTTCTTGTTTTCGAATGTAGCCAAGAACTTAATTTCTTAGGATTCAAACTTAAAGCTTTCCATCATTGTACCTGCATAAAACAGTCTTAAATGTGATATTAATTTGATTTCAATAAATTCCTAAGTCTCGAATGTTTATGAAAGCTATTGTACACTCGCGTTCAAAAGTGCATACCCAATTCAGCAACAGAATCGTTTGAAGCTAAATTAGACGCCATCTATGCGTTCTTTGTGTAATAAGGCTAATATTACACCTATCTGTAAATCTTACTAGTACAGTAAGCTGTTACTAGATGGCGTTGAATGCAGTCAAAAAACAAAAAAAAAAATGTCCAGTTTACTATTTACAAACTTTGTTTGCTTCAACGATACATTAATCGGTTTTTGAAGTTGAGAACAATTTTTGTTTTCTCTTACTGTTACCTATTTCATTTCAATCGCCCAGAGCTATTCAGAATCTATATCGGTATTCTCTGTATTTCTGTATTGGGTGGCGTCACGGAGTGCCCTTTCATTAAAAAACACAAAATCTCATTGGCGGGGATTTGAACCCGGACGGACACTCTTGCGTTCAAGTCACATGCGCCAGCCACTGGACCAAAGCACTATTAATAATGCCGGTGAAATTAATTACTAGTTGAGACCATGCATATCAAGCTCGTCATTATTGAACTAAATCCGTAAAACATGCCAATGGACTTAAAGTTTTATTACAATGAAACAAACGTCAAAGGCATACCAAAATTTGGGTAATTTTAATTTGCGACACACTTTATTTTTTTTAGTAATATGTCAAGTAAATGAAAGGGTAGATCTAAGTTTTCTAAATACCATACTAAATGTTTTTCTATTACCTGACCGATTGCTTGTTCTATTGTTCGTTGCGGTATACGTCCGAATTCATTGCTTAGTTCATATTATCAATTATTAAAACAAAATGAGTTCTCGAAGCAATATTGACTTGGTATTAAGATCGCGAATAATTGAATTGCATAATGAAGGCTATAATATATCACAGAGAGAAACCGGTGTAAACGTAAGTAGTTTTTTTTTACTTCTTTTCCTCATTAAAAAATGTCTACAGGTATTATACGTCAATTAAGATAATATATTTTTTTAAATTGTTTCAGAGGAAAACTGTTACTTTATGGTTAGGACGATTCCAAGGAGGATCTTTGTTACACCAGCATAGAACTGGTAGACCACGCCTCATTGACACACAGCAACGCCAGTTGTTGGTCGGGAATATGAGGAATATGGCTTTAGGCCGACAAGGCACTATGCGGGTTTGTTTGGCACAAGCGCGCTCACGGTTCGTCGTGCCCTTCATAACGAGGAACTCCATCATCGCAGACACGCCGTTAAACCTTTGTTGACAGATGCACATAAAACAGCAAAGTTACAGTTTGCTCACATACATCGAGACGATGACGACGACGAAAAGACTTTTAAATCCAGTCAATAAGGACGCCTGTCTTTTTGGCGTCAAAATAATACGCAATATGACGACAAGCATGTCTTGCCCGACACGACATGGAATCGGCGGGTCGTATCACAGTGAACATGTGGGGTTGGATGACTGCAGCCGGTCCGGGAGAACTTGTCAGAATACCAAGCCGCGCGAATAGTGTAGTGTAAGTGTAGTACGTGGCCGTGTTGAAGGAGACCCTGATGCCTACAGTTCGAAATGTGTACCCAGAGACTGAATTACCGTTGGTATCGTTTTTGCAAGATGATTGCCCAATACTTGTACACCGCTCGCGTAGGTAGTGTGAAAGAGTGGTTTAAAAAACACAAAAATGATATCAAGGTCATTCCCTGGCCTGCCAGATCACCGGATTTAAACCCTATAGAAAATTTATGGGGTTTTATAGTCCAACGCTGGGATAATCTAAATGAAAGGACCCCGGAAGCGCTGGAAGCAAATTGCATGAAAATATGGGATAGTGTTTGTTGTTCAGATTTGTGTCAAAATCTTATTTCATCGATGCCTTCCCGCTTACAAGCAGTTATTGATTAAGCTTAATTTCAACGTAAAAGAATTTTATTTTTTTAATAAATCTATGTTACTTTGAGGTGGCCTTTTATCGAAACGCTAGTTAAAGTAGGTAAGTAAGTTCGGTGTCAATAGAAAAGTAAAATAATGTAAACAAACACATTCACCTTCATTGCTTCGCACTTACGCATTTTAAACGTAATCTTTACATTATTTTTTAGTAAAAATGTCCGTGAATTACTTATATACCTAACACGTTGACTACATATATTAATTACCTACTGAGATTTCTCCTTGCAAATTGCAGTGAAGTTCTGTGGTTTATGTTATTTATAGATAAGCAAGTAGTTATTATCAATTCAAATCTTAAGTAGGTATTATAACATATTCGCGGCCTCAGCTGGTTTATAAAATAAGATAGAGGGTCGGATTCTCGGATTGTGGAGTGGCTTTTGACATTGGAAATGTCTTTTCGTTCGTTCCAGTATAGGCCCCGATTTCACGAAAAAGTGCGATCCCCTTATACCTCGGAAAGTTGTAAAGATATGATATCAAAAAATGGCTCAAAAGACTCATATATTTACGAGAGCTGTAAGGTGCAAAAAGAATTTTTCGAGAAAATCAAAAAAGAAAAAAGTTATGGCCGGAATAGTGAAAAATAAAAATATTTTTTTCGAAATTTTGGATTTTGGCGTTCGATATTTTGGAAACGAAGAATGATATCAAAAATTTGAGAAGAACTCCTCTGGACAATTTAGTCAGCTACAATTTAAGTCTAAAAAAAAAGACGATGGGGTTAAGGGTCTGCCCTGTAGTCTAACCTTTTTGAAAAAAGTCAGAACGACATTTTTCACATAATTTTTTTTTAACTGACTTCAAGATTTCAAAAGAGGAGGTTTTTATAACTTTATATGTTTTATTTGTTAAATATTATAAAAAAACATATTAAAAATAACAAACATATTTAATATTAACAAGGAACGGCTGATGATGATCAGAAGGGAACTCTTCAACGATGCATAGTTCACGTTTGGCGATTCCTCCTCTTATCGAACACACATCGGTGTTTGTTAAGCAAGTAAGATTGTCAGGACAAATTTTCGTCAAGCTCAAGTTCTGATGATGGGATCGATGAGGAATCGAGGGAACTCCTCAAATCGTAAAGGCAAACACATAGTGATTTTTGTATTTTTATCAACAAATCAAGCATTTTCATTCAAAAGAGTGAAGTGAAACTGTTTGATGAAGTGGAACTGCTGATGATGATCAGAACGGAACTCTTCAACGACGCATAATTCACGTTTGGCGATTTCTCCTCTACGATGTGTTTGCTAAGCAAGTTAGATTGTCAGGACAAATGTTCTTCAAGCTCAAGTTCTGATGATGGGATACATGAGGAATCGAGGGAACTCCTCAAATGGTAAAGGTATACACATAGTGATTTTTGTATTTTTTTCAACAAATCAAGCATTTTCATTCAAAAGAGTGACATTTGATGAAGTGGAACTGCTGATGATGATCAGAGCGGAACTCTTCAATGACTCATAGTTCACGTTTGGCGATTTGACCTCTTCGCTGTGTTTGTTAAGCAAGTTAGATTCTCAGGACAAATTTTCGTCAAGCTCAAGTTCTGATGATGGGATCCAGGAGGAATCGAGGAAACTTCTCAAATCTTAAAGGCATACATAAAGTGATTTTTGTATTTAAATCAACAAATCAAGCATTTTCATTGAAAACAGTGACATATTGATGAAGTGGAACTGCGGCTGATGCCATAAACATGTGAAATGTAAAATGAGAAAGGAATTCTTCAACGACGCATAGTTCACGTTTGACGATTTGTCCTCTTCACTGTGTTTGTTAAGCAAGTTATTTCATTGTATAGAGTGCACCATCTACAATAATCCTTCACCGGCTTCCCCCATTGAAGAAGTCGGTTTTATTTTCTTAAAAATTATTTAGCTACGTGGCTACCATTTCTCGAATTGACTACGGATTTGTAATGTAATAATTTTCTTGTACTTTGAACATTATTATATCCTGCTTATTAATCTAAAAATGAAATATGTATACTTAGGCGCCACGGCGACAATTGTGGTGTGGAAATTTTTCAATTTGTTTGTTCACAGCAGAGTTGGGCACACTTGATTAAAATCGGTGATTAATTACTAATCATCGCTGATTAAATTTTAATACAATTCAATCAAGTAATTTCGCCATGAGTAAATCATTAACGACGGGCGCTGATTGAAACTAAATTAACGCTAATCAACTAACTTGTTCAATGTGATTGACGAATGTATGATTAGAGTGTTCTTAAGCTGATTTATATTATTACTACAATAAGGAGTTTGTTCTGAATTTCACATATTGAACCAGATACATATGTAGAAATTATAATTATCCTAAATGAAAATGAAAATGAGAATGAGAATGAGAATGAGAATGAGAATGAGAATGAGAATGAGAATGAAAATGAAAATAAGAAGCGCATGTGGAAACCGCAGCTGTGTGATAACTGCCTTAAGGCTCCTTATTCCCTAAAAGGTCGAAAAACTCTATTAATGAAAAAAGCCGCATAAAATGCTATTTATAAGATAGTTTGAAGTATTAGTAATACAAAAAAATAATTTTGAACCATGTTTATTATTATTAAGTACCCAAAAATACGATTCTTACAAAAAGTGTCGTGTGAAGTGTGATTTAAGTGTCATTTTTAAAAATTCATAGTAATTTGAAATTTAATGCTATAGTAATGTTTTTTTTTATCGTGATAGAAATATAGTTTAACTTTGCAATGGTAATATTTTTAGGGCAAAATATTCATAGGGTTTTCGTGGAAAAAATGAAATGTAACCGTGTTTTCATCAAAAAACTGGCATATAATCAGAAGATATTTTGTCGATTATCCAAGATGAATCTTCGATTTTTATTTCCATGGCCGTCTCATACATTATATGCTCAATTGAATTTAATTCAAATTGAATAAGAATTTTTACCCTTTTTTGCGTAATCTGAAAATGAACGGTACACCTAACTGGAAAATCCGGAAAGGCCTTTCAAGACAACCAATTTTTTTCATATT
Source organism: Pammene aurita (assembly GCA_947086415.1). NCBI lineage: Eukaryota > Metazoa > Arthropoda > Insecta > Lepidoptera > Tortricidae > Pammene > Pammene aurita. Next base: position 29,497,316 of record OX352306.1, read on the forward strand.
TCACTCGTTAAAATGTAATATTTGCTCCGATGGCCGTCTAGATAAAGAAATGAACTATTATGTGCATCAATAGTTGATTTAAAAAAACTTAGTATTTTCGCCGTAGCCTTCGAAGAAAATGAAGCATTTCGTGAAATTCGCGCATTTTGGGAATAAGGCCTCTTAACTGTAGCCGAAAATCGCAATAAAACCGAACAGGCCGTTTCAAAGTTAAATGGGAGCATTCATTTGTACACTCATACCAAAAACTAACAAAAAAATTGTCGATATTTTGGTAAAGGTAACAATTGCCACTGGCATTTACGCTTTTATTGCTCAATATTGAATCTGCACTATATACAACTTAAGACGATAGCGCCAACCGCCAAATGATACCTTTAGAAATATTGTCAAAAATAGCCATTTATCCTAAATGTATATTATACTCACCTAGGTACCGCCTATTTTTCGTCAGGGAAAAAAGTAAAAGAGCTAGTAGCTACGCAAAATCTAATCAAAATATAATCATCTACTCGTAATGACTAAATCGTTAGTTTAACTAAGCATTCTGTCTTACTAATTTAATCACTTCAGCTAATCATGAGTGAAACTAAAAATCGACATGATTTACTCATGTCGGTGGTCAATCAGATTAGAAAGCTCATGATTGAATTCGTAATCATGTTATATGATTATGAGTAACGTTCTCATTTTTAACTTTAGTTTCAATCACGTTAATTTTTGCCCAACTCTGGTTCACAGGTGTTATGTCGAGGATACTTATGTTAATCTAAGAATAAAATAATTATCATTCAACGTCGTAGTCTTTTTTATAACCTTTTCCTTATCCCGACTTTCTCGTCGCTCAGCGACAATATTTTTTCGAATTCCGTAGATTCATTTCCAATGTGCTCGATAGTCGTGTAAGGCACGAAATCTGTGAATTTTTATTCGTATATACTTATTTGTATATATTGATGCCGATCCTTATTATCCGTAAATAAGTATCTAAGTATAGATAAGTATCTAATACGATAATAATCGAAACACGATTCAGTCATATTTTTAATAAATTGTTGTCTAAAGCAAAGTCGTTATAATTGTGTAATCTATGTTCACTGAATTTCCGTTTGTTTGTTTCAGTTGAATGTTTGTATGAATGGTTACTTTTGATAACAGTCCGATCGTCTATTATGGTAGCTAATAGGTAACCTACTGTTTTTATTGTGGTGAAGCTTCAATCCTTTTCCGTTTTCGGAAATGTTACTTAATAGACGGAGAGCTGGCCACGGCAGGAGTGACACAATAATGAGAGCAACGAAATTGATATAGTTAGACTGCTGTACTATTGTTATTACATAATCTGGCAATCTGGCAGCTTTAAGCCGGGGGGTTCAAGAGTAGCAGACCAGTAAAGTTGTTTATAAATTTAGGGAACGACGCAATACTGAGAGTTCTTGCTTTAGTACGATATAGTGGCATTTGATGTATGTAATTGGAATATAACGTGGAAGCTGTCGCAGTGGGGGGGAAAAGAGGCAGGTTGAGGTTAAATGCATTTATACCGGACGCCTGCGGTTTATTTCCTTCTGATCTGTGAAAACTGTTTGTAATTAATCAGGCGCTCGAATAAAACTTATTAGTTGACAGTTTTCGATGCCAAGACGATATTACCGATAGTTATTTCTAAATAGGAAATCGACTTTAACAGCCAGGATTCTCGGTTTAAATTGTTATGAAAAAATATGTGACATATTAGGTTTTGTTCTGATAATGAACTTAGCTTACAAAGCCACATCATAATACAGCTACTCGTTACTAGATTGCGCTTATATCTACTAAACATAGACAGAATATTACATTTGAATTCCAACTGCTGACCCAGCACGGGTGAGCAGTAGATAATAAACCAATATAAGTGTGCCGCATTGCTACGAATCTCGCGGTCATGTTACACTGGCAGTTAGAGAAATTGGCTCGCCAAGGGGCGCACAACCATTAGGAAATAACAGATATATGGCTGCCTAATTTGTCGATAAAAATAAAATATTAACCCTTAGCCATACCTGGCAATATTTTGATCATTAAATACTAAGAGAATTCAACCAACCGGAGTCGCCATTGACAGGCGTTCCCTTCTGCCGAAAACATATGACCAGTGGTCATACACCTGTATGGACTGACTTTTATCTGACGTATCATACCGTCCGGGTTGAAATCTCTAAGTTGAATACCGATTCTGATAGCCATCAGCATTAAAATAAAAGTTCTTATTTTATTATATTCTCTTTATTTATTACAATATCAATATAAAAGTAATGTTGCAAATGTCATTGTGATAGTTGCCTTCTCCATTCATTTTAATAACATTAAGTAAGATTTAAACAAGGGTGGACAAACGGGGTTGTCAAAAACTCCTTTGTTTATTTGCTGCATGACCACAGGTAAGATAAAATATTTATGTAGTTTATTGTAGTAGTTTCGTTCTAAAATAACGGTTAGATTGGGCAAATTAACTAATAAATCTTACATTAATGTATTTTTGTATTAAAATTACTGATGTATCAGGTAGATTAGGGCAGGTCCAGCAATCAAACTAATCGCGTACTTGTCAACCCTAGATAATCGACAGGAAAAATTGTATGTAGACGTCATGTGCCACCGTTCATATGTCAAAGTTCTGTCAAACACTGATTTTGTACAACATGGGTATATATATAGTACAAACAGAGGTACAGGTCTTACAGAATTGACGCTTCAAAAATGGGTATTTTATTGGTTAACAAGACATGAGACATTTTATTTTTGTAAATCTAAAAATGGGTAAATTTTCACATGAGCATTGTTTAACTTTACTCGTTTTAATATTATATGTCGATGCTTATCCTTGCCTATTAATCATGAACTTGTATCGATATACATATCGACTTTGCGCAGCATTTGAGTAGCGAGTATTTGAAGTGACAGAATGATAGAAAGTTCTAGATAAATAATAATTTACTTGGTGGTACTACCAATGAGCAACATAGATTACCTCACTAAGATCCCGCACTTTAGCGTTTATGAAGGCTTGCAGTCGTTATCTTTATGCTCTTTTATTTATTAAATATTGAGCCGCCTGTCGCACCAGTGGATTGTAGGTTATGACAATATTTGAAACTACAAAACCTAACGCGTACTCAATGAACTCGCTTCATTTCTCATTTTATAAGAAAGATTGGCGCCATTCGTATGCGGGAACATTCATACTTTGGCCATATCTCGATTTTAAAAACACGCTGACACATTATTTTTGTACTTATGGGAGATTCCTTCTCATACGCTTAAAATACTCTCGAAGAATGTAGTCGGTGGTGTACACTTATTTATACGGAAAATGATGATGATGGAATTTCCATTTGCAGAGCTAATCCTTTAGGCTTTAAGATTAATTTAAGAAGGGGAGCCAATCAAATTTCTGATGCAAATTTTTGACGAAGTGGGGGGTGCCCCCCATAATTAATTAAAAATAAAATAGAGCTATATAATCAAGTTTGATATCATTTTCGTGTAAAGCAAGGATGCTGAATTCATTTTTGGTATTTTATTTATACCTTTCCATATAAGAAAACTGAGAAAACATAAAAAATATGAAATCAATGTTTGATATTTTTTTTTAATATATGCCTATATTTTTTTAATTAATGGTCGTAATATGAAAAATGTATTTTCATGATAAAGCCCTGTTATTCCCCTTTATAAAAAGTATATAAATCTTATATTGGTTATAATATCTTTAACGAAAAATAATAATATTAATAGGCCTTTTATCGACCACAATCGAATTATGTAGGAAAAACGATGTGGTTTGAGCTCTAATGCTTGCCTAATTATATCTTTCACAACTAAATGGACGTAAACCATTTTAAACGCTATTATATACCTTGCCTTAGTATGCTTCTTATAATCCGTAAGTGAAATAAAGAGATCGTTTAGAAGATACCGAAACCGGTTACCAATAAAGGGGTATTAGATCGAGTGAGTATTTGGTAGGGTTGTTTTTAAAAACTATCAATTTAGTAAGTACATCATTGCGTTACCCAAATGCTTGTCGGGTACGGATTGGAGGAGTAGAACAGAAGATCGAGCACAGTGGCTAGCCATGGGAGAGGCCTATGTCCAGCAGTGGACTGATACTGGCTAATTTCATCTCTATTGCTAAGACATTAGACAGAGACATAACATTGAATATAGGGTAACCATATAATTTTGTAACCAAATAATAGGGTTACCCTATCGAAAAGAGTTATCAAATAGAGGAGTTCTCCGGTCCCTGTTATCTAGCGACGTTTTCAAGTGAAAGGTACATCATTGGGGATTATCAATAAGGGCCCGTTCATTTTTTTAGAGAGAAAACTTAAGTGGTAGGTATACATCTTCAACTGAAGACAGTCTGTTGGCGAATAGCGCGCTCTAAAATAAAAATAACAATTTTATGTTAGACCTACTTAGACATTTCACAAACTTATTTGAAAATTTCTTAATTTATTATAACTAATATTTACATAACTAAATGCAAGTCTCCATATCTACATGCTTCATCCCACATCTCCATAATTTTGTGGTTGAAATTTTACCCTCGTTCTGTTGACAAATTGATCCGATATCTGGTGCACACCTTAAGTTCTGATGACAATTACATTTTAATAGATTCAGTATCATTGTAAATCCAAGATGGCTGCCGCTACAGCATGCCGCGTATTACATATTTCTTAACAACCCCCTCAATCAAGTATAAAATGAAAGGGATTTACTAGTAGAACACAGTGCATTACGGATCATAAAGTAAGCGGAGTTTACACCGTTGTAGTAACAAAACAACTTGAAAAGAAAATATGTATTGTTTAGGTAAATTCAAAAGCTTTTATTGAAAATAAACAATGCTATAGATAATGTACAAAAAGTTATAAAAATAATTCGGTAGGTTCTAGGTACCAGTCATCACACCACTCTTCTCATCAATGTAGCTAGAGCATTGAAAAGACAAAAAACTAAAATCGTGGGGCGCTTGAATCTTTTATCAATGGACAACGCCTAATATCATTATGCTAGTGGTGTGATGAATGGTACCTAGGACCTATCGATTATCTTAGCCTTGAGTACATTACCTGCATCATTATTTTCAATTAAACCGTTTAATATACGACGTATAACATACTAATTTAACTACTATTAGAAACGGGGTGTTTACCTAACTCAAATATACATGGTATACCATAAATACCATAACAATAATAATATTTTAATAGTATCCAGTCAAACAGAAAATAATTATTTTACTTATTTTATTTATGGCCTGGATACGAGACTTGCAAGCCAAATATTAACTCTGCACTATAATGTGTTACAAATATAACAATTATTTTCCCCACTTCCCACAAAAGTAGGAACATTCATATTTTTTTTACAAAAACGGTTAAAGTTACCACAAAACTTTCAATAAAGGAAATATTTTTCATGAAATTCTCTACAATTCTTGCCTTTGAAGTATCTTGCTAAGACTTATAGTTTTCAATCTATGTGTCGCGAAAATTTTAACCCCCCCTTTTTACCCCCACCGCACCATAAATTTAGGTGGCTCTGCTTCCTAAAATGGCCTATGGGTCCTAACGTCTCACTATGCAAAAGGAGATCCCATCATCACTAAAATCCGTATAATGCTCTTTGTTGTCGTGTGCACCACCGACTAATGGTAACATTAACACTGTTGATTTCCTTGAAAAGAGAGTTTTTGTGTTTTTGATAACTGCGGACTCTGCATAAGTTTAAAAACTTCCTGCCTGTGAGTACCAAGAAGCTGCTTGTGCAGGCTTTAATTTTTCCTATTATAGACTAAGCTGATGTGTGCACTACCAACATTTCCCAGGCTTCCCTAAACAGACTCGATCGTATGTTAAATAATGCCAAACGCTTTATTTTCGGCTTGCGTAAATTCGATCACGTCTCAGGTTATCGTTACCAACTCCAATGCCTGCCTGCACGTCAACGCAGGACTCTTAGAATTCTCTGTAAGTACTCTCTTCTCTATTTTGATTGATCTCTCTGTTCCAGACTACCTTAAGTCCAAATTCAGTTTTGTCAACCCCCGTCCCGGGTGTGAACTTCGCTCCTCCCAGTCTCTTAAGCTTCTAGTATATCCTCCCCATAGCCGTTATCTCTCTTCTTCTTTTACAATCCAGACTATTTATCTCTGGAATGCACTTCCCCTGACAATAAGACAAGCCCCAAGCAAGTTCGTTTTCAAACGCTTGCTTCACAAGCACCTGCTGGATCATGACCAGCGTGAATGAGTTTTTTCCCCTTTGCGCATATGCATTATAATATATACCTATGTTTATTAGTATGTATATTTATTGGTATTTGTGAAGTTTATGAAGCATATATCGAAGTATATTTAAGTAGGTACAAATAAGTTATAGGATAAATCAGCAAGTTTTCTCTTACAGCACTCACTTTATCGAATTTCTGTTTGGCCCTATGGTTGACTGGTAGAGAATGCCTTGAGGCATTAAGTCCGCCATTTGTACTTATTTTTACTGTGCAATGAAGTTTAAATAAATAACTAAAATTCTTGGGTGCATATTTAGATGCACCTATCTGTAGTAATGTTTGTTACAATTGCAGAGTTATTTTGCATAGTTTATGACCAAATACCAAACAATATAAAATGTACATTATTTTTGGGATACTTATCCCAAACCTAATGTACCATCGGGTTCATAATTGCATACCCAATTTATAGGTAAACGTACAGTACGTACAGTAAACGTGATGCTACAAAAAAAAAAGTATAACATCCTAGTAACTATTTTTATGAATATTTTTTTAGTATTTACTCAATTCCGGAAAATATTTTAGGGCAGATGCCCCGTTTGTGGCCACTGTGCCGGTTTTGGCCATTTTCAAAATTACTAAGGCATAGACAAATATACAAGTCTATGGTTTATAGAGTTGATATAAGAGTAAATTATGGCAGCACAGATGGCCCTGTCATCTGTCATGTATCAGTTGTCAGCGTAGCACTATCTATGTGGCTGCTAAAGTGTTTAATAAGTTACCCATAGAAATTAAATCACTCAATTACTTAAAATTTCTGACAGCACTTAAAAAACATGTTATTGACTCATGCCCCTACAGCTTAAGTGAATATTATAATACTGGTCACTGTTAGTTAATAAGTATGTATATATTATAAAATGTTAGTTCATAAGTACATAAATATGTAGCTACACCCACTGGATAAATTTGTATTGATACTATCTACACAATATTAACAAAGACTCATTAAATAAATATTTTCATCATTCCTTATTGATACAAAATGACAGACGTCTGAATAAACAAACTCTCCTTAAAGTGGCCCAAACCGGGGCATTTGCCCTAATATTTTTAGATGATCGTTTTCAGAAAAAAATATTAGCCATTTTAAAAATTGTTTTCCTAGTACCTGCACTCAATTTTCTACTCTTTAAAACAATATATTATTTTTAATTAGTAGGTACAGTCGCCATCAAATATATCGGAGAGGCCAAGGTACTCAAAAATATCTGAACATACACTTTATCGCCTTGACAATAGAGGCGTTGTTCAGATATTTGTGACCACCTTGTCCGCCACGATATATCTGATGGCGACTGTACTTAAAATTTTAACGCTAATATATGTATCCGTAGTGATCACGCGAGTCGTTTTGTATGCTCAATCTAATATGTACATACGTTGTGCCGTTTATTCCCACCAATAGTTGTGCGTACCTTGGCGAGCCAACTGCTCAAACTACCAGTGTAACATGACCGCGAGATTCGTAGCAATGCAGCACACTTATACTGGTTTATTTTCTACTGCTCACCCGTGCTAGGTCAGCAGTTGGAGTTCAAATGTCATTTCCTGTCTATGTTTAGTAGATATTAGCGCAATCTAGTAAAGAGTAGCTGTATTATGATGTGGCTTTGTAAGCTAAGTTCATTATCAGAACAAAACCTAATATGTCACATATTTTTTCATAACAATTTAAACCGAGAATCCTGGCTGTTAAAGTCGATTTCCTATTTAGAAATAACTATCGGTAATATCGTCTTGGCATCGAAAACTGTCAACTAATAAGTTTTATTCGAGCGCCTGATTAATTACAAACAGTTTTCACAGATCAGAAGGAAATAAACCGCAGGCGTCCGGTATAAATGCATTTAACTTCAACCTGCCTCTTTTCCCCCCCACTGCGACAGCTTCCACGTTATATTCCAATTACATACATCAAATACCACGATATCGTACTAAAGCAAGAACTCTCAGTATTGCGTCGTTCCCTAGATTTATAAACAACTTTACTGGTCTGCTACTCTTGAACCCCCCGGCTTAAAGCTGCCAGATTGCCAGATTAGGTAATAACAATAGTATAGCAGTCTAACTATATCAATTTCGTTGCTCTCATTATTGTGTCATTCCTGCCGTGGCCAGCTCTTAGTCCATAAGCTTAAACCTCAATAAAATGTAAGGTAATTGCTTTGTTGTAGCACTAACAGTTTTGTTTTATTCTAGTTCGGCCTAATTAAGCTAATTCTGTCAAAAGGTTGTTTGTCATAAAACATAAAAAATCAAATGTTTTACATAACAGTATTTTCCTCTAGTTTACCGTGTCAATTAGCTAACTAAGCTAAGCTAATTCTTTCAACCTAATGTACATTAAAGTTCAACTCGCTGGAACATTTTAAGGCCATTCATCGAGTGAAATACTTTTAAAATAATGATTTATTTCATTAAGATTAAGATTGGCTGTAAGTAAGTAATATATAAATAAAGAAAAATGAAAAACAAGTCTTTTTATTTTAGTAATGTTTACTTCCTTTTTTATAGTTCATTCCTTAATAAACACAATCTAATTCAATGTGAAAGTAAATCTAGAAGGCGTCCATTATGCAGGTTGTCTGTCGACAAGGCAATCGTCAATCGTCATTATTGCCAACCGGCACAACAGGCCTTTACCAATTTCAGCTTCGCATATGCTTTTTCAAGAAAATTACACAAGCATATAGGCATTCAACTGAATCGCCATATTGTGCCAGATTAAATCTCCGGTTAAAAAGGGCAGGTAGCAATACACTACGCTAAGTGCCGCTGCTGCCGCCTGACCGAGCCATCGATTTTTATTGATGAATGCTAAGCTAAGGAGTCAAAACTACCTTAAACTAGGTAATTATAAAAGTTGTGCGACTGGTCGACACTATATAAAATAACATTAAGTTACTACAGATTTCCTCTTAATGATTTATTAAGTAATATTATTTGGTCAATTCAATTTAAGTTTTTTTTTTATTCAATGCATTTCGCTAGCAGCGCCATCTAGTTATCTAGTTTGGTATTTGAACAACCCATACAATCAGAGCGCAAGCGGCTGCATACGAAAGTCGACCTAGTGGTGTCCATGCAATTATGAACGCCATTGTACATATTTTTTTATGACATGAATAGCATGATTAGCATTAATTTTGTGGTTTTACCACAGTACAAAAAAATCTCAATAAAATCCATAAACTACCGTCGTTATCTGCACAACCTAAGCCTTTATAGATAGAACCTTGGAACAAAATTTTGGAACCTATGGTTTTCAAATATCATGGAGCTCCACTAAACAATTTTTTTTTAAAGTAAACCCTTTTGGAGGGGGAAAAGGGGCTGAGAACTTTAAACGCCTTCCACACAGACAAAATCGCAGGCGCTACTTTTATTTACAAGTTCACATACGAACTGTCTTCGCTCTTCAAAATAAGAACATTGGTTGCCCAACCACGTAGTAAAATATTTCTATTTATTTATTAGCAAAGAACAGGTGTTATGGGTAGGTGGTAGGGGAGGGTGGGTAATATCAATAGGGTGTTGTATTTAGGTACTTTCGTATCACAATATGACATGCAAAAAAATCTTGCATAAACTTAATACTAGGTAATCTTAATGAAGATCAAGGTATCTAACTCTTAAAATATTTATTTAAACTATAAAACGGCTTTGTCAATAAAAATAATCGTAACTAAAAAAAAGTTCCTTCTGCCACGAATGCGCTGGTTCGATCCCAGCTCTATGGGCACCGAAGGTTTAGATGACTTTTATATTTGTATATGACATCTTTATAAAAAGCTTAGAAACGTAACTTTTTGGACCCGGGGTATGTCCTTAAACTACGTCCGGACCTGGGTACGTCCTTAAACTACGCCAAAAAGAGAGGTATGGGCACTGCGAATGGCATCTCGCTAAGTGTGGTAGGGCACGTTCAGCGAATGTCATCGCTCAAATCTGGAGCAGAGCCCGACTGGGGAAGTACCTCCACCTTACAGAAAACCACAGCCAAATAGCACTAGACCCTACTCATAGTGTTGTGTTCCTGCTGGTGAGTAAGGTTGCCAAAGAGCTCAAAGAGGACCCAGTGCGTTGACGATGAGGGACCTTCTTGTTCCTTTAGTCGTCAACACAGTGAATCCTCCTATTTGTAAAGGGTCGGCAACGCGCATGTGACTTCTTTGGAGTTGCAGGCGTCCATAGGTTGCGGTAGCTGCTTACCATCAGGCGGGCCGTATGCTTGTTTGCCACCGTCGTGGTATAAAAAAAAAAAAAAAAAAACTTTTTAAAACGATTACCTATATCATTTAGGAAATTAAACATTTTGAGTAAACTATTGTATTCCAAACTTGAACTAAAATTATCATACTTCTATAATAAATAGTATAATATGTTAGCCTATATACGTCCCACTGCTGGGCACAGGCCTCCTCTCATACACGAGAGGGATTGGGCTATAGTCTCCACGCTGGCCCAAAGCGGGTTAGGGACTTCACTCACATACAACCTTTGAATTTCTCCGCAGATGTATGCAGGTTTCCTCACGATGTTTCCTTCACCGAATAGTGATTGGTAAATATGAAATGATATTTCGTACATAAGTTCCGAAAAACCCATTGGTAAGACCCGGAGTTTAAACCAGGGATTGCACAACCGGTTTTATTAAATACCTGTAAACAAACTGTCAAACTAATAGCGGTTTAAATTTTATACCAGTATTCAAATAAGAGGTATTATTTTAATATTGCTAATATCATTATGACAATTCAAGTCCTAATTTCAGTATTCTTTACCGGTATTCAATACCTATATTCAATAAATGACAATTTTATTACAAGTGCGAGTGAGACATCTGTATCTAAGTTACGGTCTCTATCGGGCCGAATTTATACCTAACCGACTAGTTCGACGACAGACGACAGACCTGCTAGTCTAATATGGTCGGATTTTTATTACCTGTCACCATAGCTGTCACGTTCTAACAAGTATGTAAGTGCGAAAGTGACGCATGACGAGATAGGCGATAAAATGACAACCATAATACGCATTCTGCTAAGGCGTTCCTATTTCAAAATTTCTACAAATAAACCAACTAAATAAAGTAGTAGTACAAAGTGTCGTATTTCACAAATTAATTTCTGACTTTTCGAGTCTTATGCTTTTTAGGTGCTTGTCTTTTGACTTCTTATACCGCTAATAAAATCGATTACAGGTAAACATGTCATTTGCAAACACTGATAATGCTTTTGAATACCGGTAATACTTTACCGCTATTCATTGTTTTAGCAATATAAATAGTGAAATTCAAGTATAATAGGTTAAACCCAAATTACAACCGGTTTTGAGAATACCGGTAACGATCCCTGGTTTAAACCCGAGACCTCCGGATTGAAAGTCGGACGTCTTACCGCCTGGTTATCATACTAACTACTATATAATTTTAAACAAAAAAGAACCGACTTCACTTAGCATCCACTTTTCCAAAAGCAAATGCTCTAGCTGCTGTAAAAAATACTCAAATCACTATAGGTGTGCCTATAATAGTTGAAGAGTCCCCTCGATTTCTCAAGGATCCCATCATCAGATCCTGACCTGGTTACAATGAGACCAACTGTGAAGTATACTCTTTCAAACAAAAAATAATTTTCCAAATCGGTCTAGCCGTCTTCGAATAATCGGTGAACATACATAAAAAAAATATAGCAAAAATAAACATCCCGACGAATTGATAACTAAACCTCCTTCGAAATCTTGAAGTCGGTTAAAAACAAGGATGATATAGACATGGATGGACATTATCCATACAAAATCGCGTTCCTTTTTTTTCAGGTTAAAGGCACTAGCGTCATCTATCGGTCACACCAGACACTAAATCCTAGTTTCTAATACTTTGTTCGGCGCTTAACGCTGGCAGAATAACTCGACTCCAGACTCGACAGATGGCGCTGTGGCACTTAGTACCGAAAACAGACGTATAGCCTGAAAGTTCGAGGAACGCGATTTTGTATAGGCATCAAGGATGATTAAGACATGGATTGACAATGCCTACACAAAATCGCGTTCAGGCTGGTGTGACCGATAGATGACACTAGTGCTTTATACTAAAAAAAGGGAACGCGATTTTGTATGGATATTGTCCATCCATGTACGAGGGTGAATTGAAAAGTTCTGAGCCTGACCTATAAATTAAAGACTTATGGATATATAACAATTTTATTTTTCTACATAGTCTCCTGAAAGATCACAACACTTTTGCCATCTTGATTCTAACTTTAGGATTCCTTGTAAAAAAAAAGATTCTTCCAGGTCATCAAAATATTCAGTTACGGCTTCTTGTACCTCTATATTCGTCTTGAATTTTCGCCCCGCTATGTGTTTTTTTAGATTAGGGAAAAGAAAATAGTCGGGAGGGGCCAAGTCTGGCGAATAAGGTGGATGCGGCAACAATTCAAACCCACAATTTTGTATTTGCGCTATTGATTTTGCCGCAGTATGGACAGGAGCGTTGTCTTGGTGGAATAAAACTTTCTTAGACAACATACCAGGCCTTTTCGTCTTAATTTCTTCACGTAAACGCTGTAGGAGTGTGCAATAATAGTCAGCATTTATAGTTTTACCCTTTTCAAGGTAATCGATCATTATGATCCCTCTGCTGTCCCAAAAAACTGAAGCCATTACCTTCTTAGCGGACAAAATGGCCTTTGCTTTTTTCGGCGGTGGTGAACCTGACCTTTTCCATTGCTTGGATTGTACTTTTGACTCCGGTGTATTGTGGTGGACCCCAGTTTCGTCCATAGTTACAAACCGGTTAGTAAAGTCTTGCGGATCACTTCTAAACAAGTCCAAACAATCTTGCGACACTGTATGACGGGTGCGTTTATTTTCCGCTGAAAGCAGCCTAGGTACCCATCTGGCTGAGACCTTAGAAAATCCAAGATCGTTGGTGATTATGTTTTGCACTCGTTCATAAGATATCCCTATTGCGTCCGCTATCTCCGCGATCTTCAACCTCCTGTCGTTCATAACCATGTCTAGTATTTTATGGACATTTTCATCTGTAGTGGCTGTTAACGGCCGGCCACTCCTAGGTTCATCTTGAACTGCTTCTCTGCCACGTTTGAAATCCGCTGCCCATCTTTTTACAGTGGCATACGATGGAGCGAATTCCCCTAAAGTCTGGCACATATCTTCATAAATTTGTTTGGGCGTTAACCCTTTTTTTTGCAAGTACTTTATGACGGAACGATGCTCAATTTTATCCATTGCTAAGAAAATCCCGAACCTTCTTTACTAATACGATCATAAATTTTACAAAAGTGACAGCAAAAAAACAAAAGACGATGCATTATGATTAAAAAACATGTGAGTATAACGTGCCAGTATTATTTTTTCTTTTTAATTTGAAGATCGACCTTAGGCTTACAATATTTCAATTCATCCTTGGTTGAAAATATGGTATATACCAAGGATGATTTATATACCTAGAAACTCATCAGCTTCGTAACATCAACTGGATCCCTATTGATAATAGGCATATTGAGAACAAATGTGTATGACATTGTTTGATTGTGCTCCGCCCTGTCTATTGTGATATCAATCGACATGGATTCGTCTTCAGTGCGGGTGAAGTGTGTTGGGAAAGAGGAATAGCCCGGGTTAATAAATGATTTGGAACACACTGAATGATTTCTGATTCGATTGGAATATGGATTTTGACACATATTTCATTTGGTAACAAAATGTAGTTAAATGGATAGAAAAAAAACCGGCCTAGAGCGTGTCGGGCCACGCTCAGTGTAGGGTTCCGTAGTTTTCCGTCCGTCAAAGTAAGTGTCCCCACTTAAGAGTTAAAATAACACCGCCATGTAGGATATGATATGAGCGTTCCATATATAGCGACATCTATCGGCAAATTAAGTAAACTATTGCGCGCGAGCTTAAAGTATGGAAGATGATTTTTTATGGGATAATTCTTTATTGCGTGAACCGATTTTCACCGTTTTTACTTTATTTGAAAGCACGTCATTTCATTGTGATTTTGTAGAAATTACAGGTACAATAAACACCTGCTTATACGGTTAAATTACAAACTTAGTTCAGAAATTATTTTCTATTTTTTTTTCAAAAACTATTCAACCTATCAAGTTCAAAATAATTTTCCTAGAAAGTTTTCATAAAGTTCTACTTTTGAGATTTTTTTCATATTTTTAAAACTTTAAGAGAGGTCGTGCCAAAAACGTCCACGAAATCGAATTTGTCCAGTAGGGATCTCTTGAAAGAAATTTATATATCTTTGGTTCAGTCAGTGTTGACATACTGCATACCTGTTTGGGGAGGGGCAGCAAAAACCAAGTATCTACAGGTAGAGCGCTCACAACGAGGTTTAATTAAGGTCATGTACTTTAAAAAGCGAAGATTTTCTACAAAAAAATTGTATGCCTTGTCTAAACTCCTTTCTGTTCGGCAACTTTCTATCAATTATTCTGTTTTGAAAGTACATAGGTCCTTGCCATATGATTCTAGTATAAAAAATAAAAGAAGAAAAAATATTGTTGTGAGTATTTCCAAAACTGGGACCAAATTTGCAAAAAAAAACAATATCGTAAACAATCAAGTCAACTTTATAATGTAGTAAATACCCATCTAAATATCTATGGAAAAAATTATTATCACTGCAAAAAAGAAATTCCTAAATGGCTTCAGGAAAAAACTTATGATGAGACTGAGCAACTACTCAAGTTATGAGAGTGAGCTCGCAGGCACACACATAAAACACACAAACACACACACACACACTCACACACACACACACACACACACACACACATGTATATCTCATCTATATAGGTATATTAATCTAATGGTAACAATACGTGTACGTTTTAAGAGTTTCTGTTATGTTGTAACTTTTTATGTAAATGTAATTACGTTTGTTGGAAGAGCGGGGCGTCTCAACACAGGTACTGTAAGCCTAAAGAGAGGTCCCAGCAAATGTATAAGGAATATTTGTTAATAGTTAATAAACTTATTTTTAATTTTTTTTTTTTTTTATTAAACTTATGGTTCAAAAGTTAGAGGGGGGGGACACATTTTTTTTTAACTTCTGGAGCAATTATTTCCGAAAATATTTACATTATCAAAAAATGATTTTAGTATATTTATTTTTAAATACCTATCCAACAATATATCACACGTTAGGGTTGAAATGAAAAAAAAATCACTCCCCACATTACGTATAGGGGAGGTACCCTAATAAAACATTTTTTTCCACTTTTTATTTTACCACTTTGTCAGCGTGATTGATATACATCTTAGTACCAAATTTCAGCTTTCTAGTGCTAACGGTCACTGAGATTATCCGCGGACGGACGGACGGACGGACAGATATGGCGAAACTATAAGGGTTCCTAGTTGACTACGGAACCCTAATGAGCAATATATCGTAATAAAATTAAATTTAAAAAATGAAATTCCTCTTAGCGTATGTCTTGGCTTTTTACCTCGGCTCAATTCCAACCCAGAGGGGAGACAGACGGCCTCATTGGAATTTGATCCTGTTTCCGTACGATATTTTCCTTCACTGAAAAGCGATTGGTAAATATTAAATGATACTTCGTATGTTCCGAAAAACTCAGTGGTAGGAGCCGGGGTTTAAACTATTTTAAACCTGAGATCTCCGGATTAAAAGTCGGACGACTTACCGGCAGTGGTTTTCTACGCGAACCAATTCGCTAAACGTCATATAATTTTTTCATTATAATGAACGCGTAAGGAGAAATCTCTTTGTTCACCAACTAGGTACGCAAAAACTACTACACCAAAATTTTCTATAGTAACAGTTTATACACCGGAGCAACCTTAAGGGTAGTTTTTCCTTCAAAACGCACACGGTCAACGCCGCGGGAGCAGCTAGTGGGTTTATAACTGGGTTAATAGAAAACCGTGGAACTCTGAACGGCCACCCCGCCGAGTAACTGCCACTGACACCTGCCAGCCAAGGACACGGCACAAAAATCCACAGCCAAAACAACTGTTCAGGTGAACATTTATCGAAGCATAATTTATTTAACATTTAAAACGTTGGTGTAATGAGCACACTAACTTCAACTTGTGAATTCGTCCGCGTAGAACAAATTTTAGATTTGAATTTTAAAATGAAATAAAAATCAACATTGGAAATTTCTCGATTTCTTAACTTTCGTTGAACATACTTAAGGGTCCTGTATCATTGGTTGCGTTTAATCATTACTGAATATTTGTGACACAGTTTTTAATAATTTTGTTCTAATAGATGTAAAAGTATAATTAGTCTGTAAATTAGATTATAAAAAAAATTGCCCATTTATTTTTTCTTTTGACAATTAAACAAACAAATATCGTTATATAGCCCGTTAAAGTAACAAATTTTGCATAGACTATATATTATAGATTTGTGGAATGTTCCAAAATAAAAGACAATAGGCATGATGACACATGTTGAATTATGCAATAAAATTTAGTTGATAGGATGCAAAATGATCAAGATATCCAACTAAAGTAAATTCTATTGAAATGGCTCAAAGATATCAAGCTGCAAAATTTCTAACTTTTACGATTTTTCAAAGTGCGAAATTTAAAAAAAGCAATGATACCATTAGATTTTTAACATTTTACTGTAAAATAGCAATTTCATATTTTTTCCATACTTTAAACAGGGCCACTATGTGATCGTGACGTCACTTTTGCACGTTATTTTGTTAGGAGCGTTTTGAGAAACAAATGCAAATCTCGGACTTTAAGTCTCATTTCTGACTTTTGTGTTGCTTTAACGCAATTGGCCCCATATAGACATTTGATCCTCACAACAAAACGAATCGATTGATACCAGGCATGAAAAAATTCACCATGCCTATTGGAACCAAGACAATTGTCGGTTTTTATCCTCATTCTTTAAAAAAGTAAAATTCATAAACGGAACGACCACGGTAACCACATTATACCCGCGATTCAAGAAGTCGATAAAATCAAATCACGAAGCTAATCCGACGGGCGAATCGGGTAATTCTCTCGAATTTTCCAGTCTTCGCGAACTTTCGTCGGCTGTTCGGCAATTAGGGACTTAAGCGATTCCGAGATCCGATTTGGCGGGAAAATAATGTTCTGATTTTAAATCTTATGGAAATACGGGTGTTTTTGTTAAATTGTTTTAATCTGTACCTAATTTTTTTTATGACATGGTTAGTTGATTATCTTAAGTGTTAAATTTTTTATGTAATATAAATTGTCATGTTTGTGTACTAAATGCGCAATAAATGAATATTGTATTTTATCACATATTTTACAAATGATAGTACTTTTATACTGATAATTAAAGCAATTCGTACAAAATTAATAGTTAATTCCAAAATATCAAAAATGCAAAACGTTAATATTCAAGTTATCATAACAATCTTGAGCTCTTCCTTTAGGGACTAAATTAATGAGATTCAAAAAATATCCGTTTAAGAGCATTATTAGTATCATATTGCGACTAAGAAAAATTAGGCAAAAAATTTTTTGGACGCGAAATTTTTTTTTTGTATGGGACACGGCATCCCAGCCGGCCGATTCTACAAACAAAAGCAATTTCTTCTTTCGTGTGAAATTATTTTCTTAGTTTTTCATAATTAGATTACGATACCAATTATGCCGGATCACCACCATTTTTTTACACCTTGTATAAACATTGCAAAGATTCGTCTAACTGCACAATTTAAAATGAATAAATATCTTTGTAAATCAGCTATCAACATGGGAGTTATGAATCACCATAAAATAAAGGACTGCACGTGCGGTTTGTTAAGACACGCCGCCTTCTGGAAAATGCACTCTAGCAATTTTAAGTTAAATTTTCTTGAAAATTCACGCGCTGAAGAGGACTACTACATAAATCACTTTTTACTGATGGAGCCGTACTCTCTACTTCTAAAATAAGCCAGTGTCAAATCAGCTTCAAGAGTGCAGTTTTAACTTACTTTTACAATAAATAGAAAATTAGTGAGAAAAAACATAATGATCTTTTTATTGCATAAGATAGAATAAGGTACACAACAAAAAAAGGAAAATACCAGGGGGGATAACATAACAGAAATACTAACCCCCCTTATTTAAACTTACACGATTTTCACTCATTATTTTGACAAAAACGGGACTTAATCGCTCGCACGCTCGCAACGTCAGGAAAATAATAAAAGTAAGTGTACGCGACTAACTAAGTCCCGTTTTCGTCAAAATAATTACTAACCCCCTTGTTCATAAACGTCTCTCGGGCCTCAATTAGTTAATATATGTTTTGTTCTTATCTGTACTTTGAAAGTTTTCTTTGTTGGAAAAAGACAAAACATAAATTAACTAATTGAGGCCGGAGAGGCGTATGAATAAGGGGTTACTCTTTATTATACACCTCAAATTAATAATGTCGATGATGATAGCAAATTTTATTATGTTCGTGCCAAAATATTTGGAAAAAAAACCGTCCGAGTGCTAGTCCGACTCGCGCACGAAGGGTTCCGTACAAAAAAAATCTATAAAAAAGGCAAAAAAATATGTCTGTTGTATGGGAGCCCCCTTAAATATTTATATTATTTTGTTTTCTAGTATTTGTTGTTATACCGCGAGGGGTAATAGAAATACATCATCTGTGAAAATTGTAACTGCCTAAACAATCACGGTTCATGAAATACAGCCTGGTGACAGACGGACGGACGGACGGACGGACGGACAGCGGAGTCTTAGTCCCGTTTTACCCTTTGGGTACGGAACCCTAAAAAGGAAAATAAAGCTTGTCCCAGAAAAAAATGTCGTTTATTAGTTAGTATGAAATAATGTAAGCAATAAAAAGTTACCAAATTTTTGACAACAGTTTATTAGAAATGTAGTAAACAAAACGTATTTTTGTTATGTTTTTGTTCTATTGTTTATTCATCCAGAAACTTCGTAATTTTCTTTTGGTACCTGCCATCAGGTTTTGTACATCAGTGTCTGTGATTAGTTTTGAAGCTGCATTCCATTTTCGCTTGAAGTTTTCAACTGATGTGGCGTTAGTTTTATGTTTTAAGAGCTTCTGCTTCATACGAGCCCAATATTTTTCTATAGGTCGTACTTCAGGACAGTTAGGAGGATTTTGGTATTTTTCCACAAATTCGACATTATTGGCTTTGTACCATTTTATCACATTTTTAAAATAGTGGCACGTGGCCAGATCAGGCCAAACCAGAACTGGCTTCTTGTGTCGCTTAAAAAACGGCAATAATCGCTTTTCCATGCACTCTTTAAGGTATACATCGCCTTTCATAGTTCCTTTAGCAAAGTATGGAGTGCTGCGTTTGCCGCAAGAACAGATCGCTTGCCACACAAGAACCTTGTTCGCAAATTTATCCGTTTTTATGACATTGTACTCGTCATTGATAGTTTTTCTATCGGTCCCCGAATAAAAATGATGTCCCGGCAGTGATTTAAAATCAAGCTTGCAATATGTATCGTCGTCCATCACAATACAGTATTTTTTTGTCGTTAATTTTGAATACAGTTTTCTTGATCTCGTTTTAGCGTCAGTTTCTTGTTTCGAATTTCTATTAGGCACTTTAGTTTGTTTGAAAGTCTTTATAGAATTATTTTTCTTTACTCGTTGCACAGTGGATTTAGACGTTTTAAACTTTTTAGCTAAATCTCTTACAGATGATGTAGGTTTTTTCAGCAAAGCAGCTATGATACTCTTCTCAATATTTTTCTTAACAAACCCGGTCTTCCGACCACTTCCAGGACGCCGTCGAATACCGCCAGTCTCTCTGAATTGTTTTAGGACCCTTTAAACAGTTCTAACAGACGTGTTTAGCTCCATTGCCACTTTTTTCGTGAAAATGCCTTAATATTGGACATATTTGTACAATATTTTCTCATGAAGTTTTTCTTGTGGAGACGAGATCTTTGAAAATGTGAATGTGACAGATTTTTTTCTAATATTAAATAAAGAACCGAGATGCATTTAACATATAACCAGCCAGTTACAACCATTTTCATTGAAACCTGATATACCAACGCTGCGTGAACTAACGACATTTTTTACTGGGACAAGCTTTATCAAGGGGAACAGTATAAGTTAACTTACTCTTTATTGCACACTTTCAAAGTGATAGCAGAGGTTATTATTCTCGTGTTAAAATATTTGAAAAAAAAAACAGAGTTTCATTATACTCAATGTTATATTTCAAAATTACCAGTAGATCGTTTAGCCGTGACATAGCAAAATATGTATCACAGTCATGTTACACATTTATGTATCATAAGACAGCCATATTCCTAACTATCTCGCGCTGAATTAGCCCACAAGGTTAAGAAGTATTTTGCAAACCCTACATGTGAGTATCTCTAGTACATTAGGTATTTCTATTCCACGAAAATATACAGCGAAAGTACTCGGCAAAAGAAATGGCCCATTAAACCTAGCTATACGTCTTCCCTCCCGAACGCTTGTAAAGACCGTTATGAAAATAAAATTATACGCGGCAGAATCGAGTCAATTACATCGCTCGCAATACAGGCCTCATTACACAGAATATATTCAGGGAAATTCAAGTGCCCCATTTCGCACTGTACGCCACTTCACATTTATGTCTCTTTTTATATTTTTAATCTACTGAATTTAATATGACGCACGTAAAAAGTTCGGTGCGAAAATCGCATGATACCAGTATAACCGCTACTTTGTTAAAAAAAACCGGGCAAGTGCGTGTCGGACCACGCATAGGAGGGTTCCGTATCTTCAATGGAATAAGAACCAAACTAATACCAAAAGGTCGTATCTGATGCCTATGGAAGAAGTTTTTTGGAGATAACTCAAAAATGGCTGAACCGATAATGTTCAAAACAATTTTCGTTGAAAGTATATGATAAGGCGCATCTCTTCAAATTTTTTCATATTTTTTGAACTTACGGTTCAAAAGTTACGGGGGGGGGCTACACAACTTTTCTGACTTTCGAAGCGATTATTTCAGAAAATATTCACTTAATCACAAAATAGTCAAAGAAACCTCAATATTATTTTGAAATACCTATCGATTGATGTGTCACATGTTGATATTTGGTTAAAAATTTTTTTTTTTCATTTAGTTACCTGTATGGAGCGCCACCCTAAAAATATTTTTTTTTTTCAAATTTAACTACATAACTAAGTAGCTGCATACAAAATACACCTAAGTATAAATTTTATTCAGATACGTCGTATAGTTTCCGAGTAAAATTACTGTGACATAAGACAGACAGACATGACGAATCCATAAGGGTTCCGTTTTTTGCCATTTGGCTACGGAACCCTAAAAACCGGCCAAGTGCGTGTCGGATCACGCATGTTGAAGGGTTCCGTATAGGCCCTATAGGGAACCCTTCATCATGGGTTTGCATTCCCTATAATACTACAAGGGTGTAAAAAAATACTAGTGATCCGTTTAAGGGCATAATTGGTATATAGGTAGTATTATGACTGAGAAAAGTGGGAGAAAAATAATGTTGACGAGAACAAAACTTGTATGGGGCTCGTCGTCCCAGCTGGCCAACACTCTCTACAAAACCATATTTGTTTTGCGTAAAAAATTTTTTCACGTTACTGTTCGGAAATGTGACAAAAGATGGTCAAAATCCAAGCTGGAAAGTAAGCATTTGCTGTAGCACCTGAACCACCACTACAGCAATGTTATTGTAGCGATGAAATGTCATTAGTTGGAAAGTAAATTGTCCAGTTATGTCATTGCATTCATTAAAAACATTAAAAGGTCTTTTTTTTGGCACAATTTTATGTTTCAAAAATAAAATAAGGTTGTTTATCGGGCAAACTACCTGTTTAAAAAAAAAGAAACGTCAAAACCATTTATTCACCTTTAAAGCGTTTTTACTTTTTTAGCCGTTTGTGGTTTTCTATCAAAAACACCTCTATGTAATGAGACGGTTTGAAGCAAACAACAGAAAAACGCTTCTTGAAAGTGAAAAAAAAGTAAAAAGGCGGGAATGGAATACTGAATTGAATATTCTATTATAGCATTTATATGCTGTATTATTATAGTAGATTGTACACCAAGGGGATAAAGCACTGTTTTATGTCACGGGCGCAATATTGAATCCTGAACGTAACGAAGGACTCCAGATTTTAATCCCGAGCGCAGCGAGGGGTTTATGAGTTAATTCCCGAGCGAAGCGAGGGAATTAAGACTGAGTCCTGAGTGCAGTGAGGGGTTCAAGCGCGCCCGTGACAAAAACAGCTTTATCCCCGAGGAGTATACTCTACTTTTCTCACCTCTTGCGAGACAATAAAATAGCTAAGGCTACTAGAAACGGATTTTTATTAAAGTAAATCAAAAGTAAAAACCGGCCAGGTGCGTGTCGGACCACACATAGGAGGGTTCCGTACCTTCAATGGAACCAAACTAATACCAAAAGGTCGTATCTGGTGCCTATGGTTTTTTGGAGATAAAGATAACTCAAAAATAGCTAAACCGATAATGTTCAAAACAATTTGCGTAGAAAGTATATGGTAAGACGCATCTCCTCAATTTTTTTCATATTTTTGGACTTACGGTTAAAAAGTTACGGGGGGGGGGGCACAATTTTTCTGACTTTCGAAGCGATTATTTCAGAAAATATTCACTTAATCACAAAATGGTCAAAGAAACCTCAATGTTATTTTTAAAGACCTATCATTGATGTGTCACATGTTGATATTAAGTCAAAAAAAAATAGTTACATGTATGGAGCGCCCCCCCCCCTAATTTTTTTTTTCAAATCTACATAACTAAGTAGCGGCATACAAAATACACCTTATGTGTAAATTTTATTCAGATACGTCGTATAGTTTCCGAGTAAAATGGCTGTGACATACGGATGGACAGACATACAGACAGACATGACGAATCCATAAGGGTTCCGTTTTTTGCCATTTGGCTAAGGAACCCTAAAAATTGATTCTTGATACATTAGTCCATTTTATTCAAATTTTATCTTCAATTTTTATAGAACCTGCAGTTTTACTCCGTATACTGCAGCGTCTTATGACACTCGCGGCATTTGTTTTAGGTATTTAAAAAAGGTGGCCAGCACGATTTTCCGAATAAATTCGATTTTCAAATCAGTTCGACGCGGCGGCGCGGGCCCCGGCTGGCGTCGCGGGGCTGTGCACCCTGCGGACTTTACCAAATTAGACTTTAAGCACATAACAATAAGAACTATGGGAAGTGAAATCACATTATTAACCAGCGGGTTATAATGAGATTTAGTACAACATTATAACCCGGCTAAAGCCAAGGGCTATAATGATTTGCTTTCGGTGAGGTTTGCATGATATATAATTTGGCATTGTCGAGCAGGTGGTGTGAAAATATTATTATGTTATGACAAATGTTTTTTTTTTATTTCCTCACAGTAGTCGTGAAAAGCACTATGTAATATCTCGGCCGAAAGCGCTATAGGTGGACTCGTATCTTCGAGGGCCTCCCCTGGCGGGTCGGCCCTCGAACTAACTCGATCCACCTATAGCTTACTTTCAAGCCTCTACAACAATGTACTATTTTCGTGGTTTTTTATAGTTAGAATACGATACCAATTAACGCTCTGAAACGGATTACCGGTAGGGTTTACTCCCGGTACTAGTTTTCTATACAAATCCAGTACGGGAACCGGAGCATTCCCTACTTACCGGCATTTTCGTTACACCTTGCATAGGGAATGCAAAACCGGTTATTTTAACAAAATTAAATAACCGATTACTGAAAACCGGGTTGGGTTATTTTCGGTTATTAATTTAATGCTATTTTTACCTAAAATTATATCATAAATGGATGTAAAATCATGTTTTTTCGACTGGGACTATTATTTATACACTCTATTTTAAAATAATGTCAGGTTTATCTCCTTTTACTCTTTTTCGGCGAACAATTTGCAGCGACTGTGACCACCTAAGTAATTCTTACCTTGACTCACACATTTTCCACTTTCTTCGAATTAAAGACCTATTTTAGCTCTCCTTACATTATTTTGACGGTTAATTTACCGAATTTCAACTATTGGTTAAAATCGGTCGTTTGCGCTTGAGCGCATCTTGAGATGGCCACATTTTTTTTTTGTTTTTTGCTCATTTACGTAGTTTAGTGTGTAATATTGATAGCTTATTTTGCGGTGACCTAATGAACAAGTGTGCAGCTAATGAAAAATTAGTTTCAAAACGCACGTAACCACCCTTTAGTTGAACAAACGGTTATCCGGGGTCTCGGCCAACCACGTGTTTGTAAGGAGGCTATCACTTTACAATCAACAAGGCCTTAACCGAACAACATTGCTTTTTATTTTATTTTATAAAATTTAACAAATTCATAAGTACACCTTGACATTTTGGCAGAATTCACCTCGCCAAGACCGGCGAGGAGTAAAAGCCATTAATTAAAAAAAAACACTATTGGTTTTTTTTCGCCAATTTTAGGTCATAACCGATAACATAACTGGTTATGAAATTTGAACGGTTATTGTATTAGTTCCGTACCTTAAATGGAATAAGAACCCAACTAATACCAAAAAGTCGTATCAGGTATAGAAGAAGTTTTTTGGAGATAACTCAAAAATGACTGCACTGATAATGTTTAAAATATTTTTTGTAGAAAGTATGTTATAAAGCGCATCTTCTCAATATTTTCCAAATTTTTATGGACTTACGGTTCAAAAGTTACAGGGGGGGGGATACAAATTTTCTTTAGATGCAATTATTTCTGAAAATATTCAATTAATCACAAAATGTTCAAACAAAACCTCGATGTTACTTTTATTTAAAGACCTATCGATTTATGTACAACAAGTTGATATTTGGTAAAAAAAAAACCGGCCAAGTGCGAGTCGGACTCGCGCACCGAGGGTTCCGTACAAACCTATAACAAGCAAAAGTTGTAGTATGTTTATTACTAATTTCAATTTAATACTTCTACGCGTTTACGAGGAAAATGGTAGTAAGTTTAAAATTTAAAAAAAAAATTGTATGATTTTACTAAAAATGTCTACTTTTCGTAATTTTTCCTTTGTCTGTGCTATATGAAGTTTCTTCGTGCCAAGTTTCAAGTTTCTGAGTTTACGAGGAGTTTAGGTTTTGAGTTTCTTGAGTTTCAAAATATGCGACTTAAATTGCTATTTCTTTTGATTGCATTGACATAAAAGTTTGGTTTTGCTACATCTGAAAGGTCCTATAGCCTTGAATATTTGACATGAATTTCGATTTAATACCTCTACGTGTTTACGAGAAAAAGGTAGTAAGTTTAAAATTAAAAAAAATATTTTTTTGTATGATTTTACTAAAAATTTCTACTTTTTGTAATTTTTCCATTGTCTATGCTATATGACGTTGCTTCGTGCCAAATTTCAAGTTTCTGAGTTCACGGGAAGTATCCCGTAGGATTTGCGAGTCCCGAAAAACTCTAAAATTTGCAGCATAAACGACTGTATCTTTTGATTGCGTTGGCTTTTAAGTTTGATTTTTTCACAGCTCTAAGGGAAAATATACCTAAGTATTTGATATAAATTTCAGCTTGATACCTCCACGCGTTCCTGAGAAAAATGGTCTTGACAGACAGACAGACAGACAGACAGACAGACAGACGGGCAACAAAGTGATCCTATAAGGGTTCCGTTTTTTCCTTTCGTGGTACGGAACCCTAAAAATAGTTGAAATTTAGTTAAATGTATGTAGCGCCCCCCTAAAATTGTTTTCTGCAATTTAACTAGATAACTAAATAGCGCCAGAATACACCTTGTATCTAAATTGTATTAAGATACGACTTCTAGTTTCTGAGTAAAATGGCTGTGACATACGGACGGACGGCCGTAAGTACGAAACTATAAGGGTTCCGTTTTTGCCATTTTGGCTCTGGAACCCTAAAAAAGGAACACTCTTTTCAACTAGGTATTTATTTCGTTATCATCAACGTTTGAGAGATCGTATAATCCAAATTCAACCTTGAAATGTGTTTACTAAAGTTCACCATTGTAAAGAATTCTGGTCTTAAAAGTACGCACGAGTTTCAAATTTTGAATGTCGAACGTGTACAGCCTTGGCCAGAAGTGTTGAGCATAGCTCTTTTTTGTTTACAATTTTGATGTTAAGTATTAATTCCCTATCATAACAATGTACGATGACGTAAAATGTTATATTTTATTGATATATCTAGAAAACTTCACTTCATAACACTTTCAAGGTACCTATAAAATATGAAAAGTGGAGGTCCAAAAAATGCGAATTTAGGTCGGTGCGAAAAATTGCAAACATTCTATGCAGTACTCACTTCAACAAAACATGCCTGTTCAGTTTGAATTAATTGATAAAATAACTTCAAAAAAGATAGAAACGCCGGTCTAAACTTTAGAGTTTTGTATGATAATCGCAAGGGTGCTCAACACTTCTGGCCAAGGCTGTATATCAATGGTTAATGATCGTGTATGTAGCGACACGCAATTTTAAGTCTTACACTGTTGCAATATATTACATTTTCGTAGTTTAAAGCAGGAAAGTTTAACGTTTTACTCACGGTGGTGAGTCGACCGTCAAGCGGCTGTCATCGCGATAACCTGACCAGTGTACAGTGAACTTCAGCACTAGGTTTTACAGGTTACAAGTGAGTTCTAGCGAAGCTGGTGTTCGTGGATTATAATTTTTGATCCTGGGAGTGTACTGCACCATATACGGAGCTCATTAGGTCTTGATCTCTGGCTTAACGAGGCGAGTCTAATTGCGGGCAGGCTCCCGCAAAAATGGAGGCGGCAGAATGTATTACGGTAATTCGGAATTTATGTTTCACACTTTTTTTAACTTTTTAGGTTTGGAAATTGAGTTGGGGCTCTAGGGGTTGCCGGGATGAAAAATTGGGAATTTTGAACGTTCAAAACATGGGGGAGTACAGTGTTTCCAAGTTGCATTCAAATAATTAATCTCATTTTGCGACCTTTGCAGCCCGCGCGGCATATGAAGCCGAGCCGGAAGTCCTCAGTTCGAATCCCGGTAAGGACATTCATTTGTGTGTTTACCCCGAATATTTTTCCCGAGTTATGGAATCTGACTAAATCGCACCTTTAGAGTGAAACCGGCCTAACACAAAAAATCGTGAAATTGAGTTAGTGTCACAGAACGACTCTGTATAGCGTATTACACCGCTTCCTTAATCAGAAACTGACCGAGCTGTGCAAGAAGAGTACGAACTCACTACAAGGGTCTCTTTCTTATTGGACGGTAGCCCCCCCCCCCCCCCCCCGCGTCGGAACGTCAACGTCCCTTTTAGTGTTAATCCCGCAACCGCAAGCGCCGCACGCAAGCCAGTCCCAAATAAAGTGACCCACTAGTGATTGAGTCGTTTTTGTTTCGAAAATATACGTAAGTCTTACGTTTTTATTTTAGAATGAAACTGACTAATTTGTCATTGTGTCGATACTCTTCCGAACATTGTGTTAATGTGTACGACACATTCGTAATTACTCCACTTTATTATTAAAAATATTCTGTAGGGTGTGACTTAACAAATAATAAGTCACTTTTCTTATAAATGTTTGTTATGTTTTATGTTTCATTAAGGTTTAAATCTCTTTTGTATTTAAATAGTTAAAGTTGATTCAGTTATTTTGGTTTTTAAGTCGTTACTATTATAATGCTCTTTGTGTTTTAGGTTATCGTGTTTAGTTTTAAAATGAAACGACGAAGAACTTTAATGATTCTAGAAAATGCTCGAAAGAGCAAAGAAAGGCGACTGGTGAGTGCATTTTATTTTATATACTTACTTAGAGAATATTATTGTCTTTGGTTGCCGCGATAGTTATTCATGAAATAAAAAAATTAAAAACGGATTTTATCGCGTGTATTGAGTTTAAATTACATCCCGACGTTTCAAACACTTTACAGCGTTCGTGGTCAACGGGTCGACTGAGGAAAAATGTACAATTACCTCCGTTCAAAAACTATCTCAATATGCAAACCTACCCACATATTAAATATTAAACAAATTTAGTGTTTGCACATGCCGGAGGGGCCTTTTTAAAAACAAATTATTTTTTATTACAAAACAAATTATTAAACAAATTATTTTATTATTATTAATTATTATTTTCATTTTTATTTTTAATTTTTTAAATTAATATTAAATTATTATTAGTGTCCACACTGTCCACCATTATGGTCTCACAGTCCTATGTCTAGCTTGCTCCTTAACCAAATGAATAACTGGATCCCAAGCTGGTGGTACCGAAAAACCATCCTCTCTGTTGAAATTTGGATATTTTTTAATCTCGATTGCCTCTCGCAACATCCGGGGAATGTATCGTTTCTCCTTGACGAGGACTTGCGGTTTGTCAAATTTAACTGAGTGGTTGGGTCTATCCATGACATGCTCACAGACTGCTGACCTTGGTCGACGGTGCTTTACATCGGCTATATGTTCCTTTACCCGAGTAGAGATGCTCCGCTTAGTCTGGCCTACATATGATAGACCACATTCACATTCCAGCCTGTAGACCCCTGCACTCTGTAGAGGAGTAGCCGACTTCACTGACCTCAGGAACTGTGACATCTTCTTCATTGGCTTAAAGTAAGTTTTTATAGAAGCACGTTTCAAGATGTTGCCAATCCTGTCAGTGACTCCTCGGACAAAAGGCAAGACGGCAGGCCGGCGCTCAACTGTAGGAATCTTCATCCGAGCTTTCTGATTGAGCCGTGGAATCTTGAGCCCGTTCGCTTGAAGTGCATCCTTGGCATGCCGGAGTTGGACGTGGAACTCTCGTATCATATCCTACATGGCGGTGTTATTAACTCTTAAGTGGGGACACTTACTGTGACGGACGGAAAACTACGGAACCCTACACTGAGCGTGGCCCGACACGCTCTTGGCCGATTTTTATTCGATGGTACACCTATCAGTGTGAATGTCAAAATTTAAAAACTAACAAACGTGCGAAAATTTCGAAAAACAGGAGACTTACTAGAGCTCAAGATCAATATTTTTGACCAGTCTAAGGTGACCTACTGGGGGTTAGAAGGTTGTGCATTAATTACCGGACATCCTGTATAAGTAATAAAATAACTTTTCATTTTAGCTTTGCCATAGTCGAGCAACAAAGAGGTAGGTCTGCATGTACAACTTAGAACGAAGTAACTATACCACCTCATTTAAAATGATAGAAACGACTGCAAATTTCATTTCACATGACATATGACATTCACACTTTAACTGTCATTTCATTACGTATAAAACGTAAATTGCATCTAGGTATTATTTATTTCGCAACGCATTGAATCCGACGTATTGGATATACGTATAATAACTTAATATTGCAAGGTATCAATTAATACAAAAATGAGTAATGTACAAGATCGGATCAAAACGTGGATTGAAAATCACCCTGAGTTAGTCTATAATGAAGTGACCTCCACTATATACTGCTCTATGTGCGATATGCATCTAAAACTGAAGAAATGCAATATTGAGAATCATGTGAAAAGCAACCGCCACAATTACCGTTCGGGGCAACCAAATAGGAAACATCAATTTTATTTCGATTTAATTATTTTTCTTATTTCATGCAACATACCATGGGCAACAGTCAACAACAATAATTTTCGTCATTTTTTTAACAAGTATTTATGTTGCGACTGCTCTATGACTTCTTTACCGGACGAATCGACCCTGCGAAAAATTTATTTAAATCTCGTGTACAAAAAAACTATACAGGGTATAAGAGAGGTAAACAAAACCAATTATTTATGGATATCTATAGACGAAACACCAGATTTCATGGGAAAATGTGTGACAAACGTGGTGATTCGGTCTTTGCAAAAAAATTGTTCTGAGCAATTTTATCTTTTGGGGTCGAAGGTTTTAGAGAAGGTAAATGGGGAAACAATAGCAAACCTAATAATAAACCAATTAAAATTTTTGTTTCAAAATTCTTTCAATGATAACGTAAACAATTTGCTTTTACTTTGCACAGATAGTGCCGCATATATGCTTAAAGCCGGTCGTATTTTAAAAGCAACGTTTCCTCGTATGAAACACATTACGTGTTTAGCTCATGGTCTGCACCGGGTTGCCGAAGAAGTGCGAGATAATTTCAAAGGTGTGGATGGGTTGATATCGAATGTCAAAAAGATATTCCTAAAATCTCCAGAGCGTGTACGCCTTTTTAAGGCAAAATATCCGTCCATTCCCCTACCTCCCGAGCCAATTATCACCAGACGGGGAACTTGGATATCTGCTGCGGTATATTACGCTCAATACTATGAGCAAATACGTGATGTCGTCTCCATACTTGCTAATGACTCGGCAGCTATAAGAGCTGCAAAAAAATGTTTTCAAACACGCAAACTACGACCGGAGTTAAATTTCATTCGCGACAACTACGAAGTAATAGCCTCTTCAATAGAACAATTGCAATGTTCGACTTTATCCATTGCGGAATCCTTCCTCATTCTGGATACTGTTCGTTGCTACGTAAACTGGAGTAAACTTTTACCAGTGATACGTAAATTTGAAGCCGTGCTCGAACGAAATCCTGATTACGAAATTTTAAGAGACATATCTGAAAATATTACCCGAACTGATAATGAATTCTATAAATTTGCTCCCTTGACGTCAACTGAAGTTGAACGTACATTTAGTGTACATAAATGGATTTATAGTGATAAACGCAACTGTTTACTCCCAGAGAATGTTGAAAAGATAATGATCATCTACTCCTATCACTATTACCCAAATAAAATGTCTTGTGCTGCTGTGTGTACTGACGTAGATTTTGAAGAAGAAATTGCGTCTGTTTCTAATATATAGTAACTTTATACAAATGTTTTTATTAGTTTTATTACATATTAATTTTATTTGGTGACTTTTATTTCTTCTAGTTCTGAATTATCGATATCGATAAAATAATATTTCAAGCACTGGCTAAATTACGCTAGTGTTTTGTTTTGCCGTGAAAAATCCGAGCTCTGATAATTATGATACAACTTACTTTTAAGCCATATACATACATTCTTCATACAAATCGTCAACGTTTTTTAACCCCCTTAAGGGATGAATATCAAAACACACTAAAATTGCTTAACTTATTTTTTAATAAGTAGATAAAATAGGTACAATGTAGCCAATCTGCAAATTATAACTTTCTATCTTCAGCAGTTTCGGCCTCGTTTTAGTAATACAAACTTTTCAACCTTGTTTTAACTCATCTAGGGTGGAATTTTGAAAAACACTGAAAATAGTTTTTTTTGTTTTGAACTGCTTACAAATTAATTTTGAGTCTGTCACAAAAAAGTAGGTATCTATATCAACTTTCAACCCCTTTTTAACCCCATTTGCGGGGTTGAAAAAAAAAACGCTAAAATTAGTTTCATTATTTTTAATGTATTAAATGTACGAAGTTGCATGCCTCGAACTTAAAATTTTAATCCCTACCGATACAATTTTTTAACTCTTCGTTTTTACTTCCTTAGGGGTTTAATTTTTCAAATTTGTTTCGTATTACTTGTATACATTATAAATGAAAATTATAACTTTCTAGCTTCAGTAGTTTCGGCCTGGCTAAAATCCAACTTTTCAACCCCGTTTCAACTCCTTTGGGGTGGAGTTTTGAAAAACGCTGAAATTATTTTTTTGTTTGGAGCTGAGTAGCTTACAAACAAACAAGTCTGTCACAATTTTTTTTTTAATACTTCGTTACAAATTTTCAACCCCTTTTAAACCCCGTTAGAGGTTATATACAATAACACGCTGAAATTACTTTTATTATTTTTTAATTAGCAACAAACGTACGAAGTTGCAAGTTTCTAACTTAAAATTTTAAATCCTAACCGTACAAACGCTTAACCCCGTTTTTACCCCCTTAGGGCTTGAATTTTTCAAAATCGATCCTTATTACTTGTACAAATTAAAAATGTAACCTTATCTGCAAATTTCAACTTTCCAGCTTCAGTAGTTTCGGCTCTGCGTGGATCATTCAGTCAGTCAGTCAGAATATTAAGAATTATATTTTATCAGTGTGATTTAAAAAATTGTGTAATACTAATAAATAAAATGAACCCATTATTTATTCCACCCTGATTATTACTCCTAAGTAAGCAACTATGCACCATACGCTATGCCCTTCTGCACTTCTTAGATACCTACATGGTCAATGACCTTAGGTGCACTAATCGTTTCGGCCGCCGCACGTCTTATGTGTTGTAGTTTCCGCCCCGCGTCCCGCTCCAATTATGTTTATTTTTTGTTTACTAATTTTACAATTCCTGAAAGTGCTTACTATATCTACTGGTGAAATTTTGATATTATGTAACATATTATTAATGCTAAAACGAGCATCAAAATCATGAGTGTAGAATTATTGCGCGTGTTAGAAAATCATTTAAGAAATAGTAATAATACAGTCACCGCTGTAATTTTTTTTTAAACGAAGCGTAATTATTGTCTCGACAATATAGTGAAAAATCACCATTTGTTTAATTAGTGTTTGATTATTATTGAATTTTTTAAACATTTTTTTTTATTTCAAATGTATTCTCAACTTGACAGGTGGTCAATATTTCAAATACTGTTTTAAATATTCAGGTAGTCCCTTAGATTAAAAATCTCTGGTGTAGGATTTAATGTTTGTGGTAAATAAACATTAAAATTTTCAAAAAAATTTTTTAAAGAAAGCACAATGTATTTTTTGGGAAAAACTTAATACATCTTTTCAATAAATGTTGTTTTACCAGATCCCAAGGATAAAATAGTGTAGGATTAAATGTGATCTCCTCGAACAACTTAAAGTTTAGTGACGGGACTAATTTGGTATGTATTAGTGACGAGATAGCACCGGTTATCACACATCTTATCAACACGTGTATTTCCACGTCCTTATATCCTGATCAGCTTAAAACTGGTATAATTAGGCCCATTCATAAAAAAGGCGCATACAACGATGTAAATAGGCCTATTACTGTCTTGTCAAGTATTGATAAGATAGCTGAGAGGTATATCGGCGATGAGATAACAAGCTTTCTTGCTAATAATCACATAATAAATGAAAAACAATATGGTTTCCAAAAGGGCCGAAATACCTCCCAGCTGTTATCAACTTTTGTAAATGAGGTCAACCAGCAATTGAACAACCGACATCAAGTGCTGGTTGTCTTCATTGACTTCAGCAAAGCATTCGATACATTAAATTATTCCACACTTTTTCTAAGGCTTGAACAAGTTGGTATACAGGGTCCTGCGCTGGAGTGGTTCCGTGACTACCACAGAAACCGAAACACCGTAGTGCGCATCAACGGACAAGATAGTGACCCCATATCCACGCAACGAGGTACGGCCCAAGGTTCAATCTTGAGTCCAATCGAATATTTACCTAACGTACGTGAACGACATGTGTAACCTTTTCACAAAGGGCTCTGTATACCAATTTGCCGATGATACATGCTTAGTCGCCTATGGTAAAAACATCAATGAGGCTCAAGAGATCATGCAAATCAACTTTGACACCTTATGTAAATGGGCCCATGATGTAGGCTTAGTTATCAACGCCAGTAAGACCAAACTTGTTCATAAACACCAAAACAAACACACAGCCAAATAGCACTAGACCCTACTCATAGTGTTGTGTTCCTGCTGGTGAGTAAGGTTGCCAAAGAGCTCAAAGAGGACCCAGTGTGTTGACGATGAGGGACATTCTTGTTCCTTTAGTCGTCAACACAGTGAATCCTCCTTTTTGTAAAGGGTCGGCAACGCGCATGTGACTCACCCTTATACCCACATACTTAAATAATAAATTCGATAATGAAAATGATATTTTTAAGCACTGTAAAGTAATGTTAATATTTGATAAAATTAAGATGTCGATAATCCTAGCTGAGTATGATAAAGTAAAATTATTAGTAAAAAAATGTAGGCATATAACATTGCGTAAAACAGTTCATCAACCTCGATATATTCTACCTAGGCAAGTTAATGAGTACGGCAAAAGGACGTGGGAATACATCTTACCTAGCATACTTAATGATTTACCAGAAGATATACAGGATGATTCATGAGACGTGATCAGGAACAACCCTACACACTTAGTTAACGATAATGAATCGACCGCCATCATGTTTAAGTGAAACAATAACGCCTTTCAATTTTTTAACCTTTTTGTTTCGTAGAAATTTTATTCTCTGTAATAATCATGGTCACCCCACATAAACAAATCAATAAAGATAAAACCTCTTTGACAATAATGACAGCACTTTGATTATGAAAAATTAAAAAAAAATTAAGTGAATTTGACACATATCACAGAAAAACAAGAGAATATCAGTACTCGACGGAGTATTCAAATTGTAGAGTGACCATGCGTGTCGTAAATAATTTCAAACGTTTTATTTTTATTTAAAAAAAAATTTTTGCGCTTATCACACTAATACTGATATCATACAATAGCTTATTTTTAACTGAATCCGTAGTGTTAAGCCTGCTCACGTCTCATGAATCACCCTGTATATCCCCTAAAAATAAAAATACATGTAAAAACGCATTTAAGAAAGTATTTGTTGTAAACAAATACTAGGAAAGGATGACGTTGTGTGATGGGTGATGACGCTGTCATAATGTATTTAAATTGTTGCAAGCGATGCGATGCATTTGCACCGCGCATAAACCTTAACAGGTTTCAGTGGCGCATCTTAGTTAAGGTTTATTTTCTGTATTTCCTTATGATATAAATAAATTAAAAAAAAAAAATCCAAAATGATATTTATTTTCTGTAGACTACGCTAATAAAAATACGCTTCACCCTTATTGGTGGGTTCCATTTTTCAGCACTGACGATTATTATATGTGGATACAGATTATATTATTGAAATTGAGACAGAGCGACAAACAAGCATATTTTCAGAGGCCGGAATTCTCGTAGCAACTTTGAAATGTCATAGGGACTTCTCGTTTATTGACTTCCGATATACGATACACACATGCGAATTAACACACATCAAAGTGCACCCCCGCAAAATCATAAGATAAGCTAGTTTATATTTTGTTTAAAAAGTTCAATCTTTCCTTTGCTCATAGTATCCACTTATTATTTCCACTTGTTATTGCATGTTAGTTATTTTTTTGTGGTCATCTATTATTGGCTTTTTCTCTGTTATTTAAGTTTTGTAATATTTGTTGTATTGCTGTTGAAATAAAATCAAATAAAAATAACTTTATTTGTTTTTCCTTTAAAAAAGAGCTTCCAATAAAATTGTTTTTTGAACCAGATAAATAGCCTCATGGATCTGTTATCCGGATCTGTCTATATTTTGGCAGGAAACTCGGATATGTTTGCGGTCAGATATGTGATTGTATCGTGCTAATAGAAATTTGCTCCAATTTCTTCACATATTTCAAAATAATCTTGATAGAGATCTTGATCATCCTCCTTGCGTTTGTCCCGGCTTATTGCCACGGCTCTATCGAGCCTGAGGTCCTCTCGGCAACCTAATCCCAGGAATTGGCGTAGGCACTAGTTTTTACGAAAGTGACTGCCATCTGACCTTCCAACCCAGAATGGAAACTAGGCCTTGTTGGCACAAGATCCGGTTTCCTCATGATGTTTTCCTTCACCGAAAAGCGACTGGTAAATATCAAATGACATTTCGTACATAAGCTCCGAAAAACTCAGTGGTACGAGCCGGGGTTTGAACCCGAGACGCCCGGATTGAAAGTCCGACGTCTTACCGCCAGACTACATCTAACTAAAGGATATCCGTATCCCTTAATCGTAGAGTGAAAATGCTTTACTATTGCAGTTCAAGTAGTAGGCGTTGGCCTACAATGGTTCCATACATAGTATATATAGTCCGGGTTCAGGGGTTAGGCAACAGGGAGGCTTATTCTGATGCCTGTCTCATGCCCATTTAGACGGTGGTTTCAAAATGTATTTTGCCTGACATTGATGTCATCCATTGAAGCGTGTAGGGCTGGGTGGTAAAGAAAACACCCAGTTAAGTATTGAGGCGTCCATAAAAAAAACTAAGCAAACCGTGAAGGGGTAAGTGTTGAGCGCTACAGAACTTAAAACTACTCCGTTCTGTCACAAATCAGTAAATGGTAACGTTATGGTTGTTATGATTGAGTAGAATTTAATAATAGGCTTCGTAAAACAGCAAATTAACAACGCCGCCAAACAAAAGAAAGAAGCAGCGCAAATTAACAAAAATCGCAACTAATGTGTACTATCATATCACAATATAAAATTCATAATAAAAAAAACAATAATAATAACGCTTGTGTGACTCGACTGTACTAGAGTTCTACAGCAATAAATAATCAAAATATATTAAATTTAAATAATAATCCTAAAAAAAATATCACAGATCTATTACTAAAATTATAACACTTGTGTTGCTTATTGTACAACCGAAGTAAACCACACAGAGTATCGAACAATTCAGAGTATTGCAATAAATGCAATATGGACGTGCCAATTAAAATGTAAATTGATTAAAAACAATAAATTAAGACAATAAATTAACGATTAAAACATTGAGTGCAATATAAAAAAAAAAATTTTAAAATAAGTCGGCAATAACAAAATAAAATAAAAATGTCAAAAAATAAATGAATTAATTAAAATTTGATATCATAATCACTGATTTAAAATAAAATGTACACATTAGTAGCTACAACCAAAGAAAAAAACGTTTCACAAACATAAAAAACAACACAAACACCAACTACTTCTACGCAGCGAAACCAGACTTTGACCACGTTAAAGGGCGCCAATGAAGCGTGTAGGGCTGGGTGGTAAAGAAAACACCCAGTCGCTTTCAAATTAAAAAAAATATTTATTAAAAAAAACCGAGCGAGGGTCGTGGTAGTGGTCCGTGAAATTAAAAAAAATAAGCCTGTCTGGTTCCACTGTCGCAGGTATATACTCCCCTGGCAGTTGGCAGGTGGTGGTGCGGTCCGGGGTACGGGACGAGAGCGACTCGGGGAGCGACGTGTCAGTTGGTGCCGGGGACAGAGGCCTCTGTTGTCCACCCTACCCTGCGGCCAGGCTGGGACGGGAGAGCTCCTCACCGCCGAGGATTTAAAGCCGGATCTTGCACCCTGGAATTGACATGTCCACCTTTAGGTCCACGTATTAATTAGCCGCTCGGTATGAACCCCAATGATGTCGCTAAGCTAGCAGCAAGGGAGTAGCGGAAAGTAGTTGGTGGGTGTTCATAACCAGAACGGAGTTACAAATTAAAAGGCGGAGAAAAGAATGCAAAAGCAGAGACGGCAAGATTATAAAAGTACGGTGGAGTGAATTAACATTTATTAAATTATCACATTAATTAAAACAAAGCTCCGTAATGCAGACATTTTATGAAATGAGTTCGAATAACTCGCTGGCCAAATGTATGGGCAGCCATTTTATAACGGGACTTTTGCCGCCACGGCGCAGCGTCCACGTGCAATAACTAGTTATGTACCGTGTAATGCATATTGCTAGGCATGTGAGAAGGCACACTGAACACAATAAAAAAACATATAACACAATTAAAATAAGTAGCACTTCCTATCACTAAGTAACGTTTCAACTCTTACCCTTGTCTGGGGTGCAAGACGGTATGTAAATTACGGCTAAGACTGGTATCACATAATACCTATTTATTAGACTGCCGATTATAACATTATAAAATAAAACTCCCCGCGAGCGGCGCGTTGGAAGACACGGCGCGGAGACCGTGAACGCCGGCGCGGGTCCGTCACTCAAGACGGTCAGACGCAGAGTGGGGCGCAGAGCGGTGCGCCAACGCACTCACCAATGTACTCGCGTCAAAACTGCTGACGCTGTTGTTATGCGCAATGTACAATCGCGCGCAGAACTATAATTAAGTTTACGTACGATTTTTGCATCGTTACACCATCTGATTGTTTAAAACGCTTAATATATTTAAAAATAATTAAATAAACTTCTCTTCAAATGCATTCTAATGATCCTGATAAAAAAAGATTAAGTTATTTAATTTCGCCTACGCTCAAATTGTTACTCACGCCATGCCACTCGTCTTTTTCGCCTACGGCTCAAATTGTTACCCACGCCATGCCACTCGTCTTTTTTGACCTCTCTTATACAACGCTTGCATAAAATACTATATCTATATCTGTCTATTATACATATCGTTGTCCAGTATCCACAACACAAGCCTTATTGAGCTTACTGTGGGACAAGGTCGATTTGTGTAAGATTGTCCCATAATATTTATATTTATAAGTAATACATGGTCTCAGAATACCGACGTGCCACAGTCATTGGCAAGATAGATGGCGGCGAGAAGCGTTCGTGAATACACTCCGAGTACGAGAGCATTCCGGCCGAAACGTTTCCTTGACGTTACTCTATGACAAAGCAGTTCCTAGTTTCCCGTTGTGTTGCAGGCTTCATACGAGCAAACCGGGGCTCAGAATTATGACCAGTCAATTAAAAATTCTCGGCATCCTACCTTACATCATCCTCCTAGCCTAGCGTTTGTTTTTATTGCTAAGGTTCAACTGAGCCTGGGGTCCGCTTGACAACCTAATACCATGAATATGCGTTGCACACACGTTTTTACGAAAGCGCCTGCCATCTGACCTGTTGAATTGAACCAAAATGATGGCCTAGTAATCGCAAATTCATGGTATGCTAATTTACATAGTTTAAATTATTTTTTTATGAAAAATGTAATCAATATTGAAATGAAATATCGAAACGTGATAGTGATTCTTGATAATGCACTATTTCACTTAAATTTAGACTATGGATTTGAATTTAATTGAAAGACGTAGTCTTCTCTACAGGGCCGCGATTCGAAAAATAAACACACACACTGGACCGACACAGCTCCAACCCAACTCAACCCAACTCAACTCAACGCTATAACGACATTGACATTTGCTATTCGAACAGATTTTCATTCAACATTGGTCTCACATTGGTCTCACATTGGTCTCACATTGGTCACACATTGTACCAATGTTGTACCAATGTGAGACCAATGTGCTAATATGATAAGCTATGGGTTAAGTAGCTAACATACATAAATTACATATACAAACTACAGCTTAGTATACTTAAAATCATTATACCCACATACTTAAATAATAAACTCGATAATGAAAATGATATTTTTAAGCACTGTAAAGTAATGTTAATATTTGATAAAATTAAGATGTCGATAATCCTAGCTGAGTATGATAAAATAAAATTATTAGTAAAAAAATGTAGGCATATAACATTGCGTAAAACAGTTCATCAACCTCGATATATTCTACCTAGGCAAGTTAATGAGTACGGCAAAAGGACGTGGGAATACATCTTACCTAGCATACTTAATGATTTACCAGAAGATATACAGGATGATTCATGAGACGTGAGCAGGAACAACCCTACACACTTAGTTAACGATAATGAATCGACCGCCATCATGTTTAAGTTATACAATTACGCCTTTCAATTTTTTAACCTTTTTGTTTTGTAGAAATTTTATTCTCTGTAATCATGGTCACCCCACATAAACAAATCAATAAAGATAAAACCTCTTTGACAATAATGACAGCACTTTGATTATGAAAAATTAAAAAAAAATTAAGTGAATTTGACACATATCACAGAAAAACAAGAGAATATCAGTACTCGACGGAGTATTCAAATTGTAGAGTGACCATGCGTGTCGTAAATAATTTCAAACGTTTTATTTTTATTTAAAAAAAAATTTTTGCGCTTATCATACTAATACTGATATCATACAATAGCTTATTTTTAACTGAATCCGTAGTGTTAAGCCTGCTCACGTCTCATGAATCACCCTGTATATCCCCTAAAAATAAAAATACATGTAAAAACGCATTTAAGAAAGTATTTGTTGTAAACAAATACTAGGAAAGGATGACGTTGTGTGATGGGTGATGACGCTGTCATAATGTATTTAAATTGTTGCAAGCGATGCGATGCATTTGCACCACGCATAAACCTTAACAGGTTTCAGTGGCGCATCTTAGTTAAGGTTTATTTTCTGCATTTCCTTATGATATAAATAAATTAAAAAAAAAAAAATCCAAAATGATATTTATTTTCTGTAGACTACGCTAATAAAAATACGCTTCACCCTTATTGGTGGGTTCCATTTTTCAGCACTAACGATTATTATATGTGGATACAGATTATATTATTGAAATTGAGACAGAGCGACAAACAAGCATATTTTCAGAGGCCGGAATTCTCGTAGCAACTTTGAAATGTCATAGGGACTTCTCGTTTATTGACTTCCGATATACGATACACACATGCGAATTAACACACATCAAAGTGCACCCCCGCAAAATCATAAGATAAGCTAGTTTATATTTTGTTTAAAAAGTTCAATCTTTCCTTTGCTCATAGTATCCACTTATTATTTCCACTTGTTATTGCATGTTAGTTATTTTTTGTGGTCATCTATAATTGGCTTTTTCTCTGTTATTTAAGTTTTGTAATATTTGTTGTATTGCTGTTGAAATAAAATCAAATAAAAATAACTTTATTTGTTTTTCCTTTAAAAAAGAGCTTCAAATAAAATTGTTTTTTGAACCAGATAAATAGCCTCATGGATCTGTTATCCGGATCTGTCTATATTTTGGCAGGAAACACGGATATGTTTGCGGTCAGATATGTGATTGTATCGTGCTAATAGAAATTTACTCCAATTTCTTCACATATTTCAAAATAATCTTGATCATCCTCCTAGCGTTTGTCCCGGCTTATTGCCACGGCTCTATCGAGCCTGAGGTCCTCTCGGCAACCTAATCCCAGGAATTGGCGTAGGCACTAGTTTTTACGAAAGTGACTGCCATCTGACCTTCCAACCCAGAATGGAAACTAGGCCTTGTTGGCACAAGATCCGGTTTCCTCATGATGTTTTCCTTCACCGAAAAGCGACTGGTAAATATCAAATGACATTTCGTACATAAGCTCCGAAAAACTCAGTGGTACGAGCCGGGGTTTGAACCCGAGACGCCCGGATTGAAAGTCCGACGTCTTACCGCCAGACTACATCTAACTAAAGGATATCCGTATCCCTTAATCGTAGAGTGAAAATGCTTTACTATTGCAGTTCAAGTAGTAGGCGTTGGCCTACAATGGTTCCATACATAGTATATATAGTCCGGGTTCAGGGGTTAGGCAACAGTGAGGCTTATTCTGATGCCTGTCTCATGCCCATTTAGACGGTGATTTTACCCAAATACTTTCGACGGAACAAAATCGCTAGGTGGTTACAAAATGTATTTTGCCTGACATTGATGTCATCCATCTGATTGTTTAAAACGCTTAATATATTTAAAAATAATTAAATAAACTTCTCTTCAAATGCATTCTAATGATCCTGATAAAAAAAGATTAAGTTATTTAATTTCGCCTACGCTCAAATTGTTACTCACGCCACGCCACTCGTCTTTTTCGCCTACGGCTCAAATTGTTACCCACGCCACGCCACTCGTTTTTTACCTCTCTTATACAACGCTTGCATAAAATACTATATCTATATCTGTTTATTATACATATCGTTGTCCAGTATCCACAACACAAGCCTTATTGAGCTTACTGTGGGACAAGGTCGATTTGTGTAAGATTGTCCCATAATATTTATATTTATAAGTAATACATGGTCTCAGAATACCGACGTGCCACAGTCATTGGCAAGATAGATGGCGGCGAGAAGCGTTCGTGAATACACTCCGAGTACGAGAGCATACCTGCCGAAACGTTTCCTTGACGTTACTCTATGACAGAGCAGTTCCTAGTTTCCCGTTGTGTTGCAGGCTTCATACGAGCAAACCGGGGCTCAGAATTATGACCAGTCAATTAAAAATTCTCGGCATCCTACCTTACATCATCCTCCTAGCCTAGCGTTTGTTTTTAGGGTTCCGTAGTCAACTAGGGACCCTTATAATTTCGCCATGTCTGCCCGTCCGTCCGTCCGTCCGTCCGCGGATAATCTCAGTGACCGTTAGCACTAGAAAGCTGAAATTTAGTACTAATATGTATATCAATCACGCCGACAAAGTGGTAAAATAAAAAGTGGAAAAATATTTTTTATTAGGGTACCGCCCCTATACGTAAAGTGGGAAGTGATTTTTTTTTTCATTTCAACCCTTACGTGTGATATATTGTTGGATAGGTATTTAAAAATGAATAAGGGTTTACTAAAATCATTTTTCGATAATGTAAATATTTTCGGAAATAATCGCTCCAGAAGTAAAAAAATATGCGTCCCTTTGTGAGACCAATGTTTGACCAATGTTGAATGAAAATCTGTTCGAATAGCAAATGTCAATGTCGTTATAGCGTTGAATTGAGTTGGGTTG
Source organism: Pammene aurita (assembly GCA_947086415.1). Lineage (NCBI taxonomy): Eukaryota > Metazoa > Arthropoda > Insecta > Lepidoptera > Tortricidae > Pammene > Pammene aurita. Next base: position 29,540,047 of record OX352306.1, read on the forward strand.
AGTTGGGTTGGAGCTGTGTCGATCCAGTGTGTGTGTTTAGTTTTCGAATCGCGGCCCAGAAAAATCAAGTCTAATATTTTAAATAATAGTAGTTTTATGTATCGCATTGATAACACACAATTGTGCATCCTGTTTAATGGTAAACGGTTACCGTAGCCTGCCTCTCTCTTGGACCAACATTGGACCAACATTGGACCAATGTGAGACCAATGTGAGACCAATGTGGGACCAATGTTGAATGAAAATCTGTTCGAATAGCATATGTCAATGTCGTTATAGCGTTGAGTTGAGTTGGGTTGGAGCTGTCTCTGTCCAGTGTGTGTGTTTATTTTTCGAATCGCGGCCCCCGTCAAACATGGTTAGCTACGCTGCTACGGCTATGAGTGCTACGAGCTACTGCTTAGAGCTACGCGCTACGACACGCTCTTTTACTGTGACCTTGTGATAGATCCTAATTTTAAAATACACAAACAATACATTGAAAACACAATCTACCTCAAACATAACTCCAACACATAACAAATAATCGACCAATATTGAATTTGTATTGGAGTCGCTTCGGAATAATTTTCAAGCAAATTCCGACATCTTTCTCTCGAATTGGCAAGTGCAATAGAGAAGGAGATAGTGAACTTTGAATTTCGATGGTCGCGGTAGCGCCTTTAAGGGGCCGTATTCTAACTTTAAAACATATTTAAGCACGATCCAACTTCAATACAACACCAATGCATTAACTACGCAATACAGCTAGCGCCTACACATCTGAATCAGAAATATCAGAATTTGCTTGAGAATTATTCCGATGCAACTCCAATACAACTTCAATATAGTTGATTGAATGTTGTATGTTGGAGTTATGTTTGAAATAGATTGTGTTTTTAATGTATTGTTTATGTATTTTAAAGTTTGAATACGGTACCATGTCTGACACTCCACTTTTTTGTTCATATATTTTTATTTATATGTTTTTGTTGGTTTTTACTAACTAAAACATTTTCATTATTAATTAGTAATGGTTCCAATATTCGAAAGTCACTTTTATAAAATATTGTAGCAATTAAGTATGTACTACTTAAGTAATTCAGATAAATTAAAATTTAAAGACGCTTCAGCTAAAAAAACTTATAAAAGATAAACTTAAAGAATCATTTAAAAACCTCTGAGACTAGTTTAATACCTACATCATTAAGATAAACGTCTTAAGAGCTAAGTGCGCCGAAACTTAAAAGGTGTTCAAGAATTGGAAAAAAGCCCGAGGCTCTGCGATTAATCGAGAAAGTAATTAGAGAGGAAATTAAACTAGGCGCTTAAGATAAATACGAAGTGCGAAGCAGAGAGCGCACTCACTGCGTGAACAAGACTGCAATAGAATACAATACAATATTATTTATTGCTCACAAATAATAAGAGAAATAAACTTAAAATTAATAATTTGAGTGGTAGACAAAGGCAGTCTTATCGCTAAACAAAAGCGGCTATGTACGTGTAAATACGTACCACGCCTAATGCAGGGGTTCCGTACCTTCAATGGAATAAGAAACCAAAAGGTTGTATCTGATGTCTATGAAAGAAGTTTTTTGGAGATAACTCAAAAACTGCTGAACTGATAATATTCAAAACAAATTTCGAAGAAAGTATGTAATAAGGCGCCTCTTCTCAATTTTTTTTATATTTTTTGGACTTACTTTTCAAAAGTTACAGGGACACAATTTTTCCGACTTTCGAAGCGATTATTTAATTTTTTGAAAATATTCACTTAATTACAAATTGTTCAAAAGAACATCGATGTTTTTTTGAAAGATCTATCGATTTATGTGCAACATGTTGATATTTGGTATGTTTCAAAACCCCCCTAAAAATTTATTTTTTCTTCAATTTAACTACATAACTAAATAGCGCCACAAAATACATTTTATGTCAAGTTTTATTAAGATACTTTTTATAGTTTCCGAGTAGAATGGCTCTGGGACAATCCGACTGATATTGCGGTATGTTTTATATTTTCTGCGGCTTTATAGCCTAAAAACTAAATGTGTTCAAAATTTGGAGCTTGTGGGACTGCTAGAAGTACCTTAGATATACGATGGTCGTGAGTCAGTGACAAAATTAAGGTGTTATGGCCTGTTGTTCACAGAAATTTCAGACTTCTAGCTTTATCGACTGAATTAGAGGAGGGTCGAGAACGGCCTGAATGGCTTCGGGAAAAGAATGACCGGTACGGCCATGCCTTTGTTGTTTGTTTTGTTCGACTTGTATTATGTTGTTTTGATACGAAATAATAATAAAATCTGTAAAATAAGTTGTATGTTATGTTCGTACTTACCTAAAAGCAAATATTAACAGTAAATAGGCTGTATCCCTCTAAGCAAATACAAGGCAAAGTGCAAAGAAATGCAAAGAGTGAAAAATGTTTGAGTTAGGTGCAGCTTAAACTTTGTTTTACTTGCAGAGTGCTTAGAGAACGATAATCGCCTGTTAGGGATTTACTTGAGAGGGGGGAGTAGGAGTGGATTGTGGAATGTATTGGGTAGGCCGGGAAATAAGAGATTACTGGCTAAGTGTGATTTAAAATCATCAGGAATTATAGTAATTTTTAGGAGAACTCTTTATACAGTCGGCAACTTTCATGTAATACCTCAAAAGTTACAGGCATCCATAGGCTACGGTAACCGTTTACCATTAAACAGAATGCACGATTATGTGTTCTTAATGCGATACACGTAGAACCGATGGCCGTTGGGGTGGAAAGGTTCTTGAGTGGCGACCACGAACCGGAAGGCGCAGCTTCGGTAGACCCTCCACAAGGTGGACTGATGACCTGGTAAAGGTTGCGGGAGTCCGCTGGATGCGGGTGGCGCAGGACCGGTCATTGTGGCACTCTTTGGGGGGGCCTATGTTCAGTAGTGGACGTCTTTCGGCTGATATGATGATGATGATGATGATGATGAATGCGATACATAATATTAATATTTTTTTTAAATCTTAGACTTGATATTTATGTAGAGAAGTCGTCTTCTCTACATAAACGTCTTTCAATTAAATTCAAGTCCATTATGTCTAAATTTATGTGAAATCGAGTGCATAATCAAGAATTGCTATCACTTTTCGCTATTTCATTTAAATATTGATTAATTTTTCATAAATTTATTTTTAAAAACAATGAAAATTAAAAGAGCGTGTCGTAGCGCGTAGCTCTAAGCAGTAGCTCGTAGCACTCGTAGCCGTAGCAGCGTAGCTAACCATGTTTGACAGGGGCCGCGATTCGAAAAATAAACACACACCCTGGACAGAGACAGCTCCAACCCAACTCAACTCAACGCTATAACGACATTGACATCTGCTATTCGAACAGATTTTCATTCAACATTGGTCACACATTGGTCTCACATTGGTCCAATGTTGGTCCAATGTTGGTCCAATGTGAGACCAATGTTGAATGAAAATCTGTTCGAATAGCAAATGTCAATGTCGTTATAGCGTTGAGTTGAGTTGGGTTGGAGCTGTCTCCGGGGAAGCTAACCTCCTTATTCATAAACGTCTTACAAAACTCGTTCAAATAATGATATTTTGACCTTATCTGTCACTTTGAATTGTTTTTTAGACAAACATAATTTAACTAAATCTAAAAATTGTCACATACCACATATCATATCCACAACTTTAAGACATTTTTGAATAAGGCGGTAATTATAACTACATATTAAAATCTCTTGAGACTTGAAAATATTAAACTATAGGTAGTAGTTATTCCACTTCAAACTAAGAATGAGTTAATATTGAGCTATTTATGAAAGAACGCTAAATGACCATAGATACTTTCTTGTAAACGATTTGACCAGTATAAAAAGTCCCTTATCATAATCGCTTTTGAGTGATCGGTGACATGAGTTATGATGTATATTAAAAATTAAATAATAATAATACTTTGAGTTATGACTTCGCATTTTGCAGTATCGATCGGTTTTTATGGGCAACATCGTCGTAACACGAATTAATTAAGAATATTCTTTTGTTTACAAAACTTTTTCTACGAGTGCTCAAAATAGGCAAGCCGTTAAGAATTAAGTTCAGGGGATGCCTTACAACTTAGTAATTTAGTAACTTCGATTTTCCGCTGGATCGAACCGGCGGTCGGGGAGGAGGACGGTCCTCCTTCCCGACCGTTGTATAATACTGTATGAAAATCCATTCCAGCATAGTCAATGATGCTAAAATTTGCGCCCATATAAAAGCTCCATTGAAAAGTACGCGCTAGTAGTTCGGTCTACATTCTCAATTCAAGCATTATAATCGATGAGTAGAAAAAATGGTATTTCGTACATCGGTTAGGTTCCGAAATACTGCCATACTAAGCCGAATAGCGCTGAAGTAAACACAAAGATGGCCGGATATAGACTGATTTATTAAATTTATAAATCTACCCACACAGGCACATATTAAATCCACTACATCTCCCTCTTAATGGAATTATTAAACTAATTATAACTACAATGTTTAATCTAGGTATGCTAGTTACAACAAACATGCAAGTTTATATATACATAAGTACATAGTTAGTCCATTTCATGAAGATATTGATTTTCACTCGTATTGTTAGGACATCAAGATCTAATTTAGTTTGTCAGCTTATCTTCGTGAGGATGCAGTATCTACAATTTATTCTTACATCTAAACCTTATCGATAAATATAATTAATATATTTTACAAAGCCTATTAGTTCTAGTACAATATGTTTATCTTTCCTTTCCTAAGAAGTCATTGTTTACAATGATTATTGTATGGTACCCTTAATAGTAGTAGGTACTCAAACTCAAACTCAAACTCAAACTCAAACATTTATTCAGTAAGTAGGCCACAAGGGCACTTTTACACGTGAAAGTAAAAAAAAGTGAGAAAAAAAAATCAAACTACACCGGTTCTAACCTTACACCTCTGACCCGAGAAGAATTATGTCCGGCAAAAAACTCGGCGGAACTTATTTTTTCAAAACAACAGTACATCAAAGTAAACAATACATATAAGTGCGTTGTTCTAACAGAAAACATATCAAACCAAGGTTAGATTAACCAACAATAGGTTATAGTTTAAGAAAAATACCAAAGAAAAAAGATGAGTCCAAATCTGACTATTGAAAATGAATTACATACAAGTTTGATATACTTTCTTACCTGAACTGTATCTTCTAAATAAATTTCCAAATTATAATAATCCATCATCAATAGTAAAAGTGGTTTAGTATGGCCTACCAAATCATCTCGCACAATATGGCTAGTTCTTAAAAAAATACCCTTAAAATATTTTTTTTTCTTTATTTCCATAAACTTCGTTTTAAGTCTTTCACAAAATATCAAATTGCAACCCCGTTAGGGGTTGAATTAAAAGAAACGCTAAAATCACTTTTATTATTTTAAATTAGCAGTAAACTTACGCAGTCTCGAACTTAAAATTATAAACACCACACAAACAAGTTTTCAACGCGCTTCTTATTACTTGTACAGATTATAAATGTAACCCGCTCTGCAAATTACAACTTCCTAGCTTCCGTTGTTCTAGCCTCTTTCTAATACAAACTTTTCAACCCCGTTTAAACTCGAGTGGTGTTTTTAAAAACGCTTAAATGACTTTTTTGGTTTTAAGTGAGTAGCTTACAAACGAACTTTCAAGTCTGTCTTTCAAAACTTGTTATCTCTACATAAACTTTCAACATCAATGCGATTGAAAGCTCCCGCCCCTTTTTAACTCCATTTGGAGTTCAATTTTAATTCGTTCGAATAATTTTTATTATTTTTTAATAATCAGCAAACGTACGAAGTTATAAATCTCTAACTTAAAAAAAAATATTCTACCGATACAAATTTTAAACCCTCTTTTTACCCCTTTGAGAGTTGAATTTTTCAATATCGCGTCATATTACTTGTACAGATTATAAAGAGTAGCCTACAAACGAAGTTTCAAGTCTGTCTTTCAAAACTTGTAATCTCTATACAAACTTGCAACTTCAATGGGGTTCAACCTCTTTTTAACCCCATTTAACCTCTCTAGAACTTCAAAAACTGCTAAATTATTTTTTATTATTTTTTAATGATCAGCAAACGTACGAAGTTTTAAGATTCCAACTTAAAATTTTAAATTCTACCCATACTCATTTTGAACCCCCTTTTTGAATATTTCAAAATTGCTTCCTATTACTTGTACATATTATAAATGTACCCCACCCGCAAATTACAACTTTGTAGCTTCCGATGTAACGGCCTCGCTTTAATACAAACTTTTCAACCCCGTTTTAACTCCTCTGGGGTGGAATTTTGAAAAACACTAAAATTACTTTTTTTTTACTTTTAAGCGATTAGCCTACAAACGAACATTTAAGTCAGTCACGAAAAAAAGCTACAAATTTTCAACCCATTTTTAACACTGTAGGGGTTGAATTTCAAAAAACTGATATTTCTTTTATTATTTTTAATCATCAGCGACCGTACGAATTTTTAAGTCTCTATATTTAAAAAAATCCTACCCATACAAACTTTTAACCTACTTTTTACCACCTTAGCCATTGATTTATTCGAATACATACAAATTATACATGTAACCTGGTCTAACATGTTCAACTCTTTAGCTGCAGTGGTTTCGGTGTTTACGTTGATATGTCAGTCAGGACTAAAGCATTTAAAGATAGACTAGCTTTCCGCCCGCGACTTTGTCCACTTATAATACGGCTACCTACTCATACACAGTTTCATCTTTATAAAATGTTTGGTTTGGTATTAGATTTTTTTTTGTTTATAATAATTATGATACAACTTACTTTTAAGCCATATACATACATTCTTCATACAAATCGTCAACGTTTTTTAACCCCCTTAAGGGATGAATATCAAAACACACTAAAATTGCTTTTCTTATTTTTTAATAAGTAGATAAAATAGGTACAATGTAGCCAATCTGCAAATTATAACTTTCTATCTTCAGCAGTTTCGGCCCCGTTTTAGTAATACAAACTTTTCGACCTTGTTTTAACTTATCTAGGGTGGAATTTTGAAAAACACTGAAAAAAGTTTTTTTTGTTTTGAACTGCTTACAAATTAATTTTGAGTCTGTCACAAAAAAGTAGGTATCTATATCAACTTTCAACCCCTTTTTAACCCCATTTGCGGGGTTGAAAAAAAAAACGCTAAAATTAGTTTCATTATTTTTAATGTATTAAATGTACGAAGTTGCATGCCTCGAACTTAAAATTTTAATCCCTACCGATACAATTTTTTAACTCTTCGTTTTTACTTCCTTAGGGGTTTAATTTTTCAAATTTGTTTCGTATTACTTGTATACATTATAAATGAAAATTATAACTTTCTAGCTTCAGTAGTTTCGGCCTGGCTAAAATCCAACTTTTCAACCCCGTTTCAACTCCTTTGGGGTGGAGTTTTGAAAAACGCTGAAATTATTTTTTTGTTTGGAGCTGAGTAGCTTACAAACAAACTTTTAAGTCTGTCACAATTTTTTTTTTAATACTTCGTTACAAATTTTCAACCCCTTTTAAACCCCGTTAGAGGTTATATACAATAACACGCTGAAATTACTTTTATTATTTTTTAATTAGCAACAAACGTACGAAGTTGCAAGTTTCTAACTTAAAATTTTAAATCCTAACCGTACAAACGCTTAACCCCGTTTTTACCCCCTTAGGGCTTGAATTTTTCAAAATCGATCCTTATTACTTGTACGAATTAAAAATGTAACCTTATCTGCAAATTTCAACTTTCCAGCTTCAGTAGTTTCGGCTCTGCGTGGATCATTCAGTCAGTCAGTCAGAACATAGGCATTTATATAAATATAAATTAAAATAATATTAAGAATTATATTTTATCAGTGTGATTTAAAAAATAGTGTAATACTAATAAATAAAATGAACCCATTATTTATTCCACCCTGATTATTACTCCTAAGTAAGCAACTATGCACCATACGCTATGCCCTTCTGCACTTCTTAGATACCTACACGGTCAATGACCTTAGGTGCACTAATCGTTTCGGCCGCCGCACGTCTTATGTGTTGTAGTTTCCGCCCCGCGTCCCGCTCCAATTATGTTTATTTTTTGTTTACTAATTTTACAATTCCTGAAAGTGCTCACTATATCTACTGGTGAAATTTTGATATTATGTAACATATTATTAATGCTAAAAGGAGCATCAAAATCATGAGTGTAGAATTAATGCGCGTGTTAGAAAATCATTTAAGAAATAGTAATAATACAGTCACCACTGTAATTTTTTTTAAACGAAGCGTAATTATTGTCTCGACAATATAGTGAAAAATCACCATTTGTATAATTAGTGTTTGATTATTATTGAATTTTTTAAACATTTTTTTTTATTTCAAATGTATTCTCAACTTGACAGGTGGTCAATATTTCAAATACTGTTTTAAATATTCAGGTAGTCCCTTAGATTAAAAATCTCTAGTGTAGGATTTAATGTTTGTGGTAAATAAACATTAAAATTTTCAAAAAATTTTTTTAAAGAAAGCACAATGTATTTTTTGGGAAAAACTTAATACATCTTTTCAATAAATGTTGTTTTACCAGATCCCAAGGATAAAATAGTGTAGGATTAAATGTGATCTCCTCGAACAACTTAAAGTTTAGTGACGGGACTAATTTGGTATGTATTAGTGACGAGATAGCACCGGTTATCACACATCTTATCAACACGTGTATTTCCACGTCCTTATATTCTGATCAGCTTAAAACTGGTATAATTAGGCCCATTCATAAAAAAGGCGCATACAACGATGTAAATAACTATAGGCCGATTACTGTCTTGTCAAGTATTGATAAGATAGCTGAGAGGTATATCGGCGATGAGATAACAAGCTTTCTTGCTAATAATCACATAATAAATGAAAAACAATATGGTTTCCAAAAGGGCCGAAATACCTCCCAGCTGTTATCAACTTTTGTAAATGAGGTCAACCAGCAATTGAACAACCGACATCAAGTGCTGGTTGTCTTCATTGACTTCAGCAAAGCATTCGATACATTAAATTATTCCACACTTTTTCTAAGGCATGAACAAGTTGGTATACAGGGTCCTGCGCTGGAGTGGTTCCGTGACTACCACAGAAACCGAAACACCGTAGTGCGCATCAACGGACAAGATAGTGACCCCATATCCACGCAACGAGGTACGGCCCAAGGTTCAATCTTGAGTCCAATCGAATATTTAACGTACGTGAACGACATGTGTAACCTTTTCACAAAGGGCTCTGTATACCAATTTGCCGATGATACATGCTTAGTCGCCTATGGTAAAAAAATCAATGAGGCTCAAGAGATCATGCAAATCAACTTTGACACCTTATGTAAATGGGCCCATGATGTAGGCTTAGTTATCAACGCCAGTAAGACCAAACTTGTTCATATACGCTCCCCATATTCAAAAAGTATCAATTCAACACCAACAGTTATTGCTCACACGCACACCTGCTGGCACGGCGCGCACGTGCACGCGTAGTGCACGTGCGCGCCGCTCCAGCTGGTGGATCAGCATACCTACTTGGGCCTTGTTATTGATAAAAACTTTAACTGGAAGCCTCACGTTGAACATGTATGTAACAAGTTAAGATCACTGCGTTCTAAAATGAACATACTGAAAAATAAATTGCCATTTAATACACTTAGATTATTATATATTTCGCTAGCAGACTCCGTGATAAGCTATGGGTTAAGTAGCTAACATACATAAATTACATATACAAACTACAGCTTAGTATACTTAAAATCATTATACCCACATACTTAAATAATAAATTCGATAATGAAAATGATATTTTTAAGCACTGTAAAGTAATGTTAATATTTGATAAAATTAAGATGTCGATAATCCTAGCTGAGTATGATAAAATAAAATTATTAGTAAAAAAATGTAGGCATATAACATTGCGTAAAACAGTTCATCAACCTCGATATATTCTACCTAGGCAAGTTAATGAGTACGGCAAAAGGACGTGGGAATACATCTTACCTAGCATACTTAATGATTTACCAGAAGATATACAGGATGATTCATGAGACGTGAGCAGGAACAACCCTACACACTTAGTTAACGATAATGAATCGACCGCCATCATGTTTAAGTGAAACAATAACGCCTTTCAATTTTTTAACCTTTTTGTTTCGTAGAAATTTTATTCTCTGTAATCATGGTCACCCCACATAAACAAATCAATAAAGATAAAACCTCTTTGACAATAATGACAGCACTTTGATTATGAAAAATTAAAAAAAAATTAAGTGAATTTGACACATATCACAGAAAAACAAGAGAATATCAGTACTCGACGGAGTATTCAAATTGTAGAGTGACCATGCGTGTCGTAAATAATTTCAAACGTTTTATTTTTATTTAAAAAAAAAATTTTTGCGCTTATCACACTAATACTGATATCATACAATAGCTTATTTTTAACTGAATCCGTAGTGTTAAGCCTGCTCACGTCTCATGAATCACCCTGTATATCCCCTAAAAATAAAAATACATGTAAAAACGCATTTAAGAAAGTATTTGTTGTAAACAAATACTAGGAAAGGATGACGTTGTGTGATGGGTGATGACGCTGTCATAATGTATTTAAATTGTTGCAAGCGATGCGATGCATTTGCACCGCGCATAAACCTTAACAGGTTTCAGTGGCGCATCTTAGTTAAGGTTTATTTTCTGTATTTCCTTATGATATAAATATATAAAAATAAAAAAATCCAAAATGATATTTATTTTCTGTAGACTACGCTAATAAAAATACGCTTCACCCTTATTGGTGGGTTCCATTTTTCAGCACTAACGATTATTATATGTGGATACAGATTATATTATTGAAATTGAGACAGAGCGACAAACAAGCATATTTTCAGAGGCCGGAATTCTCGTAGCAACTTTGAAATGTCATAGGGACTTCTCGTTTATTGACTTCCGATATACGATACACACATGCGAATTAACACACATCAAAGTGCATCCCCGCAAAATCATAAGATAAGCTAGTTTATATTTTGTTTAAAAAGTTCAATCTTTCCTTTGCTCATAGTATCCACTTATTATTTCCACTTGTTATTGCATGTTAGTTATTTTTTTGTGGTCATCTATTATTGGCTTTTTCTCTGTTATTTAAGTTTTGTAATATTTGTTGTATTGCTGTTGAAATAAAATCAAATAAAAATAACTTTATTTGTTTTTCCTTTAAAAAAGAGCTTCCAATAAAATTGTTTTTTGAACCAGATAAATAGCCTCATGGATCTGTTATCCGGATCTGTCTATATTTTGGCAGGAAACTCGGATATGTTTGCGGTCAGATATGTGATTGTATCGTGCTAATAGAAATTTGCTCCAATTTCTTCACATATTTCAAAATAATCTTGATAGAGATCTTGATCATCCTCCTAGCGTTTGTCCCGACTTATTGCCACGGCTCTATCGAGCCTGAGGTCCTCTCGGCAACCTAATCCCAGGAATTGGCGTAGGCACTAGTTTTTACGAAAGTGACTGCCATCTGACCTTCCAACCCAGAATGGAAACTAGGCCTTGTTGGCACAAGATCCGGTTTCCTCATGATGTTTTCCTTCACCGAAAAGCGACTGGTAAATATCAAATGACATTTCGTACATAAGCTCCGAAAAACTCAGTGGTACGAGCCGGGGTTTGAACCCGAGACGCCCGGATTGAAAGTCCGACGTCTTACCGCCAGACTACATCTAACTAAAGGATATCCGTATCCCTTAATCGTAGAGTGAAAATGCTTTACTATTGCAGTTCAAGTAGTAGGCGTTGGCCTACAATGGTTCCATACATAGTATATATAGTCCGGGTTCAGGGGTTAGGCAACAGGGAGGCTTATTCTGATGCCTGTCTCATGCCCATTTAGACGGTGATTTTACCCAAAAACTTTCGACGGAACAAAATCGCTAGGTGGTTTCAAAATGTATTTTGCCTGACATTGATGTCATCCATTGAAGCGCGTAGGGCTGGGTGGTAAAGAAAACACCCAGTTAAGTATTGAGGCGTCCATAAAAAAAACTAAGCAAACCGTGAAGGGGTAAGTGTTGAGCGCTACAGAACTTAAAACTACTCCGTTCTGTCACAAATCAGTAAATGGTAACGTTATGGTTGTTATGATTGAGTAGAATTTAATAATAGGCTTCGTAAAACAGCAAATTAACAACGCCGCCAAACAAAAGAAAGAAGCAGCGCAAATTAACAAAAATCGCAACTAATGTGTACTATCATATCACAATATAAAATTCATAATAAAAAAAACAATAATAATAACGCTTGTGTGACTCGACTGTACTAGAGTTCTACAGCAATAAATAATCAAAATATATTAAATTAAAATAATAATCCTAAAAAAAATATCACAGATCTATTACTAAAATTATAACACTTGTGTTGCTTATTGTACAACCGAAGTAAACCACACAGAGTATCGAACAATTCAGAGTATTGCAATAAATGCAATATGGACGTGCCAATTAAAATGTAAATTGATTAAAAACAATAAATTAACGATTAAAACATTGAGTGCAATATAAAAAAAAAAAAAATTAAAATAAGTCGGCAATAACAAAATAAAATAAAAATGTCAAAAAATAAATGAATTAATTAAAATTTGATATCATAATCACTGATTTAAAATAAAATGTACACATTAGTTGCTGCAACCAAAAAAAAAACGTTTCACAAACATAAAAAACAACACAAACACCAACTACTTCTACGCAGCGAAACCAGACTTTGACCATGTTAAAGGGCGCCAATGAAGCGTGTAGGGCTGGGTGGTAAAGAAAACACCCAGTCGCTTTCAAATAAAAAAAAATCTTTATTAAAAAAAACCGAGCGAGGGTCGTGGTAGTGGTCCGTGAAATTAAAAAAAATAAGCCTGTCTGGTTCCACTGTCGCAGGTATGTACTCCCCTGGCAGTTGGCAGGTGGTGGTGCGGTCCGGGGTACGGGACGAGAGCGACTCGGGGAGCGACGTGTCAGTTGGTGCCGGGGACAGAGGCCTCTGTTGTCCACCCTACCCTGCGGCCAGGCTGGGACGGGAGAGCTCCTCACCGCCGAGGATTTAAAGCCGGATCTTGCACCCTGGAATTGACATGTCCACCTTTAGGTCCACGTATTAATTAGCCGCTCGGTATGAACCCCAATGATGTCGCTAAGCTAGCAGCAAGGGAGTAGCGGAAAGTAGTTGGTGGGTGTTCATAACCAGAACGGAGTTACAAAATAAAAGGCGGAGAAAAGAATGCAACAGCAGAGACGGCAAGATTATAAAAGTACGGTGGAGTGAATTAACATTTATTAAATTATCACATTAATTAAAACAAAGCTCCGTAATGCAGACATTTTATGAAATGAGTTCGAATAACTCGCTGACCAAATGTATGGGCAGCCATTTTATAACGGGACTTTTGCCGCCACGGCGCAGCGTCCACGTGCAATAACTAGTTATGTACCGTGTAATGCATATTGCTAGGCATGTGAGAAGGCACACTGAACACAATAAAAAAACATATAACACAATTAAAATAAGTAGCACTTCCTATCACTAAGTAACGTTTCAACTCTTACCCTTGTCTGGGGTGCAAGACGGTATGTAAATTACGGCTAAGACTGGTATCACATAATACCTATTTATTAGACTGCCGATTATAACATTATAAAATAAAACTCCCCGCGAGCGGCGCGTTGGAAGACACGGCGCGGAGCCCGTGAACGCCGGCGCGGGTCCGTCACTCAAGACGGTCAGACGCAGAGTGGGGCGCAGAGCGGTGCGCCAACGCACTCACCAATGTACTCGCGTCAAAACTGCTGACGCTGTTGTTATGCGCAATGTACAATCGCGCGCAGAACTATAATTAAGTTTACGTACGATTTTTGCATCGTTACACCATCTGATTGTTTAAAACGCTTAATATATTTAAAAATAATTAAATAAACTTCTCTTCAAATGCATTCTAATGATCCTGATAAAAAAAGATTAAGTTATTTAATTTCGCCTACGCTCAAATTGTTACTCACGCCACGCCACTCGTCTTTTTCGCCTACGGCTCAAATTGTTACCCACGCCATGCCACTCGTCTTTTTTGACCTCTCTTATACAACGCTTGCATAAAATACTATATCTATATCTGTCTATTATACATATCGTTGTCCAGTATCCACAACACAAGCCTTATTGAGCTTACTGTGGGACAAGGTCGATTTGTGTAAGATTGTCCCATAATATTTATATTTATAAGTAATACATGGTCTCAGAATACCGACGTGCCACAGTCATTGGCAAGATAGATGGCGGCGAGAAGCGTTCGTGAATACACTCCGAGTACGAGAGCATTCCGGCCGAAACGTTTCCTTGACGTTACTCTATGACAAAGCAGTTCCTAGTTTCCCGTTGTGTTGCAGGCTTCATACGAGCAAACCGGGGCTCAGAATTATGACCAGTCAATTAAAAATTCTCGGCATCCTACCTTACATCATCCTCCTAGCCTAGCGTTTGTTTTTATTGCTATGGTTCAACTGAGCCTGGGGTCCGCTTGACAACCTAATACCATGAATATGCGTTGCACACACGTTTTTACGAAAGCGCCTGCCATCTGACCTGTTGAATTGAACCAAAATGATGGCCTAGTAATCGCAAATTCATGGTATGCTAATTTACATAGTTTAAATTATTTTTTTATGAAAAATGTAATCAATATTGAAATGAAATATCGAAACGTGATAGTGATTCTTGATAATGCACTATTTCACTTAAATTTAGACTATGGATTTGAATTTAATTGAAAGACGTAGTCTTCTCTACAGGGCCGCGATTCGAAAAATAAACACACACACTGGACCGACACAGCTCCAACCCAACTCAACCCAACTCAACTCAACGCTATAACGACATTGACATTTGCTATTCGAACAGATTTTCATTCAACATTGGTCTCACATTGGTCTCACATTGGTCTCACATTGGTCACACATTGTACCAATGTTGTACCAATGTGAGACCAATGTGCTAATATGATAAGCTATGGGTTAAGTAGCTAACATACATAAATTACATATACAAACTACAGCTTAGTATACTTAAAATCATTATACCCACATACTTAAATAATAAATTCGATAATGAAAATGATATTTTTAAGCACTGTAAAGTAATGTTAATATTTGATAAAATTAAGATGTCGATAATCCTAGCTGAGTATGATAAAATAAAATTATTAGTAAAAAAATGTAGGCATATAACATTGCGTAAAACAGTTCATCAACCTCGATATATTCTACCTAGGCAAGTTAATGAGTACGGCAAAAGGACGTGGGAATACATCTTACCTAGCATACTTAATGATTTACCAGAAGATATACAGGATGATTCATGAGACGTGAGCAGGAACAACCCTACACACTTAGTTAACGATAATGAATCGACCGCCATCATGTTTAAGTTATACAATTACGCCTTTCAATTTTTTAACCTTTTTGTTTTGTAGAAATTTTATTCTCTGTAATCATGGTCACCCCACATAAACAAATCAATAAAGATAAAACCTCTTTGACAATAATGACAGCACTTTGATTATGAAAAATTAAAAAAAAATTAAGTGAATTTGACACATATCAAAGAAAAACAAGAGAATATCAGTACTCGACGGAGTATTCTAAATGTAGAGTGACCATGCGTGTCGTAAATAATTTCAAACGTTTTATTTTTATTTAAAAAAAATTTTTTGCGCTTATCATACTAATACTGATATCATACAATAGCTTATTTTTAACTGAATCCGTAGTGTTAAGCCTGCTCACGTCTCATGAATCACCCTGTATATCCCCTAAAAATAAAAATACATGTAAAAACGCATTTAAGAAAGTATTTGTTGTAAACAAATACTAGGAAAGGATGACGTTGTGTGATGGGTGATGACGCTGTCATAATGTATTTAAATTGTTGCAAGCGATGCGATGCATTTGCACCGCGCATAAACCTTAACAGGTTTCAGTGGCGCATCTTAGTTAAGGTTTATTTTCTGTATTTCCTTATGATATAAATAAATTAAAAAAAAAAATCCAAAATGATATTTATTTTC
Source organism: Pammene aurita (assembly GCA_947086415.1). Taxonomy (NCBI): domain Eukaryota; kingdom Metazoa; phylum Arthropoda; class Insecta; order Lepidoptera; family Tortricidae; genus Pammene; species Pammene aurita. The sequence continues at coordinate 29,556,173 of OX352306.1, forward strand.
TGTAGACTACGCTAATAAAAATACGCTTCACCCTTATTGGTGGGTTCCATTTTTCAGCACTAACGATTATTATATGTGGATACAGATTATATTATTGAAATTGAGACAGAGCGACAAACAAGCATATTTTCAGAGGCCGGAATTCTCGTAGCAACTTTGAAATGTCATAGGGACTTCTCGTTTATTGACTTCCGATATACGATACACACATGCGAATTAACACACATCAAAGTGCACCCCCGCAAAATCATAAGATAAGCTAGTTTATATTTTGTTTAAAAAGTTCAATCTTTCCTTTGCTCATAGTATCCACTTATTATTTCCACTTGTTATTGCATGTTAGTTATTTTTTTGTGGTCATCTATTATTGGCTTTTTCTCTGTTATTTAAGTTTTGTAATATTTGTTGTATTGCTGTTGAAATAAAATCAAATAAAAATAACTTTATTTGTTTTTCCTTTAAAAAAGAGCTTCCAATAAAATTGTTTTTTGAACCAGATAAATAGCCTCATGGATCTGTTATCCGGATCTGTCTATATTTTGGCAGGAAACTCGGATATGTTTGCGGTCAGATATGTGATTGTATCGTGCTAATAGAAATTTGCTCCAATTTCTTCACATATTTCAAAATAATCTTGATAGAGATCTTGATCATCCTCCTAGCGTTTGTCCCGGCTTATTGCCACGGCTCTATCGAGCCTGAGGTCCTCTCGGCAACCTAATCCCAGGAATTGGCGTAGGCACTAGTTTTTACGAAAGTGACTGCCATCTGACCTTCCAACCCAGAATGGAAACTAGGCCTTGTTGGCACAAGATCCGGTTTCCTCATGATGTTTTCCTTCACCGAAAAGCGACTGGTAAATATCAAATGACATTTCGTACATAAGCTCCGAAAAACTCAGTGGTACGAGCCGGGGTTTGAACCCGAGACGCCCGGATTGAAAGTCCGACGTCTTACCGCCAGACTACATCTAACTAAAGGATATCCGTATCCCTTAATCGTAGAGTGAAAATGCTTTACTATTGCAGTTCAAGTAGTAGGCGTTGGCCTACAATGGTTCCATACATAGTATATATAGTCCGGGTTCAGGGGTTAGGCAACAGGGAGGCTTATTCTGATGCCTGTCTCATGCCCATTTAGACGGTGATTTTACCCAAAAACTTTCGACGGAACAAAATCGCTAGGTGGTTTCAAAATGTATTTTGCCTGACATTGATGTCATCCATTGAAGCGTGTAGGGCTGGGTGGTAAAGAAAACACCCAGTTAAGTATTGAGGCGTCCATAAAAAAAACTAAGCAAATCGTGAAGGGGTAAGTGTTGAGCGCTACAGAACTTAAAACTACTCCGTTCTGTCACAAATCAGTAAATGGTAACGTTATGGTTGTTATGATTGAGTAGAATTTAATAATAGGCTTCGTAAAACAGCAAATTAACAACGCCGCCAAACAAAAGAAAGAAGCAGCGCAAATTAACAAAAATCGCAACTAATGTGTACTATCATATCACAATATAAAATTCATAATAAAAAAAACAATAATAATAACGCTTGTGTGACTCGACTGTACTAGAGTTCTACAGCAATAAATAATCAAAATATATTAAATTAAAATAATAATCCTAAAAAAAATATCACAGATCTATTACTAAAATTATAACACTTGTGTTGCTTATTGTACAACCGAAGTAAACCACACAGAGTATCGAACAATTCAGAGTATTGCAATAAATGCAATATGGACGTGCCAATTAAAATGTAAATTGATTAAAAACAATAAATTAAGACAATAAATTAACGATTAAAACATTGAGTGCAATATAAAAAAAAAAAATTAAAATAAGTCGGCAATAACAAAATAAAATAAAAATGTCAAAAAATAAATGAATTAATTAAAATTTGATATCATAATCACTGATTTAAAATAAAATGTACACATTAGTTGCTGAAACCAAAAAAAAAAACGTTTCACAAACATAAAAAACAACACAAACACCAACTACTTCTACGCAGCGAAACCAGACTTTGACCATGTTAAAGGGCGCCAATGAAGCGTGTAGGGCTGGGTGGTAAAGAAAACACCCAGTCGCTTTCAAATAAAAAAAAATCTTTATTAAAAAAAACCGAGCGAGGGTCGTGGTAGTGGTCCGTGAAATTAAAAAAAATAAGCCTGTCTGGTTCCACTGTCGCAGGTATGTACTCCCCTGGCAGTTGGCAGGTGGTGGTGCGGTCCGGGGTACGGGACGAGAGCGACTCGGGGAGCGACGTGTCAGTTGGTGCCGGGGACAGAGGCCTCTGTTGTCCACCCTACCCTGCGGCCAGGCTGGGACGGGAGAGCTCCTCACCGCCGAGGATTTAAAGCCGGATCTTGCACCCTGGAATTGACATGTCCACCTTTAGGTCCACGTATTAATTAGCCGCTCGGTATGAACCCCAATGATGTCGCTAAGCTAGCAGCAAGGGAGTAGCGGAAAGTAGTTGGTGGGTGTTCATAACCAGAACGGAGTTACAAAATAAAAGGCGGAGAAAAGAATGCAAAAGCAGAGACGGCAAGATTATAAAAGTACGGTGGAGTGAATTTACATTTATTAAATTATCACATTAATTAAAACAAAGCTCCGTAATGCAGACATTTTATGAAATGAGTTCGAATAACTCGCTGGCCAAATGTATGGGCAGCCATTTTATAACGGGACTTTTGCCGCCACGGCGCAGCGTCCACGTGCAATAACTAGTTATGTACCGTGTAATGCATATTGCTAGGCATGTGAGAAGGCACACTGAACACAATAAAAAAACATATAACACAATTAAAATAAGTAGCACTTCCTATCACTAAGTAACGTTTCAACTCTTACCCTTGTCTGGGGTGCAAGACGGTATGTAAATTACGGCTAAGACTGGTATCACATAATACCTATTTATTAGACTGGCGATTATAACATTATAAAATAAAACTCCCCGCGAGCGGCGCGTTGGAAGACACGGCGCGGAGCCCGTGAACGCCGGCGCGGGTCCGTCACTCAAGACGGTCAGACGCAGAGTGGGGCGCAGAGCGGTGCGCCAACGCACTCACCAATGTACTCGCGTCAAAACTGCTGACGCTGTTGTTATGCGCAATGTACAATCGCGCGCAGAACTATAATTAAGTTTACGTACGATTTTTGCATCGTTACACCATCTGATTGTTTAAAACGCTTAATATATTTAAAAATAATTAAATAAACTTCTCTTCAAATGCATTCTAATGATCCTGATAAAAAAAGATTAAGTTATTTAATTTCGCCTACGCTCAAATTGTTACTCACGCCACGCCACTCGTCTTTTTCGCCTACGGCTCAAATTGTTACCCACGCCACGCCACTCGTCTTTTTTGACCTCTCTTATACAACGCTTGCATAAAATACTATATCTATATCTGTCTATTATACATATCGTTGTCCAGTATCCACAACACAAGCCTTATTGAGCTTACTGTGGGACAAGGTCGATTTGTGTAAGATTGTCCCATAATATTTATATTTATAAGTAATACATGGTCTCAGAATACCGACGTGCCACAGTCATTGGCAAGATAGATGGCGGCGAGAAGCGTTCGTGAATACACTCCGAGTACGAGAGCATTCCGGCCGAAACGTTTCCTTGACGTTACTCTATGACAAAGCAGTTCCTAGTTTCCCGTTGTGTTGCAGGCTTCATACGAGCAAACCGGGGCTCAGAATTATGACCAGTCAATTAAAAATTCTCGGCATCCTACCTTACATCATCCTCCTAGCCTAGCGTTTGTTTTTATTGCTAAGGTTCAACTGAGCCTGGGGTCCGCTTGACAACCTAATACCATGAATATGCGTTGCACACACGTTTTTACGAAAGCGCCTGCCATCTGACCTGTTGAATTGAACCAAAATGATGGCCTAGTAATCGCAAATTCATGGTATGCTAATTTACATAGTTTAAATTATTTTTTTATGAAAAATGTAATCAATATTGAAATGAAATATCGAAACGTGATAGTGATTCTTGATTATGCACTATTTCACTTAAATTTAGACTATGGATTTGAATTTAATTGAAAGACGTAGTCTTCTCTACAGGGCCGCGATTCGAAAAATAAACACACACACTGGACCGACACAGCTCCAACCCAACTCAACCCAACTCAACTCAACGCTATAACGACATTGACATTTGCTATTCGAACAGATTTTCATTCAACATTGGTCTCACATTGGTCTCACATTGGTCTCACATTGGTCACACATTGTAACAATGTTGTACCAATGTGAGACCAATGTGTGACCAATGTTGTACCAATGTGAGACCAATGTTTGACCAATGTTGAATGAAAATCTGTTCGAATAGCAAATGTCAATGTCGTTATAGCGTTGAATTGAGTTGGGTTGAATTGGGTTGGAGCTGTGTCGATCCAGTGTGTGTGTTTATTTTTCGAATCGCGGCCCAGAAAAATCAAGTCTAATATTTTAAATAATAGTAGTTTTATGTATCGCATTGATAACACACAATTGTGCATCCTGTTGCTGGTAAACCGGTTACCGTAGCCTGCCTCTCTCTTGGACCAACATTGGACCAACATTGGACCAATGTGAGACCAATGTGAGACCAATGTGAGACCAATGTTGAATGAAAATCTGTTCGAATAGCATATGTCAATGTCGTTATAGCGTTGAGTTGAGTTGGGTTGGAGCTGTCTCTGTCCAGTGTGTGTGTTCATTTTTCGAATCGCGGCCCCCGTCAAACATGGTTAGCTACGCTGCTACGGCTACGAGTGCTACGAGCTACTGCTTAGAGCTACGCGCTACGACACGCTCTTTTACTGTGACCTTGTGATAAATCCTAATTTTAAAATACACAAACAATACATTGAAAACACAATCTACCTCAAACATAACTCCAACACATAACAAATAATCGACCAATATTGAAGTTGTATTGGAGTCGCATCGGAATAATTTTCAAGCAAATTCCGACATCTTTCTCTCGAATTGGCAAGTGCAATAGAGAAGGAGATAGTGAACTTTGAATTTCGATGGTCGCGGTAGCGCCTTTAAGGGGCCGTATTCTAACTTTAAAACATGTTTAAACACGATCCAACTTCAATACAACACCAATGCATTAACTACGCAATACAGCTAGCGCCTACACATCTGAATCAGAAATATCAGAATTTGCTTGAGAATTATTCCGATGCAACTCCAATACAACTTCAATATAGTTGATTGAATGTTGTATGTTGGAGTTATGTTTGAAATAGATTGTGTTTTTAATGTATTGTTTATGTATTTTAAAGTTTGAATACGGTACCATGTCTGACACTCCACTTTTTTGTTCATATATTTTTATTTATGTTTTTGTTGGTTTTTACTAACTAAAACATTTTAATTTTTAATTAGTAATGGTTCCAATATTCGAAAGTCACTTTTATAAAATATTGTAGCAATTAAGTATGTACTACTTAAGTAATTCAGATAAATTAAAATTTAAAGACGCTTCAGCTAAAAAAACTTATAAAAGATAAACTTAAAGAATCATTTAAAAACCTCTGAGACTAGTTTAATACCTACATCATTAAGATAAACCTCTTAAGAGCTAAGTGCGCCGAAACTTAAAAGGTGTTCAAGAATTGGAAAAAAGCCCGAGGCTCTGCGATTAATCGAGAAAGTAATTAGAGAGCAAATTAAACTAGTAGTCCGCCTCGAACTCAGAACTCGCGATTCCTTGCAAACGACATGACCAATATAACAAGACCCATGTGATGATTTTTTCGCGCCTTCTAGCTCCATGACCCGTTGGTCGATCCTGCTTATATACGAACTCTCAAATTATATGTATCTCTGCGACAACCCCAACAAATTTCATAAAGATCAGAAAAGCGTTACTAAAGTTATCGCGGAACAAACTCTCAAAATCATAAAGCCATCGAAATGCCGAGACGTCCCACTAGCCAGAAGTTGTTTGTAAGAACTCACTTCGCTCGTTCGACTAGGCGCTTAAGATAAATACGAAGTGCGGAGCGGAGAGCGCACTCACTGCGTGAACAAGACTGCAATAGAATACAATACAATATTATTTATTGCTCACAAATAATAAGAGAAATAAACTTAAAATTAATAATTTGAGTGGTAGACAAAGGCAGTCTTATCGCTAAACAAAACCGGCTATGTACGTGTAAATACGTACCCCGCCTAATGCAGGGGTTCCGTACCTTCAATGGAATAAGAAACCAAAAGGTTGTATCTGATGTCTATGAAAGAAGTTTTTTGGAGATAACTCAAAAACTGCTGAACTGATAATATTCAAAACAATTTTCGAAGAAAGTATGTAATAAGGCGCCTCTTCTCAATTTTTTTCATATTTTCTGGACTTACTTTTCAAAAGTTACAGGGGACACAATTTTTCCTACTTTCGAAGCGATTATTTAATTTTTTGAAAATATTCACTTAATTACAAATTGTTTAAAAGAACATCGATGTTTTTTTGAAAGATCTATCGATGTATGTGCAACATGTTGATATTTGGTATGTTTCAAAACCCCCCTAAAAATGTATTTTTTCTTCAATTTAACTACATAACTAAATAGCGCCACAAAATACATTTTATGTCAAGTTTTATTAAGATACTTTTTATAGTTTCCGAGTAGAATGGCTCTGGGACAATCCGACTGATATTGCGGCATGTTTTATATTTTCAGCGGCTTTATAGCCTAAAAACTAAATGTGTTCAAAATTTGGAGCTTGTGGGACTGCTAGAAGTACCTTAGATATACGATGGTCGTGAGTCAGTGACAAAATTAAGGTGTTATGGCCTGTTGTTCACAGAAATTTCAGACTTCTAGCTTTATCGACTGAATTAGAGGAGGGTCGAGAACGGCCTGAATGGCTTCGGGAAAAGAATGACCGGTACGGCTATGCCTTTGTTGTTTGTTTTGTTCGACTTGTATTATGTTGTTTTGATACGAAATAATAATAAAATCTGTAAAACAAGTTGTATGTTATGTTCGTACTTACCTAAAAGCAAATATTAACAGTAAATAGGCTGTATCCCTCTAAGCAAATACAAGGCAAAGTGCAAAGAAATGTAAAGAGTGAAAAATGTTTGAGTTAGGTGCAGCTTAAACTTTGTTTTACTTGCAGAGTGCTTAGAGAACGATAATCGCCTGTTAGGGATTTACTTGAGAGGGGGGAGTAGGAGTGGATTGTGGAATGTATTGGGTAGGCCGGGAAATAAGAGATTACTGGCTAAGTGTGATTTAAAATCATCAGGAATTATAGTAATTTTTAGGAGAACTCTTTATACAGTCGGCAACTTTCATGTAATACCTCAAAAGTTACAGGCATCCATAGGCTACGGTAACCGTTTACCATTAAACAGAATGCACGATTATGTGTTCTTAATGCGATACACGTAGAACCGATGGCCGTTGGGGTGGAAAGGTTCTTGAGTGGCGACCACGAACCGGAAGGCGCAGCTTCGGTAGACCCTCCACAAGGTGGACTGATGACCTGGTAAAGGTTGCGGGAGTCCGCTGGATGCGGGTGGCGCAGGACCGGTCATTGTGGCACTCTTTGGGGGGGCCTATGTTCAGTAGTGGACCTCTTTCGGCTGATATGATGATGATGATGAATGCGATACATAATATTAATATTTTTTTTTAATCTTAGACTTAATATTTATGTAGAGAAGTCGTCTTCTCTACATAAACGTCTTTCAATTAAATTCAAGTCCATTATGTCTAAATTTATGTGAAATCGAGTGCATAATCAAGAATTGCTATCACTTTTCGCTATTTCATTTAAATATTGATTAAATTTTTCATAAATTTATTTTTAAAAACAATGAAAATTAAAAGAGCGTGTCGTAGCGCGTAGCTCTAAGCAGTAGCTCGTAGCACTCGTAACCGTAGCAGCGTAGCTAACCATGTTTGACAGGGGCCGCGATTCGAAAAATAAACACACACACTGGACAGAGACAGCTCCAACCCAACTCAACTCAACGCTATAACGACATTGACATCTGCTATTCGAACAGATTTTCATTCAACATTGGTCTCACATTGGTCTCACATTGGTCCAATGTTGGTCCAATGTTGGTCCAATGTTGGTCCAATGTTGGTCCAATGTGAGACCAATGTTGAATGAAAATCTGTTCGAATAGCAAATGTCAATGTCGTTATAGCGTTGAGTTGAGTTGGGTTGGAGCTGTCTCCGGGGAAGCTAACCTCCTTATTCATAAACGTCTTACAAAACTCGTTCAAATAATGATATTTTGACCTTATCTGTCACTTTGACTTGTTTTTTAGACAAACATAATTTAACTAAATCTAAAAATTGTCACATACCACATATCATATCCACAACTTTAAGACATTTTTGAATAAGGCGGTAATTATAACTACATATTAAAATCTCTTGAGACTTGAAAATATTAAACTATAGGTAGTAGTTATTCCACTTCAAACTAAGAATGAGTTAATAGTGAGCTGTTTATAAAAGAACGCTAAATGACCATAGATACTTTCTTGTAAACGATTTGACCAGTATAACAATTCCCTTATCATAATCGCTTTTGAGTGATCGGTGACATGAGTTATGATGTATATTAAAAATTAAATAATAATAATACTTTGAGTTATGACTTCGCATTTTGCAGTATCGATCGGTTTTTATGGGCAACATCGTCGTAACACGAATTAATTAAGAATATACTTTTGTTTACAATACTTTTTCTACGAGTGCTCAAAATAGGCAAGCCGTTAAGAATTAAGTTCAGCGGATGCCTTACAACTTAGTAATTTAGTAACTTCGATTTTCCGCTGGATCGAACCGGCGGTCGGGGAGGAGGACGGTCCTCCTTCCCGACCGTTGTATAATACTGTATGAAAATCCATTCCAGCATAGTCAATGATGCTAAAATTTGCGCCCATATAAAAGCTCCATTGAAAAGTACGCGCTAGTAGTTCGGTCTACATTCTCAATTCAAGCATTATAATCGATGAGTAGAAAAAATGGTATTTCGTACATCGGTTAGGTTCCGAAATACTGCCATACTAAGCCGAATAGCGCTGAAGTAAACACAAAGATGGCTGGATATAGACTGATTTATTAAATTTATAAATCTACCCACACAGGCACATATTAAATCCACTACATCTCCCTCTTAATGGAATTATTAAACTAATTATAACTACAATGTTTAATCTAGGTATGCTAGTTACAACAAACATGCAAGTTTATATATACATAAGTACATCGTTAGTCCATTTCATGAAGATATTGATTTTCACTCGTATTGTTAGGACATCAAGATCTAATTTAGTTTGTCAGCTTATCTTCGTGAGGATGCAGTATCTACAATTTATTCTTACATCTATGTAAACCTTATCGATAAATATAATTAATATATTTTACAAAGCCTATTAGTTCTAGTACAATATGTTTATCTTTCCTTTCCTAAGAAGTCATTGTTTACAATGATTATTGTATGGTACCCTTAATAGTAGTAGGTACTCAAACTCAAACTCAAACTCAAACTCAAACATTTATTCAGTAAGTAGGCCACAAGGGCACTTTTACACGTCAAAGTAAAAAAAAGTGAGAAAAAAAAATCAAACTACACCGGTTCTAACCTTACACCTCTGACCCGAGAAGAATTATGTCCGGCAAAAAACTCGGCGGAACTTATTTTTTCAAAACAACAGTACATCAAAACTAAACAATACATATAAGTGCGTTGTTCTAACAGAAAACATATCAAACCAAGGTTAGATTAACCAACAATAGGTTATAGTTTAAGAAAAATACCAAAGAAAAAAGATGAGTCCAAATCTGACTATTGATAATGAATTACATACAAGTTTGATATACTTTCTTACCTGAACTGTGTCTTCTAAATAAATTTCCAAATTATAATAATCCATCATCAACAGTTAGAAACAAAAAAAAATTGAATTTAAATAAAAAAAAGTAAGTGATTCTAGTATACAATAAACATACTATTTCTAAATTATCCTTAGAGATGTATAAGGTCTCCAAGTGTCTTGATCTATATATTCTATATAATAATAAAAAATATGGATAATCAAGCACCGAATGTTGTGTCTAAAGCCAATTAAATTAAAATTAAATATGATCAATAAAAAGTTACGTAAATGTGTTGCCCCAGTTTGCCTAAACAGACGTCTCCACAAACAGCACCCGTTCACGAGTATGACGCATATCTCAGCCATCGCCTCCCTCAACCTTTCTTCGGGAAAGTGGCGACCCGATCAACGACGCCACCATAAGCAGAGCCTTTTAAGCGAGCATGACATGTTCAAGCTGGCGGGCTTTATTAATTAATAAAACCTACTATACTTAATTTTAAACATTGTGTTAAACATTAATTATAAAACTTAATTTGCTAAGACACTGGTTGAAAAGTTATTTTTAAGAAAACAAAACACAAGTAAGAATTCATAACTAAACGGTTTTTTTTAATGCAAATTAGAACAATATCTTACAACTATATCTTTAAAAAGAATGCTCATTTTTTTTTTTACTTTATATGTATTTATTACAAATCGAATATGATGAGCATACATAATCTGTTTTTATTTTTATGAATAGATTCAATTTGGATTGGCTTGCGTAAAGGGTCCGTTATTCCTAAACCTGAAATGAAATTGTCTTTGCGATTACAGATTTGACAAAGATAAATGTGAAATATGATTAATATGAGTTTTTATTGTTTAAATTTTTTTTTAGCTTCGACCGCGGCCGCCCGCGGGATGCGCTGAGTAGTATTATCATTATCAATAGCATTACGTCCTTGAACCTGGTCAGTCTTAGAACGTGTGTCTTGCTCCTGCTCCGCGGTGTCGGGCACTGTCTCGAGGGACTCGTCAACATCGTTATAAACACTTTCATCGCTACTAGAACCAACGTCATCTTCGTCCATTATCTCGTGATGAGATGATGTCGGAGACGCTTCCTCGGGTTCTAGCTTGATGAGATGCCGTCTATTTCTTCGGTAACGCTTGCCTGCAGCATCCGTTACGAAGTACGAGCGTGGTTGCGGAGCCCGGCCCGTGACCCGCGCCGCGCGGCGCCGGCCGCCGCTGCCGTCCAGCGCGATGACGTCATCGCCTGGCTGCAGCTCCGGCAGTGTTCGCGCGCGCTGGTCATGCCATTGTTTACTGCGCGCCTGATTACGCAGTATATTATCGTAATCGACCGTATTGTCCCTATCCGGTACCAACCTGTCCTCATGAATAGGTAATCGGGTATTCAATCGCCTGCCCATTAACAGTTGTGCGGGACTAGCGATTCCATCTCGCGGCGTAGCCCTAAAGTTTAAAACACCTAAATAAAAGTCGGACCCCGAGTCCAATGATTTTTTTACATCATTTTAATGGTCCTTACCGTTCGTTCACTGCGTCCATTCGACTGGGCGTAGTTGGGAGACGAAGTCGAGTGGTTAAAGTCCCAAGTTTTTACGATTTTTTTAAATTCTTTTGAGGAATAGGCTGGACCGTTATCCGAAATGAGTTCTAGTGGAATTCCGTGTCGGGAAAATTGATCTTTCATTGCGAGTATCACGCTATTAGATGTTATTGATCGTAAGGGGCATACCTCAACAAAATTTGAAAAGTAGTCAACTAAAATTAAGTCATTTTTATTTTTGTATTCAAAAATATCAGAACCAACCTTTGCCCATGGCAATCCCGGTATCAGATGCGGCACCATCGGCTCCCGCACCAGGCGCGTGCTGCGCGCAGGTGCGGCAGCGGCGCACGGTGCGCTCCACGTCACGTGACATACATGGCCATCACATTACCTCCCTGGCGCGCCGCTTGCAGCGATCGATGCCGAGGTGTCCCTCGTGCACCCTCGATACCATCTCTGACCGGAGACTGGTCGGAATATACACTAGATTGTTCTTGAATAGCACGCCATCTGTGTACTCGAAACATTCCCTATTGTCCCATAGCGCTCGAACCGATTCATTAGACTCGTGTTTTGAGTTAGGCGTGGTTTTTCACGTAATTTAATAGAACTTGACTAACTTTGTCACTGCGAGTGGCTTGTCTTACGGCCTCCATCTTGTTATCACTTAAACGCACAGATCGTAGTAAGAAACAAGTTTGATCGTCGACTTCCTGTGAGACCTTATCGCTCATAAGCTCTGGAAGGGCTGCTCGTGACAAAGTATCTGCGATATACATGTACTTTCCGGGTTTATAAACCACGGAAAAATCGTACCTTTGAACCCGCAACATCATGCGCTGCAACCGAGCCGGTACCGCGTCGAGAGACTTCTTAAAAAGCGCTTCCAGAGGTTTGTGATCCGTTTCAACTACCACGTCTGTTTTCCCGTACACATATTGATGGAACCTCTCCAAAGCAAACACAATGGCCAGCATCTCCTTCTCGATCTGCGCATAGCGTTGCTGCGTGTCGGTGAGCGTGGCGGAGGCAAACTCAACCGGACGCTCGTCCTGCAGTATCACGGCACCTAAGGCTCGGCTGCTCGCGTCTACCGAAAGCACGCAGGGCCGCGCGGGCGTAAACAGCGCCAGCGCCGGCGCCTCACACAACGCCTGTTTTAGCGCGTGTACCACGCGCTCTTCACATTCACCCCAGTACCACTCGCTATCTTTTCTGAGAAGATTTCTTAGAGGAGCTACCTGTTCTGCATAACCCGGGATAAATTTGGCAACATAGTTGACCATGCCTAGGAACCGTTCTAAGGAATGTCTGTCATTGGGACTCGGCATTTCTTTTATCGCCTTTAATTTTTTGTCGTCTATTTTAACCCCCTCTGAATTGAAAGTATGACCTAGATATATTATTTCAGTCACCCGAAATTCACATTTTTCCTTATTAAATTTTATACCTACTTGTCTAGCCCTTTCCAGCAAGCTTTGCAACCGGCTATCATGCTCGTGCTCTGTAGATTCCCAGATGATGACGTCATCGACGAATGAGTCTACACCATCGAGGTCCTCCAGCAGCTGCCTTATTTTGCTGTGAAATACCTCAGAAGCTGAATTTATACCATAAGGTAGCCTTAAAAATTGGTACCTCCCAAATGGTGTACCTAATGTGCATAGATCCGCGCTGTCGTCGTCTAATTGAATCATCCAAAACCCGGACCTGGCATCTAACTTACTAAAGTAACGTGCACCCTTTAATTTTGTTGCTATTTCAGTAATAGTGGGCAACGGGTAGTGCTGACGACGAATCACGCGGTTCAAAGGTCGCGGATCGAGGCACACTCGGAAACTCCCGTCTTTTTTAGCCGCCATAACTATAGTATTTACCCAAGACGTGGGGTGCGTAACCTTACGTATTACACCTAGGGTCTCCATGCGCGTCAACTCGGTCAACAGCTGATCCCTGACGCCTAACGTAATTTTTCGCACAGGACAAATGCACGGACACGCGTCGGTTTCAATAGGTATCTTGTATTGGCCCGGAAGCTTCCCTAAGCCGCTGAATAAATCAGCGAACTCCTCAACATTCAAAGAGTAAACCCGCTTTACTAGACCTAGGTCTTCCGCAGCGTATCTACCAAGTATACTTTGATAATTACCATCAGCTTTAATGAATTTCAATAAAAAATCCTGCCCCCTAAATATACACTTAATGACGCAGGACCCTATTATTGGAATATAATTGAGACAAAATGATTGTGCTTGTACGCCATCAAGATTTATATCAGAAAGACTATAGCCCAGTTTAACAAAATTGTTTTTGTTCAAAACATTAAGATCCGAGCTAGTATCCAATTTAAATCTATGTTCTACTATTTTATCTAAACAAACTAATGGCAATGATTCATACCACTTAGAGTAGTTAGAGTCCTTAACGTGATTTATTTCATCGATAGTGTCCAAATAATACATCTCGTCATTGTGTTCCTGCAAATGATAAACTTTGTTTGACTTACGCGCCGGACACACTTTTTTAAAGTGATCTTTAGACCCACACGAAAAACACTTTACACCTTTAGCCGCACAACGAGCTCCGCCGTCACAATAACTTTACGCACAAAATACACATAATCGCTCCCGAGCACTCCCGGCTGCTCCCGCGCCGCCATGGACCGCGACGCCGCCGCCGGCCACGCGCGCGCCGCCTCCGCGGCCCCCTCGCCAGCCACGACGCGCCGTTCCACGTCCATAGCCCGAGCGATTCCTTAACGCGTCGACCGAAACGCTCTTTACCGACTCACTTTTCACCGCTTCAATCTCCCGATTCTCTTCACTCGTTATTTCTCCCGATTGACATATCCGTATAGCCTTTTCTAAAGTTAACCCGTCTGTGCGCAGGAGCCTATCCCGTACTACGCTATCCTTAATCCCGCACACGATGCGATCGCGTAGCAAGCCATCCTCGAGTTTGTCAAACTCACACTGTTGACTAATGATCCTCAAAGCGGTTACATACTCGTCAATACCTTCACCCGCCTCTTGGCTACGTGTGAAAAACTTAAACCGCAACATTATAATATTCGTCTTCGTGCCAAAATGCTGATCAAACCTTTCAATCAACTTAGTGATATCGTAGCGATCCTCCTCCTTATCAAATTTGAACGTAGTGTACACGTCGTAACCTTCCGACCCAATTAGATTTATCAACAAACTCGCTTGTACATCGGCAGGTTCCTTGTATACCCCAGATGCCTTTAAAAACACCTGAAACTGCTTTAACCATTTACGCCATGAATCAGCACGATTTGCCGGCCCTCCTTCTAAAGTTAATTCCGCGGGAGGTCGCGCGTGCTCCATTGTTCAAAACTTATAATTGATAAAAAAACACACTCGCGATTGCATAAAAGTCCACAAAACGACACTCAATCCGGAAATTTATTTAATATTTCCTAGTACCGCTGCCACCATGAAGTAAACACAAAGATGGCTGGATATAGACTGATTTATTAAATTTATAAACCTACCCACACAGGCACATATTAAATCCACTACAAGCGCTATCTCAAAAAAGTTTAATGCAAATGTATACCCTAAATTTTATACCATATGCTCAGTGTTACTCAGCCGAGATGTGAACCCGATACCTCCGGTTTGAAGCTACTTTCCCTCGTCCGAAACGCGATTACGCGATTTAAAACGCGAGACCCTCTCACGCGTATCATGTGTACAGTCACCGGATAGTATCTTCCTACACGAAGGCCGCAAAAATATGTGACACGCTCTTATGATTATGACCCTACAAATAACATTCTAGCGTGTCACATATTTTTGCGGCCTTCATGTAGGAAGATACTATTGCCGGTGATTGTACAATGACAAAAAAATTATACATTTTTGAACCTTATTACAAAGGATTAAGTTGCACCTTAATAATAAATGTGAACATATTTTTGGCGTTTACTAACACAACCAACTGAACTAATATGAATAAAATAATAAACTGAAACGTTGCATACCTGAATACGAAATGAAATAACAAACTCCGTAATAAACATTACATAATACCAAACTCTTTTTTTCTAAATGAGAAATATAAACCGTAATGGAATAATCCCAAAATCCGCACAAAATCGCTTCAAAATAATCGAGGCGTGATGAGCGTGACATTAATAAGTATTTTTCTAAATTCCCTTTCAACTGGCCTTTTTTGCTAACGGTAGGTAATTTATTACAGTATTTTTATACCACGACGGTTGCAAACAAGCATACGGCCTGCCTGGTCGTAGCAGCTACAGTAGCGTAAGGACGCTTGCAATTCCCATGAGCCAAATGCGCTTTGACGAATCTTTAACACATTCAGTGCCACCAGGGTGGTACTAAAAGAGTGACAAACTTGGCAGCTCCACTGTCCCCTCTGGACCTCGCAGCACTCACTGGATTTTCTTCATCATCTGCTTTCCCACTACTACTACCCCAGGGAAGAAATGCCTAGCTATATCCAGTGACATGTAGCCATACGATAAATAAATAATTCAGTGCCACCTAGTTCTACGTGCTACGCTCGTAGACCGTAGGCACGTATTCGTCGTATGTAGCACGTAGTACCTACGAACAGAGAGCCCGACAGTTGGGTTCTCGGCCCTGAATGTGTTAGTTAATATAAAGTAGGATTCACTAATTAGATTTATATTTTACAAATATTGGAAAAAGCCTAGCGTAAGAAACATAATTTTTAAGAAAAAAAAACCGACTTCAATGGGGGTAGCCGGTGAAGGATTATTGTAGATGGTGCACTTAGATTCCATACAATGAAATAACTTGCTTAAAAAACGCAGCGGAGAGGACAAATCGCCAAACGTGAACTATGCGTCGTTGAAGAGTTCCGTTCTGATTATCATCAGCAGTTCCACTTCATCAAATGTCACTCTTTTGAATGAAAATGCTTGATTTGTTGATAAAAATACAATAGTCACTTTATGTATGCCTTTAAGATTTGAGGAATTCCCTCGATTCCTCGTGGAACTCATCATCAGAACTTGAGCTTGACGAAAATTGGTCCTGACAATCTAACTTGCTTAACAAACATAGCGAAGAGGAAGAATCGCCAAACATGAACTATGCGTCGTTGAAGAGTTCCGTTCTGTTCATCATCAGCAGTTCCACTTCATCAAATGTCACTCTTTTGAATGAAAATGCTTGATTTGTTGATAAAAATACAAAAATCACTATGTGTAAGCCCTTAAGATTTGAGGAGTTCCCTCGATTCTTCATGGATCCCATCATCAGAACTTGAGCTTGACGAACATTTGTTCTGACAATTAAACTTGCTAAACAAACACAGCGAAGAGGACGAATCGCCAAACGTGAACTATGCGTCGTTGAAGAGTTCCGTTCTGATCATCATCAGCAGTTCTACTTCATCAAATGTCACTGTTTTGAATGAAAATGATGGTTTTGTTGATAAAAATATAAAAATCACTATATGTATGCCTTTAAGATTTGAGGAGTTCCCTCGATTCCTCATGGATCCCATCATCAGAACTGCGTTTTGACAAAAACGGGACCAATCTGTATATATATACTTACAATCAAAAAATAAAAATTCAAAATCGGTTCAGACATGACGGAGTTATGGAGTAACAAACTAAAAAAAAAAAAAAAAAAAAAAAAAAAAAAAAAAAAAAAAAAAAAAAAAAAAAAAAAAAAAAAAAAAAACATACACGCCGAATTGAGAACCTCCTCTTTTCAAATCTTGAAGTCGGTTAAAAATGATTAAAGATAATATAGGTACTTTAAAGTAGGTATGTATTCTGTACCCCACTTACCGTCCCTAACTGCCTTTTAAATGATTAAATTTTAATTAAATCATAAACTGTCTAAGTCAAATATTTAAGAAAACTTAAGACTTCGACGGTAAATTGAAAAATGATTTCCGAAGTTAAAGCAACTTTAGAACCTTTAAAGGTCAGACGATCTATGATATATAATAATGACAGATGGGTTATGTACGCTCCAAAAGTGAAGCTCTTAAAATGAGTGAATTCAAACAACTGTCGCTAGTCGCGCACCGACCAGCGTGAGATGCGGACGTCCCGATGGGCTCCCGTCACCCGCGTGAGAAAGAGACAAACTGTAATATTCTAACAATGAGAGTGACAAAGATGTAATGATTGTCTAAGTAGATAAACAACAGAATCGTTCCTAGGTTATGAAATATATAACTCTGGAAGATTCTTTCCACTCGTTTTGTTAGAGTATACCCCATCCATAGTAAATATCACTGACTATATTGAGTATATCTATTATATATAATAATGACAGATGGGTTATGTACGCTTCAAAAGTGAAGCTCTTAAAATGAGTGAATTCAAACAACTGTCGCTAGTCGCGCACCGGCCAGCGTGAGATGCGGACGTCCCAATGGGCTCCCGTCACCCGCGTGAGAAAGAGACAAACTGTAATATTCTAACAATGAGAGTGACAAATATGTAATGATTGTCTAAGTAAATAAACAACAGAATCGTTCCTAGGTTATGAAATATACCTATATAACTCTGGTTTAGTTTAGTTTACCGAAAATAGATGTCATATACTTACTTCAGAAAAAGTGACCAAACCCTCCGGTGTCCGAGGCCAGATTTGAACTGGCGTCTTCAGCTTTCACGGTTTAGTTTAGTTTATTATCTCTTAAATACAATTTTCATACATAATGTAAGAGTACACAGGTATTACTTATCGTATATCGATCGTCAAAATAATTGTTATAATTAATACATTATTTATGTGAATAAATATATCTAACAAAAAACATTTAATTATTAATGTCAAAGAATACTTAGGGTATATGAAAGTCATAAAATAACAATTAAAACAATGTCAAAAATAATTAATAGTAATAACAAAAAACAATAGTACCATAAAGTACCTATCAGGAAATACAATGTCAGTTTAGAAAATAATAATTAATAGAAAAAATAAAAATAGGAAATAAAATTAAAAAGCGTAACAGAAGCAACAATACACTTTACATAATATTAACAATTTCAATTATATAATAGGTCAAATGTCAAGTTATTTAGCTATTATATTATATTCTTCTACTGAGTATAGTGACTTCTTTGTGAAATAGGCCTTTGTTTTGCACCTGAATGTTTTTTCACATTGCTCACTTTTTATGTCATCACTCATCAGGTAGACGCTTGTAATAAGTTGGACCTATTATACGCGGGTTTCTTTCGTAGAAAGCTGTGCAACGCGGTACGGATTGAAGCTTTCCCGTGTTACGGAGGCATTTGCCCGCAACTTCAACCCTCTTAGAAGTATTTTTTCCACTCATTTTGTTAGAGTATAACCCATCCATAGTAAATATCACTGACTATATTGAGTATCTTCGACAGACTCGGCATGAAACGATTGTAGGTACAAAGTTTCACCAGGTTTAGTGTCATCCGATGACCACATATAAGCCATTAGTCATACTAACGTCTTTCAAAATCAAAAACATTTTCTATAACATGAATAAAATCGCGCTTTCAATAAAAAACCTCGAAGCAAATAAATCTGTACAAACTGCTGTCAATGATTGCTTATCTCTTCAAAAACATGTATCTTATTTCCATTGTATTCAACATTCAACTTTATTGCCAAGCACTTAAGGCTCTTATTTACACAATTAAATGAAACAGATACGACATTCTTTAAGTGAATAGTCAAATTTTACATTCCGGTATACTCGAAAACAAAAGACTGTCGCCATCAGATGTATCGGAGCAAAACCAGGTGTTCAAAACAACTTAAAAACGACTCTATTGTCCAGATGATAGAGTGCATTTTGAAATGTTTTTTACGCCGTGTGCTGTACAGATATATTTGACGGTGGCTGTAGCAAAAGGTAGCCTTTTGAAACAGGTCGAACGCTTTGTTCGGCTAAAAGGTCGCTGCCAACCTGACGGCATGTTCTTAGAACTTCGCTAAATTAAAAGACTACGCAATGCTACTAACCTGCAACCAAAGACGAGTTAGTAAATAATTTTTAAGAAAAAAAAACCGACTTCAATGGGTACCCCCATTGAAGTGCCGGTGAAGGATTATTGTAGATGGTGCACTTAGATTCCATACAATGAAATAACTTGCTTAAAAAACGCAGCGGAGAGGACAAATCGCCAAACGTGAACTATGCGTCGTTGAAGAGTTCCGTTCTGATTATCATCAGCAGTTCCACTTCATCAAATGTCACTCTTTTGAATGAAAATGCTTGATTTGTTGATAAAAATACAAAAGTCACTTTATGTATGCCTTTAAGATTTGAGGAATTCCCTCGATTCCTCGTGGAACTTGTGGGAACACACTTGATTACGAATCCCACAACGCTGCACATTCCGCCCGCGGCGAGGGACGCGCGGGGGTTTGCAAGCTTCAAGTTTGCTCCCACACCTCCCGACACTTCTTCTATGTATTTCAATGTAATAACACGTTTTAATATAATAATATTAATTGGAGTCAGATTTTCATTTATGGGTCACCACTAACTTTACCTTGAACGTGCCGAACTGTCTTGGCCTTCAGTTCGCACAGTGGTGACCCCGACGTGATTTCTGGAAAGAACATCAAGGCCGAAGATGCACGGGCTACCGGCAGGACAACAAGGCCAACCCCCTGCGGCGGCCCCACCCGCTGCTGGAGGTCACACGCAGCCGACAGCAGCCCCGTCAACTTCAAGCAACGTCGACATCAAGCCGGACATCATGGCAATCTCGCTATCGTCAAGGTTGCCGGAATTTTGGCAAGACCAACCACGGGTGTGGTTCATCCGTATCGAGGCAGTACTCGCGCCTCAGAAATTGGGCGATGACGCGCGATTCGACCTCGTCGTTGCGAAGCTGCCGAAAGAAGTGATAGTGCAGCTCACGGATTTTCTAACCCGCCCGCCGGCCTCGAACAAGTTTGCCGCGCTTAAGGCCAAGCTGTTGTCCTTGTTTGAGGACACAAGGATCCGGCAGATTGAAAAGTTAATCGGCGAAATGGAGCTCGGGGATTCGAAGCCTAGCCAGCTACTGAACAGAATGAAGGACCTGGCCCGGGAAAACTTCCCCGACGATACATTACGGATTTTGTGGCAAGGTCGCCTCCCTACGAACGTACGCGGAGTGCTTGCGGTTGCCGAAACGAGCGACTTGGACAAGTTGGCAATTATTGCCGACAACGTTGCCGAGGCAACGCGCCATAACTACGTGTCCGAGGTCAGACAACCGCCATGCCCTTCGAGCAAGCCACTGTGCGATACCGCGCCGGGAACATCGAAGGAAGTCGCAGCCCTTACGAAGCAGGTAGCAAAGCTCAGCGCCAGAATGGCAAGCATGGAACGTACAAGGACTCGTCACGGAAGTGAGAAGCGGCGAGGACGCAGCTTCGGGAGATCAAGGTCGCGCGCAAGAAGTGCTTCAAACGAGCCGCCGCGTCGCGAAAAGGACAGTTCCGATAGGCTTTGTGCTTTCCACTACAGATTCGGCGAAAAGGCGCGAAAATGTTACCAACCGTGCGCGTGGAAATCATCGGGTTCGGGAAACTAAAGGCGATGGTGCAATCTACGGCGGAGGTTTGCACTACATCGGTTAGCCGTCGTTTGTGTATTACGGATAGGGCAAGTGGACTTCAATTTCTGGTCGATACAGGCTCGGATGTGTCGATCTTGCCGCCGAAAAATAGACTTTATAGCCGCGAGTGCGCGAGATATAAACTGTATGCCGCGAACGGGAGTGAAATCAAAACGTACGGAACTAAAGTGATGAGTTTGGACCTTAAGTTGCGTAGACCGTATCGTTGGGAGTTCGTGGTAGCAGATGTAAGGCAGCCTATTTTGGGAGCTGATTTTTTAGCCCATCATAAGCTGCTCGTCGACTTAAGCGAGCGCAGGTTGATAGACCTGACAACGCTTTTGAAGGTCGCGGCGGAAATTGTAAGTACCAACCAACCCTCTATTTTTGTAGTAGCCGTTGAACATCCCTTCCGTAATTTGTTGTCCGAGTACCCGGAAATTACTAAGCCTCCTTCATTTAAAGAGACGGCACCGCATAATGTACTTCATTATATTGAAACTACAGGGCCACCGGTTTTCGCGCGTGCTAGGCCCCTTCCCCCAGATAGGTATATTAAGGTTAAGAAGGAATTCGAGTTGATGCAGGAATTAGGGATTTGTCGCCCTTCAAAAAGTGCATGGGCTAGCCCGCTACATGTGGTAGCCAAAAAGAACGGCGACATTCGACCTTGTGGAGACTACCGGATGCTTAACGCCATAACTAAGCCCGATAGGTACCCCATTCCGCGATTGCACGACTTTACCTACATTTTGGCAGGGAAGAAAGTGTTTACTAAATTAGACATTAACCGCGCATACCACTGTATTAGCGTAGCACCGGAGGATATTGAGAAAACTAGTATTATTACGCCCTTCGGATTATTTGAGTTCCCCCGTATGAGTTTTGGTCTTCGCAACGCGGCCCAGACGTTCCAGCGCTTCATGAGCAACTCCGTACTTCAAGGTTTGGATTTCCTATTTAATTATTTAGACGATGTCATCATAGCTAGCGACACCAGTGAGCAGCATGAACGGCATCTAGCCACAGTGTTCGAGAGATTCACGAAGTACGGAATAACCATTAACCTCGACAAGTGCTGTTTTGGACAGCCGTCGGTCGAGTTTCTGGGGCATCATGTCTCGACAGCAGGTATCAAGCCGCTCGAGGATAAGGTAAATGCCATCACCGAGTACCCGAAGCCTGATACTGTGGAAGAGCTCCGCAGATTTTTAGGAATGCTCAACTTCTATCGAGGTCACATTCCGGGCGCAGCGGTCAAACAAGCCGAGCTAGATAAGTATTTAATTAACACTAAAAAAAGGGACAAGACTAAAATCGTGTGGACGACACAAGCGGAAGAGGCGTTCGTGCAGTGTAAAGCAGGTCTTCAACAGGCCGCTACACTCGCACACCCGAAGCCCGACGCGGTCTTGGCCCTGATGTGCGACGCGTCAGACATCGCCGTCGGAAGTGTTCTGCAGCAGAAGGTAAATAACTCATGGGAGCCGTTAGGGTTTTTCTCTAAAAAGTTGTCTTCGGCGCAAACGAAATACAGCACGTATGACCGCGAACTGCTCGCACTATATCTATCTATTAGGCATTTCCGGAAGTCGTTTGAAGGTCGCCAGTTGACCTTGTATACCGACCACAAGCCCCTATGCACGGTATTTAATAAAGTAGGAGATGATAGCAAAGAAAGCCCCCGACGCGCGAGGCAACTCCTCTTTATTAGCGAATTTACTACAGACATACGTCATATTAGCGGCAAAGATAACGTAGTCGCCGACACGCTGTCTAGAGTAGAAACAATTGACTGCCCAACAGTGATTGATTTCTCAGAATTAGCCGACGCACAGGCAAAGGACGACTATGTTTTGCACATGTCGCAATCCGGGCGTAACAGCGCGAGCAAAGTAGAATTGAAATTGATAACTATACCTAACTGCAATAAACCTATACTCTGTGAAACGTCCACGCGTAAGGCTCGTCCTTATCTACCGTTAGAGTTCCGTAGGAAAATATTCGATAGCTTACATTCGTTAAGTCATCCCGGAATTCGCACGACTAGGAAGATAGTTAGTAATAATTATTTTTGGCCCGAAATTAATAAGGACGTGGGCAACTGGGCTAAGTCGTGTATTCAATGTCAGAAGGCGAAGGTCAACCGACATACCGTGTCTGACCTAGGTAGTTTTCCCGAATCGGCCGCCTTCGAACACATACATGTGGACATCGTAGGACCGTTAACTACGACTACAGATGGGTATAGGTACATTTTAACCATCATAGATAGGTATACGCGTTGGCCAGAAGCGTTCCCAATAAAAGAAATAACTGCAGACATAGTAGCTAAGACTATCTACGAGGGCTGGATTGTTCGCTATGGTTGTCCGATAAGGCTGACTAGCGATCAAGGGCGCCAATTCGAAAGTAAGTTATTCTCGGAGCTAATGAAGTTTCTAGGGGTAGACAAGATTAGAACCACCCCTTACAGGCCTCAGTCGAACGGTCTCCTTGAACGCATACATAGATCTCTCAAGGCTGCGCTCATGGCCAAACTCGAATTCGGAAGCTCATGGGTAGACATGCTTCCTAGTGTAATGTTCGGGTTACGCACGTCAGGTAGGAGCGACAGTGGCATAAGCGCAGCGGAAATGACGTTCGGGCGTACGCTTAGACTACCGGGATCATTTTATGACATTTCGCAAGACAGAGACCCTGTGGACCCGTACAGCGTAGTCGAGAAAATTAGGGATAATATAGCTAAGCTCAAGCCTACGATTAAACGAGATAGGCAAGATAGGTCCATTTTCGTGCACGAAAGCTTATCTACCTGTACGCATGTTTTCCTCAGGGATGACACAGTCCGTAAGCCATTAAAACCGCCTTACGACGGACCTTATAAGGTCATCGAAAGGGGTGAGAAGGTATTTTTATTACAACTCCCTGGCAGGCAGGTTCGTGTATCCATCGATCGGGTGAAACCGGCGTTTTTACTTCAGACGGATACCGACAATGACACTGACAAATCTCGACCAAGTAGTACTCGTAGAACCCCAAACAATCATACATCCAAGGACAGGGTGGATCGAGTACCGCCTTCCGCGGCACCGTCATCCGCACCCGCACCGGTGACTCGGACCACACGCAGCGGAAGGGCTGTTAAGAGACCAGTTAGGTTTCTAATCGACGACTAATAACAAGATGCACTATGGCACATAGTCTCTTTAAGACACAGTAGCGCAACTTAGCATTGCGTGAACGGTTGGTCGTTATGGTTGTTACATTTAAGTTTATAGATTGTCAATGTGTTTACTTTTTATAATTTAGATTAAGTATAAATGTGTTTTCGTTAGATGTCCACAAAAAGAACTTAGGCATTCTTTGGCATAAGAAGCTAAGTCCTTTTACGTTGGTAAAAATGTTCGTAGGTAACAATGTTGGTAAGCATTCAGTTTTCTTATGTGTAAAAGTACCTGGCACCGAGTTGCATTACTGTTTTAGTATTTTACGGTCCGGCCGGTCGTGATACAATTGCATTAATGATAACAAGGTCAGCTCAACGTAGTAACAGGTATAGCGCTATACAAAATACATTAGGTTGCAACCTAGTAAAGTAGTACTTTAGACTAAACCTACTTACAATGTAAGATTTTTGTGAGATTCAATTTTATTTATTTTTGCTAAATGAGTTATTTTTGTGTATTTAAGTAAACTGTTAAGTCCGACGTAACCAGTTTCACTCTGATTCCAGCAGTAACGCTACGATTCTAATTTTTGACAGTTTTAACGCCAGTTTTCATAATTTGTATTGTGTGCACCATGGGTATGGGACAAAGTAGAGACGAAAACTCCCAGAATAGCAACATAGCGATCGCCCAGGTCCAGTCGATCTCCGGGCAGGTCGAATCTAAACTTAATTACGTCGGCATAGGGCTCATAGCGATTGGCGTGGTCCTGTTTATTATATTGGTGTACGTGCTGCGCGCGCAATGCAAGCGCCGCGCTAGGAGCTGGTTACGTCAGGCTGTCGAGGCGCTGCCGCCTCCCACGGCTATCCGAGTGAGCAATGTGCTACCGCAGCAAACGCAGTCAGCACAACCTGTGTACTAGTGTTAGTGTTATTCGTATGTAATTAGATTTAGAGTTATGTGTAGCATAAGGTAATGGTTCCGTAAGAGAAACCAATGTTTACTTTTTAGATTTTTAATTTCATTTTTTTTTACAAGGGGAGGATTACTGTGGGAACACACTTGATTACGAATCCCACAACGCTGCACATTCCGCCCGCGGCGAGGGACGCGCGGGGGTTTGCAAGCTTCAAGTTTGCTCCCACACCTCCCGACACTTCTTCTATGTATTTCAATGTAATAACACGTTTTAATATAATAATATTAATTGGAGTCAGATTTTCATTTATGGGTCACCACTAACTTTACCTTGAACGTGCCGAACTGTCTTGGCCTTCAGTTCGCACAAACTCATCATCAGAACTTGAGCTTGACGAAAATTGGTCCTGACAATCTAACTTGCTTAACAAACATAGCGAAGAGGAAGAATCGCCAAACATGAACTATGCGTCGTTGAAGAGTTCCATTCTGTTCATCATCAGCAGTTCCACTTCATCAAATGTCACTCTTTTGAATGAAAATGCTTGATTTGTTGATAAAAATACAAAAATCACTATGTGTAAGCCTTTAAGATTTGAGGAGTTCCCTCGATTCCTCATGGATCCCATCATCAGAACTGCGTTTTGACAAAAACGGGACCAATCTGTATATATATACTTACAATCAAAAAAAAAATTTCAAAATCGGTTCAGACATGACGGAGTTATGGAGTAACAAACATAAAAAAAAAAAAAAAAAAAAAAAAAAAAATAAAAAAAAAAAAAACATACACGCCGAATTGAGAACCTCCTCTTTTCAAATATTGAAGTCGGTTAAAAATACTGTCATTAGACAAACTAGTGCTGTGAGCTGTAGAGCTCGCGGGCATAGCTAAACCTGAATAGATGTGCGATATTGATTTTGATATACAATATCTTAGCGAATTCCTAATGGTCTTAAGCGCCATAGACCATTATGGCGTTTAAGTCCTGTGTGCCAATTTGAACATTTTGAATCATTACACCATTATAAACATTTTCTAAAAAAAATAAGGACCAAATAATCTTTGTAGGTAAATGAGTCAATTTTGTTGTTTTGCCATGGTTGCATCCCTTGGACAACCAAACATTTTATACAGGATTTTTATACAGGATGTAAAAGAAATACTGATGATCCGTTTAAGGGCATACTTAAATGGTATCGTATTGCGAGATTTGCGAGTAAGAAAACGTATAGGGAAAAAAATTGATATATCATACAGACCCACTGTGGCCAGTAACCCCTACCTCGCAGGAGTTTAAAAATAAGGGATGATAGGGCTAACTCCCGCCTAACT
Source organism: Pammene aurita (assembly GCA_947086415.1). NCBI lineage: Eukaryota > Metazoa > Arthropoda > Insecta > Lepidoptera > Tortricidae > Pammene > Pammene aurita. The sequence goes on from OX352306.1 coordinate 29,582,620, forward strand.
TTCAACTGGTAATACCCTACCATTCCCAGTACAAACAATGTTGGGTACATAAGTGGGTAAAACGGGAATACGCCGTAAAATTTTAAATGTGAAAACCTTGTAAATTTATTTTGAATACGTTCGAGCATAAATTTGTATTTTTTTTCATGCGGACTCCACACACTGGAGCTCCCCTCCATATGGCTTTTTACTAGAGCTTCGTACAGCGCACGCATAGCACTTATGTTCGTGAAACCCAGCACCTGCCGCATGACAAAACCCAAGTTTCTGTATGCTTTTTTACACGTCATAACAATATGATCTCTGAAGGAGAGGTCAGCAGTGAAGTGCACGACCAGATCACGCACCTTTGTAAGGCGTTCCATCGGCGTCCCGTCTACCGTGTATTGTTGATGTATCGGACTGCGCGACCGACTGAACGATATTGATGAGCACTTTACGACATTAAAGAAAAGCTTATTTTTATGACTCCATTGCACTACTCGATCAACATCCTCCTGCAATGCGACGCAGTCCGATAAATCCTCGATTACACGTACCAGTTTCAAGTCATCGGCAAACAATAAACATTTTGCATTATATGAAACATGTAGTGAATGGATTTTGATAAGGTTGGCGTTACGGAAATTTTAAAGTAAAACGGTAAAGACAGTTCCACTTTAAATATCAATTAGTATTCATAGATGGCGCTCTTTGACAAGGTAGAAATATAATACAGAGACTGCAGTAATGTACGCCCTCTAGAACAATAAATATTATGCCCTTCTTTACAGAAACAACAAACGCGTGTCTGCAGACCAACAGTTCTTATTATATTACTGGTCTCTGCTGTAACATAGCGACCATTAAGATCAGTAACTTACAGAAGATCGCAACAAGGTTCTAGCGTCGCTTGAAATTTGCACTTTATTACAAGGGAGTAAGCTTCAAAATATCACAACCGATTATGGTGTGGTACGATTTATTTGATACTGTGTGATGTTTAAGGTTTTTAATTAAAAGGAGTCCCATTAATATCCTGTGTTCACCAGCAGAATTAAGGTACGAAAGCACAATTATATAAAAATAGGCAATCTTTTTGAAATTCTAAGTTTATTATATTTTAATTAGCTTCAAAAAATGTATTCTCAAGGTCTCGAGCTCAAATCCTGGCTTGTATTCGTACCACTGACTTTCTTGGAACTTATGAACGAAATATCATTTGATATTTACCAATCGCGTCGGTAAAACATCGTCAGAAAACTAAACCCATCATCAGATGATTCCAGGTTCTAATCCTGGCAGGGTCGCCATGTGATGTTGAATATAATGTGTCTAAAGTTACCTATTACACGATTCCAATTCAAAAATTCAAAAAAAATATGTATTTCATAGTAATATACGTTTTTGTGATACAGGGGATGGAGCCGAGCCGCCCGGTAAGCTTATGCTTGTGTTGGGAGGCACCGCTCTTCCCTAGGTTTATATAAGGCTACATGTAAGAGTGTGAGTGAGGTGTAGCGCACACACTACAAATAGGCATAGCGAATTTTTTCATGTATGGTATCAATCAATCCGTGAAGAAATGTGAGTCAAAGTCTGACATTCGCATTTGTTTCTCAAAACGCTCCTTACAAAATGATATGCAACTGTGCATCACGGGTGCATAGTTCGCTCTCTTTAAAGTAAGGAAAAAAATATGTAATTGCTATTTTGACAGAAAAATATTGCGTTTACGTATGGTTGCTATACAATTTATTTTACAGTAAAATGAGAAATAATAGAAATATAATGAAAAATAGAATTGTACCATAGTTTTTTTTATTTCGTACATACGTTTAAAAAATCATAAAATTGTGAAATTATGAAAATTAAAAAATCTTTTGAAATGATTGTAAGATAGACTCTTTTAACGATTTCAATAGATTTTATATATTTTCACTTTAATTTGGACCCATTTAACAAAATTTAATTACAAAATTAAACATATTGTGTCATCATCCCTGTACAGCACCGCAGCATCAACAAAGATTCAAGGTCGATCAAGATAGTTTTTAAGGCACCAAAACTGTAAGACTATTTAATATCATATTTTATCGATACGATCATATTTCTGAAATAAGGTATCGGGATCTTCATTAAAACCCACAGCGCATAGTCATAGTTAGACTAGAAAATACCTAAACACAAATTTACAGTTCGCCTGCATATCGTATTGAATGTTGTTCGGAACTGTTCTCATTCCGCAGCGGAGATACTAGTAATTCAGCGGGAGATGAGTATCACGTATATTTATGTACAATTTGCACAGAGGTATTCCTACTGCCTAACAGGGAGAAGATAGAAAGCGTCTGGTGCAAACTGAGCCGAGCCACAGAATAATATAATAGTATTACAGAAGCTTATCTTCCATACAAAATCAGTGTTTGACAGAACTTTGACAGTTTAACGGTGACACATGACGTCTCAATACAAGTTTACCTTTCGACGTTCTAGGGTTGACAAGTATTAGTTTGATTGCTGAACCTGCCCCAATCTGCATCAATCGACCAAATGTATCAGTAATTTTGATACAAAACTAGATAAATGTCAGATTTATTACCTAGTTTCCCAATTCAAACTGTTGTTTTACTACAAAACTACTACTATAAACGGCTTAATTGTTTTATCTTATTTGTGGTCATGCCATGGGAATTTTGACAACCTCGAAACCGTATTCGATACGTCCCAAGGCCGTAGCTGTCACTTCGTGGAGTTGGACCATAGTTGGACACCCTTAGCCGAGCGCCGCGTCCATAGCAAACAAATGCAAAGGTGTGAGAGTGACCCGAGTGGCTCCAGTGAACTTCTGTTTAATTTTCTTGGCAGGTCAACTCAACGCTGCGAAACGCTGGAGTGGATGTTACATGAAATGGAGTTTGCATGTAGAATTTGTCCGGAAAAAGAAGTGTATAAGTGTGGGGTTGATATGGGAGCTCATATTCTACGACATTTCTCTTTCCGGACAGACACAACTAGCAAAATAAAAGTTTAAAAAACGCGAAAAGTGACTATCTGGTCACGTTGGAATTATCGTAGGTTTTCTCCTGGGAAATATCCCAGAATACTCTGGACTAGTTCAACAGCTACAATCAAGCAAAGATACAGCATAAACCGAGCCGTTTTGGGCGTTCTGTGCAAGCGACGCAGTATCCGTAATAATTTCATAACTACATCCATTATCATGTCCCCCTATTGACTTTTTCTGCATTATCATCTCCGCTTTCCTAAGGTTGTCTGGAACAGATCGCTTGATAGCGATAAGACCGCCTGTTGTTTGCCTCTTTTTATGTCATCATGTATTTTCGACTGTGCTGTATTTTTTGAGCTGCGCAATAAAGCATTCATTCATTCATTCATTCTAGAGATGCGCAAAACGCTTCACTGAATTGAAAAAATTAATTCATATAATTCGCCTGCGGAGATATGTATCACTCGTTTGACTCGGCCGGCTCATTCGAATCATGAGTGACAAAGAGCGAGCAAGTAACACTGTAATCACTGAGATAGATGAATTACTCAGCGAGTTAAATCTTCAGTGAGTTGAAGAGTGAGTGAGTTGAATCAAAATATATATATAGTTCATTCAAATTACTCACTCATGAACGACCCATATCTAATTCATTCATAACTATGAAATGCACCTGCAACTCCTTTGGATCGTTTGAGATAGTTTCACCCGCACTCGGAACGACAGAACAATTAGTTACTTGTAGAAACAGACTTGGGGCTGTGTGTATTTTCCTATCTGCAGTCTATTTCGAAGTGCAAAATAGGTGATATAATAAATAATATAAGTAATTTTGTATCCTAATAACCTAATAATATTATATAGGTTTATTTAGGGAGACGGGTGGAGCGAGAAGGGTTGGCAATTTCCTCTACGTGAACGAAGTCGCAGGTAGAAGCTAGTCATATAATAATACTTACGATATGATATTAGTCTTAGAGAATTAAACCCGGAGTATCCGTTGTCTGTCATTTTCTATACAAAAAAAGTCTGCTGATTTTTGCGTGGGAGGGGAACGTCAAATGCATGGCTATTCGTACGTAACGTACAAATAGCCACGTCAGATAAACGTCAGTCCATACATGTGTGTGACCGCCGGTGTTGTCGGCAGAGGGGAACGCCTGTCAATGGCGACTCCGGTTAGTTGAATTCTCTAAGATAGTAGTAGATGTTCTTACCGTGATGCCACAAAACAAGAACAATCTAAGCGAATATGAATAATTTTAAACAAAAAATAACCGACTTCACTTAGCCTCCACATTTCCAAAAGCAAATGCTCGAGCTGCTGTAGTTAAAAAATACTCAAACCACTATAGGTGTGCTTATAATAGTTGAAGAGTTCCCTAGATTTCTCCAGGATCCCATCATAAGATCCTGACCTGATGACAATGGGACCAACTGTGGGACTTTTAAACAAACAAAAATAAATTCCATATCGGTCCAGCCGTCTTCAAATAATCGGTGAACATAACATAAAAAAACCGGCCAAGTGCGTGTTGGACCACGGATAGGAGGGTTCCGTACCTTCAATGGCATAAGAACCAAACTAATAGCTCACCAAACGAAGACGATTAACTGCCTGATAGTGGAAATAATTCGTGTATAGCTGAATTTTGGTGTAGTTGTAGATAAAGGTATCTTACACAACATACTAAAAGTACCGGTGGATGGGGGCGCCGCTAACGGGGGAGGGGGGTGTAAAGGTCCCTTTTTTTTGTTTTTCGTAAATAACTCAGTAACGGTGGCTCATACGAAAAAATGTTCTCATATGTAGTTCTCATAATGTAGCCCCCACACAACTTTTCTGACTTTCGAAGCGATTATTTCAGAAAATATTCACTTAATCACAAAATAGTCAAAGAAACCTCAATGTTATTTTGAAAGACCTATCGATTGATTTGTAGTTTCCCGGTTAGTTGGTACTAGGAGTGTATGCAAGATGTAACAAAAAATACTGGTGATCCATATCTAGTATTGTCTAATGAAAGTTCATATTTTTGCCACGTCTATCACAATCATCATACCTCTTACCACACACTTTACACATAGCTAACAGCATCTAGTTTAAAGGCATTATATGTGTGCTAGCTAGCATATTGGAGATGTAGGAGTTACATACAGATATTCGAGAACTTTCCAGCTTAGTCGGGGCCTCGGGCCCGCGGCGTAAATTAACCGATATCGATGGTGCTCGAGGTACTAAACTTACAGTAGCTGGAGACCCCGTTTTTTTGATGAAATTCATTATAAACGGGAAAGTTAAGAGCGCTGGACGGTAGCCTGGCGGTAAGACACGTCCGTCTTTTAATCCAGAAGTCTCGGGTTCAAACCCCGGCTCGTACCTCTGAGTTTTTCGGAACTTATGTACGAAATATCATTTGATATTTACCAGTCGCTTTTCAGTGAAGGAAAACATCGTATGGAAACCGGACCTAATCCCGATGAGGCCTAGTTTCCCCTTTGGGTAGGAAGGTCAGATGGCAGTCGCTTTCGTAAAACTTGTGCCTACGCCAATTCATGGGATTATATTGTCAAGCGGACCCCAAGCCGGGACAAACGCTAGAAGGAAGAAGATTATAAACGGGAAAGTTATATTTTGTCTGTCTGTCTGTTACCTCCTGTATCTGTTACATGCTTAAACCGCTGAACCGATTGAGATGAAATTTGATGTAAAGATCGTTTATGGATGGCAGTCTGGTGTAATGGTAGCACGCTGGAACGGGAATGCAGAGGTTGTGGGCACGAAATTAGCATAATAATCCAGTCCATTTTGAAATAGTGATAGTCATCTGTAATACCTAAGTATCTGTGTCCTCTCTGTCTCTCCCTTCTAAGCTATGTGTCGCACTACACCCAGTGGGACACATAGCTTAGAAGGGAGAGACAGAGAGGACACAGATACCGGAAAGCTGATACATCACCATGTATCAGCTTTCCGGTGCTTTCTTATGCACTTGGACCTATATTTGACGTCTTTTTCAGACCCAGACACTCACTCATATCCTTTAGCATTACGTCCCTCCATCTAGTTTTGTGTTTGCATCGTGGATGAAAAAACATAGTCCCAAATTTGTAACGTGGTTGGCTGGAGCGTTATACCATACCATCACAGAACTTTCCTGTCGGCCATCTCGCGCCAATATTCGTGTTGCAGGGCTTCAGCTGGCGACGCCCCAGAAATTTTGTGCTTAGAGTCCGCTCCCGCAATGTTTGTTTATGTGAAAGGGCTACGTTGCGACAACATTGTCGAATAGTGTATAATATGCTTTCTCCAGTATTCATGCTGCAGGATTTCAGGTGGAGACGCCCAGAACTTTAGTCCATCGAGTTCGCTCCTGCATCATTTGTTATTTTGAAAGGGCTACGTCGCATGTTGTCGAATAGTGTATAATATGCCTTCTCCAGTATTCATGCTGCATGATTTCAGGTGGAGACGCCCAGAACTTTAGTGCATCGAGTTCGCTCCAGCAATGTTCATATTATTGCGAACGGGCTACGTCGCATGTTGTCGAATAGGGGTCTAGTTCACTAACGAAAACTTCATATTAGTGCATAGCACTCTTAATTAAATGGATAATATATGCAAACTATGCATGATTTTGTAACGTTGTTACATTGTTTATCTACACTCATATTGTAAGTTCTCTAAAACGTGTTCGAAAACGGTAGGCAATGGGTAGCATTACCACGACCGATTTTACTATGATAAGCTTTTTATCTGTGGCAGTAACGTAATTTTAACTTTACATGCTCAACTATTGATGTGTTATGAGTTTTGATAACATAATGTACATCTGCACGCGCCCACGCGGCCGCCGACACGCGCCTCCCCGACCGCCGGCACAATCGAGTTGGCCATGGCGGTGCAATGGCGGCCATTCTATGGTTTCCAAATACGGCATTTTGGATAAATAATATGAGTGTAGATAGAGCAGTGTATGCAACTGTACGTAATTAGGCCTTAAAACGTAACAGTTACATAAACTACTATTTTTGTTCTAATTAAAATAGTTTCTTATCAATCAATTCCAACATTTGCGATTCGATCAGGTATAACAATGCTTCAAACAGCGCCGTTCGAATGCACCTTGTGTTTATCTGTATGGGGTTGTCATCTAATAAATTTAGCCTAAATTATGGATATTTCTTGTCATTTTTAATTACATTGGCGTTTCATAAATAGGTATTTTGGAAAATTAGTATATAAAATGTAGTCAAAGAAAATGAATCTGGAAATTCTGAAAGCGGGTTCTGAAGTAAAGTATTTGGTTATTTAATATTATGTCTTTGACCTATTGATAGGAAAGTTGTTTGGCTGAAATCAATCAACAATAATTAGAGGGATTTATATTTATTTAATTGCCACCCGGAATTGGGTCCTCCTTGTAGAAGCCCTCTAGTTTCTCCATCTTGGGAGTCACTGACAATGACTCGGTCATTTGATTCGCGGCCTTGTGCAAGGGCGGGCTCAAGCAGCCTTCTGAAGTTTTGCCCTTGGTGGCAGCGAAGGTGGCGGTTCAATAATCCTCGGTTATCTGCAAAGGAGAATCGTAAGTAAATATTAATAGGGTTTTTGGCTATCACGGCGCGAAACGTGTTCTAGCTATTTTGACCATGCTTTTGGTTTTCAGAATTGAACTTGCCTGAGGGAGGGCGTGCTTCGTAGATATGTTATAGGAATATTTTCCATTCTCCGGTAAGGTTTCTTTCTTCAGTTTTGTCAATTTATCAGGGCTGTAGTTCAGTCGACTAATGCAGATAATTTATTGTTCCTTGCTCCTGCAAGGGTGTTGTATTTTTCAACCATCGTACAATGATGTTGTATTTTTCAAGTACAATGTAGTACAAAAGTGTTGTAGTTCCAAATTAGAATTCCTGAAGACTTTAATTGTACTCTCATATCATTAATGGATCAAGCAGCTGCTTCTCCATGCGTTTCATCACCACATGGTTCCGGCTAAGCGGTCTGAGCTTCTCGGAAGTCGGTGCCCCGCTGCAAAGTCTGTGTGAGCAGTTTCCGGACAGCGTCCTGTAGCTTTGCGACGTGGCAAGCTTCTTGCACATCAGCGACTGGCGAAGAACAGCTTCTGAAGTCGGTTCAGTCCTTTATTAATTTTAAATGGCAGTAGGAATTCTCTGGAAAAGTAAATATCATTAGTTTTGAGAACCAACATTAAGTATTTAAATTTAGAAATCTCTGATATATAAAACCATGGGGACTAACCTAATATTGGGGATATCACTAGGATTATAAAATAAACGAGTACTTTACCAGTATTTACACTTATATTTGTTTGTTACAAGGTTTAAATATGAATCAATTACACTATGTGACAATAATATTTTCAAATCGTCTTTACAATAATCTGGTCAAGATCCGAATGGCGGCCGCAGCTGTATACCCGTCATTTTATAACATCAAAATGGCGGGAACGAGCAACAAGGAATAGTCAATTGACAGTCATTTAAGATGATGCTTAAATAAAAAGTAGTTATCCTTACAAGTTAAAGTATTTATCAATAATAATGCTTACAGCTCGGCCATCCTATTCGAGGCGAGACCCTTCGCCAAAACTTAGTGAAATAATAGCACTAATAAAATAATTTACAAATCATTTCTGACAATAAAAGGTAATGAATAAAAACTGTTTAAATACCCATATTAATAACATCATTAGAGTTTTGGATCTTAACACATCGGATTTATTACATTTTCTCTTGTAATAAGTTAATGAAATAATGTTTATAATACCACAGAATAACTAATAGTACTACCGTACAGAAAATTCACTCCTTAACAAAAGTCAGATTTAGGTATGAAATTATACCTATACTCGCCGCCTGCAAGCAAAATTGAAACTTATAACCGCGCACGAACCGTGAATCTTCTTTGCGCGCCGCAGTTTTATGACCGAGCTGTGAGCGTCGGCACGGGGTTGGCACTTGACAAGTTTTTGTACCTATACCTACTGATTTATTATTGTTAGATAAATATGTAGGAATTACAAACGTTGATTATGTAAACACGAAATTTTTATCCGGAGATAGATTTTTTTATAGAGATTATGTCTGATTCTCACGGAAGTAGGTATGCCACAGCCGTATTCCTTTGAAAATATGTCGGTCAGTTCCTAATATTATTTCTGGGCAACCGATATTCAATAAATTAAGGATGTTTATTTTAACTATTACTAAGTAAGGACTTTGGGACCTTTCAATATCGTCCGGAATTTAAAGATGTTATTTCTGCTTCCTTGTTCTTCCGTTTATTCAGACATCCGTAAATACATATTTTATACGGATTAGATCGAAATAGGTTTCGAAGCCATTGTGTATTTTAAATTTTGCGCGAGCGCCACTAACACGACTATCGTGCGAGCCGAGCGGCAGCCCACTGCTATACGACTCCCCGGGAGGCGCGCCGGCCAAATGTACCTAAACTGCGTAGTGAAACCCCCCTGATAATACTCACGGTCGTATCAACCCTTGACTATCAGTTTCACATCATTGTAGTATATTATTATAAATGATTATACAACGTAAAATGAACTATCATCGATAATAAAGTATAGAACTTCACAAGAAGTTCACAAAGAGTTGATTACCCATTATCTTTATGAAGTAGTACAAGTTTATTTTATTCAGTGCAAACAACAAAGGAAATAAATGATTATTCGATCGACTTCTTAACTTCATAATATTATTGCTTATCGACTTCATAATATTTAATTATTAGGATTTTATCATCAACTTTGAGTATTACAAATAAGATATATCATAACAGTTAAAATTATTGAAGAGTGATGGAGTTTGATATATCAATACAGCAATGGTCAAAATAATAATACTTCTTCGTAATATTTAATTAACATGACTTTATCATCAAGCTTAAGTAATACCAATAAGGTGTAACACAGGCGTTAAAATGATTGAATAATGATAGAGTTTGACATATCAATACAGCAAAGATTAAACCAATAGTTATTTTTCATAATATTTAATTAAGATGACTTCATCGTCAAGGTTAAATAATAACAATAGTGATTAAGTATGATATATTTCTGTACAGCAGCAAAGATCAAATCAATAGTTAATTTGTAAGCGCAATTATTGTTTACGTTATTGAATAAAATATTATCAGACTGTTTAATGCATTTGAAAATTCAAATTAGAAGGAAACTTTATAACATAAAATACATACAAATAATATAATACTTATCACTTTCACATGAATATCGCACAGCACCACATGTATAACCATATGATTGATTCAGACCTATTTTATTAACACTCACAACGTAGTTGAATACATAACGACAGTGAAGAGTCGTGCAGAGTGGAGTAGCGTTCTGAACCACACCACCACCATGACGTGACGGCTATTATCATTCTTTCGAGAGCGTAGCGTCGGAGAAGGTGTAGGTGACGATGATGCCTTTCTTGAGGAAGAAGAATATCATATCATAAGTATCATAACCCTAGCCATCTCACTTTGGCGCTCCTGGGTCGGAAGTGTTCTACACCCCGACCCTCTCACCTGGGCACTCCTGGTGGTAAAGAAATACCAAACCCTGGCCCTTTCACCTGGACACTCCTGGGTCATCAATCTGAAACTTGTAACACTTTCTTTAGAAACGTCAATAATTTAGTCTTGTTATTTTCAACATATACACATTTCAACATATGTGATTACCTAAATATTATAATGGCAATTACGTAATTGTTTATTTACGTTTTAAAAGTATAAGTTTAAGAATTAAATATTATTACCTATTATCTATTAAGTATTGCAAGAAATAAATGATTATGATTATTAAGTAAGTAACTTTTGTTTGATTAACGTTTGCTTTTATACAACTTGACGCGTGTGATTAAATGATAAGATACATGTAATTGCTCGTACTAGTTTAAGAAAAGAGTAACATTTTGGATTAAAATATATGATTTCCAAGCGCGGAGTTGTTTTAATTAAGTTTAATTTATTTTAAGTTGAACTTCGAAGTGTTCTACTGTGGTTCGTTACCTAATAAGTATAGTGATATACGTTTTAATGTTATCTACCGAAAATTGTCTAAAAGTACAATAAGGCAATGCTAATGTAACGCAAACTTAATCTTTGGAAGTATATTACTGAAGTATAGTGATATACGTTTTAATGTTATCTACGAGAAGTAATAGTAATTATAAGCATTTTAATAATATGAAGTGATACATAAGCGTGAACTACTTAGAGACATTGTACACACTACAAGCGTTAAGGATTTTCTAATAAATTATTGTTTCATTTTAATCACATTCATAAAGCTTATTAATTTCATTACTGAATATTACGTTGTCGAAACAATAATTATATTTGTTTGTGTTAATAATGGAAAAGGAAAGTAAATTACCTTTTCCTAAGATTTATTATTATTTTCAACTTGTTTACATATTTACTTATTAGAAATTAATTTAATAAATTTACTCTTGGTCCGTGGGGCCCAGCAGCACAGAAACTATATCGAGAGTTGGCTAAACGGCTGGTCGACGTAACCGGGGATAAACGAGCTGGCAGCTTCCTCACTCAACGTATAAGCATTGCGATCCAGCGAGGAAATGCTGCCAGCATCCTCGGCACCATGCTACAGGGGCCAAATTTAGAGTTAGATTTTTAGTTTTAGATTACTTTATTGTAGGGTTTATTTTAAAAGTATAAAGTTTAGTGATATTTTTAAGTCCTAATATGTATTTTTTTAAAGTTAATAATTAAATGCTTTTACTTATTAGAAAGATATACAAAGTATTTTGAATGCAGCCTGCTTATGGCATGATTTTCGTAATATTCGTAAAATTATTTTGAAATAATATGCGCTTTTCAAAAAGGGCTTAAATAATATCGTAAGATATCGAAAAAATAATTTACTTCATATCGACGGTGGAAAGGAGAAAGGCCTTAAGCGACATTTTGGGAAGAATTGAGTTTTATATATCGTTGGAATCGGCTTTTCTTTCTACGTCGTTTGAGCCAGGTTTCGTGGCGATCTGATGACTTTGATGTCGGTTAAGGTATCGTAGAAATAGTAGACAAATTTAGAAAACACCCCTTCATGCGACACATTATTTGACTTAAATTTAAACTGTATCACTTAAGCCTACACACATTTATATACGTACCCGCTTAAAGTGATTTTAAAAATGCACGTATTTATAGTAACGGCGCTAAAGTGTTTATATTATTTAGGTCTGGTGCTTAATTGGGTTTTGTGGTGTGTCGAATAACAACTGCTGTCGGTTAATCGAATTTCACTGAATTTACCTCAACATTTCACTACTTTAAGCGACGCTATCTAGTTTTATCGTTATGCTAGTCTATCTTTGTATATGATTAGAATTACGTTCAACAAGATTGTTATCTGATAAATAATGTTGATACTAAGACTGATTACGTGAAGTTATTCAAGAAGAGGAAATTCGATACCTAAAAAGGCTTGTTTTTTTCAATGCCGTTTAAATTTATTTGTGCACGTTTAACCCACTTCCACACTTAATATCGCAAAACAACTTTAACGACACGGTTATATTTCAAAAGATATATCTTGTACACATTTTAAGGCAACAATAAGCATGATGAATTTTTTTCATGTATGGTATCAATCGATTCGTTTTGTTGTATGGATCAAATGTCTGTATTGGGCCAATTGCGTTAAAGCAACACCAAAATCAAAAATGAGATTCAAAATCTGGCACTCGCTTTTGTTTCTCAAAACGCTCCTAACAAAATGCTATGCAACCGTTACGTCACGGTTGCATAGTCGCCCTGTTTAAAGTATGGAAAAATTATGAAATTGTTATTTTGACAGTGAAATATTGCGTTTATGTATATGGTTGCTATACAATTTATTTTACAGTAAACTGTTAAAAATCGAATGGTATCAATGTTTTTTTTTTAATATCGTACTTTAAAAAATCGTAAAATTTTGAAATTTTGAAGTCTCGTATCTTTGAACCGTATCAATATATTTTTTAAATTTCACTTAATTAGGATTTATTTATCATTTTGCATTCATTTAACTTAATTTTATTACAAAATTCAACATGTGTCATCATGCCTATTTCATTTAATAATTAGTAACAGTTTCCCTCGCCATTGCTGCTTAAATTAATATTCCAGTAATAGATAAACTATGAAACGTCGTTCCATTGTTTTTCTAGTGCCCATCTAAAAACTAGTGGTGTCGCTGATGTGGTTTATCCGGAAGTACTCTCAGGTCAAATTAAGTTAAGCGACATTTATTTCAGAAGTTTTCAAGGTTTTTTAATTAAATTTATTATTGTTAAATAGCTATAATAATTTTACGTAATACGTGCATAGAACTCAAGTCTCTAAAATGTCTATAAAAAAGTTACGAATTTTTATTCAAAAAATTACACTTTAAAACGCTCTCCTGAACAGTTTACAAAATGTCGTTTAAGGCATTTCTCCTTTCCACCGTCGATTATGAAATAAATAATTTAAAATTATGTCCCGCAAATCTTCGAACATAAATTACCGGGTAAGTATTTTAAAAGATTAATTTGACTACTGCAAAATATAAGTAGTACATATTTACCATTGAGACATACTGTAGGCGAATTATACGGTTATAATAATACCAACGTTATTTTATTCAAAATTTAAGCGAATATCAAACTATACTTATTGAAAAGGAATTGAAGGTTAGGTTATAAGTTATAAAAGTTGAACAGAACATATTTTTATGGATTATGAAGTTATCTTTATTAGGAAGATGACAAAAATATCTGACTTTCTAATCTTCCTGTTGTTACATTATCAATTCATTATATTGATAATGTAACAACATAACAAACATCTCCGTCTAACATGTGCATATCCAAAAGAGCAACCTTTGGCAAAATGTCCATGTAAGACTAACCATATAAACCTCCGGACTTACTCCGTTACGGAAAATACAGTTTACCTTCAATTATCAATAAACATACCATCTAACATGTGCATATCCAAAAGAGTAACCTTTGGCAAAATGTCCATGTAAGATTAACCGTATAAACCTCCGGACTTACTCCGTTACGGAAAATACAGCTTACCTTCAATTATCAATAAACATACCATCTAACATGTGCATATCCAAAAGAGTAACCTTTGGAAAAATGACCATGTTAAACTAACCATATAAACCTCCGGAATTACTCCGTTACGGAAAATATAGTTTCACCAATCAAACTAATTTATTATCTAAAAAAAATGAAAACCTTACGTTTTTGTGCGGCGTGGCAAAAATCCGATCGATTTTTGTTAGATCCCACTGCTGAGATATTGGGGATATCACTAGGATTATAAAATAAACGAGTACTTTACCAGTATTTACACTTATATTTGTTTGTTACAAGGTTTAAATATGAATCAATTACACTATGTGACAATAATATTTTCAAGACGTCTTTACAACAATCTGGTCAAGATCCGAATGGCGGCCGCAGCTGTATACCCGTCATTTTATAACATCAAAATGGCGGGAACGAGCAACAAGGAATAGTCAATTGACAGTCATTTAAGATGATGCTTAAATAAAAAGTAGTTATCCTTACAAGTTAAAGTATTTATCAATAATAATGCTTACACTAAGTAGTTAAGAATTTAGATAGGAACCTGAATAAATCTCAACCTTTGAACCTTGTTAACGACCAAGCTTAACCGCTGAGCTCCTAGAAATTTTAGTTGGTGTCGAACTTAAACGAAAAGAGAGATTTATCCAGTGTTTCGATTTTAACAAGTTGTTTTCAAAAGCAAGAATAGGAAATAAATATTTAGTACAGTATCCACTTGTTTAATTTCACACCAGCCCTGCATAGAGCAAGACCCTAGCGACATCAACATTTGATTTAGTAATATTTTAATAATTTATTTAATTGTGTTCAGGGAAAGTAAGCTGTGGCATAGTTCTAGGTCATCAAAACCTAGCCTAAATTTAATCTACCTGACAATTTAATGATAACATTATCACACAATATTTTAAACTTTCGCTGCAAAAATTGGTTACGCCAGCAATGAGTAGGTAGGTAATGAGTTATGATTGATAGTCTCTTTTTTCTCGTTCCCTCGTCAACACCACATGTAGTTTGATTCAATAAATACTTAAAGTTCGGTCATCGAAAATGGGGCCGATATAGATTGTGCTTTTAATGTATTGTTTTAATGTATTTTAAAGTTATATGATATATTGGAATGCACGGTGCAGGCTGCTGACCTCCTAAGAGCATTGGACCGTGTCATACAGTCACTCTGAGCACGTTTGACCCATAATTATTTATGTTCTTCTCCATATCATGCGTTGCCAAAGAAGAAGATATATTATGTTATGTTATTACGTGGTCAAATCAAATTAATGATAACATATTATATAATAATTACAGTTTTTGATATTACAAAATATTTCAGTGTTACATACCTACACTTAGGAAAGATAATTATCTTTAATAAATAACCTTATATAGAACACATACTACGACGCGCATTAATAACAAAACATCGCCAAACTAGGTAATAACATAATTTAGCTCCAAGGTTCACCAAACCCGGCATGCGAGCCCAACTTTTAACGAAAACTAACGAGCAAACTACATAAAAGGTTCAAGACTTCCACATTAGTTCCCCAAACTCCGTATATATTCATACATTCATAATCATAACTTTCGTATTAGAAGCAGAGTGTCCCGACACCGAAAACCGTCTACGAGTCTAATTTCAAGAAAGTTCCGAGTCATTACTGTACGGACTGTGAAACAAAGAGCTAGGCATAAAGAACCTAAAGCAAGGAACTTTGGTGAAGTATGACTGGCGCACACTGCCAAAAAAACATGACCCTACTGTATCCCTTCACACTCCCTTCTAGAAACTTAATTCCTGTGCCATGCGCGGGGGTATATAGCTCAGCTTAAACTGGTATTACTTTGCAAGGGGTACGTTCAAAAACGTGTACCGAAGGCAAATGCAGCGCACCGCTCGCAATCAAGGTAATGTTGCCAGCGGCAGGTGCGTTGCGCGGCGGCGAGCCGCGAATTTATAACGGCAACACTGACAACTTGATTTATGCGCGGCAACCATTTTCGCGGCAACAATTGTGAGATATTCCGTTTCACGCACGTGCAAATGTTGTTGGAACTATTTTTCAAGTTTTATTGATGCGCTGATGGGGTTTTGAATGGATATCGGTTATCGGCGGTTGTAGCGCGAACGGGGGCATTGGGTTTTATTGGTGTAATAGTAGTTATTGATGTTTATGTTCGCCAAACCAGCACGCATAGGATGGTTGGGCTTAACGGCGTGTTGTACAAACAGTGCCTGTCCCTTTAAATAAGGCGGTGCTGAAGAGTTATGGTGTTTCGTTACACTTAACGAAGCCCCGTCACTCTTTAGTAAACTTCTTTAGCAATTATTTACTTTCAACACTATTTAACAAATTTTAGTTAAAGGCACAAGGAAGAGTAAAAAAAAATCGGGACTACAAAAAGTTACCCAAAGACAAAGAAAAAAGCTCGCTACTTAATTTCTAAAAGTACAATAAATTCTCATTTTATAATGTTAGGTAGTCGTAGGTCCCTACAATTTAAAATCTCCGTATAAAAAATAAGTTTGTCTCCAACTCGCATGGGAATATTTTTGAACTTTGCGTCGGCCTAGTATAATATGATATATCAAAACGGGAAACGTTATAAAACTTATAAAAACGTCACGAAATCAAATTATATATATATACGACTATAACTATTTAGCTTTAACTATAATTATAAAGCGATCCATTGTCGATTCATCAGCACACTATCGATCCTCGAAGCTCTCTATTCATCACGCCAACTTCCCTCTCACAATTCATCAACTGCCCGTTCGGTTATGAAATACAAATTAATTAACACGGATTGGGGTTGGTGGGTATTTTACAGCTCACGACAGGGATACGGCACAACTGCAAATAGTTCAAGCCACGAACCGTTAAGTCTGAAACCTCAAGGCGGACAGTTCCTTTATTTTTTTGCCAAACTAAAATTGTTTTTTACGGTGCAAGAAAGTTGTTCATAGGAGACTAGAGAAGACGGTCCAAAAGAAGGCATCAAAGTAGGGGGCGGTGTCGTACTCGCGCTCTGATATGTGTACGCGCTCGTTACGACATTGACATTTCAACTTTTTCTCATGTTGGTATTATTGTCGGATAACGACATTACTCATTTTTAGTCATATCGAGAATAGGTGCGACTGCACGGGACATTAATATAAAAATATTTAAAAAATATACATTAATTATTCATTATTAAATTATTTTTAAAATATTGGACTGGGTAAATAAAAAGTGTAGCGCAATTCGAAGTGTAGGTGCTATTCTGTAATTATGTATATTTTGTATATTTTTATGTAAATTTGTAAAATTGAAATCAAATTACTAAGACTAACACTAGATTACGATTTTTGTTTGTATTTTACTAACCTGTACTGGATACCTGTTTTGTCCGAAATAAATACATTTTATTTAATAGCAGCAATAACTGCAACGGATTCTGCTCACTGACATCCAAAATCGAAATATCCAACCCTTCCCATTTATAATGTTACTAGATCTGATACCAGCAGCAGCGCGTTCATACAACTCGATTTGCGTAGCCTATGGACATACTACACGCAGCGGACCTAGGGGGCCAATATAACAACGCGTTACGGGTGTTGGTGGGGCTGCCTCGCTTCTGTAGCGCATCAGGAATGTTTGCTGAAGCGCGCTTAGATTGCTTTTATGCGCAAGCGACGCTCATCCCTGGTGCGCCGGGTGCGGGACAGCCCCAACCCCATCCTGCGCTCGATAGCCGAGAGGTTTGACTGCCCATATTTGAGGCATTGTGATGATATGCATGTTTCTAGAAGTACTTATTATGTTTAACTAGGTGCTTCTAGAAACACGCATGACAAAAAAAAGTAATTTATGTTAGTGTTATGTAGATATTAACATAGCTATAAGAAACTAGTATAAGTACATACTAACCATAACTATGGGTGGGTGTAAAAGTTACCTGAAATAAATGATTTTATTTATTATTATGGGTACTTTTCAGAACATTGAGCACTTTACCCACAGGTCAAAAAGGAAACGAAAACCCAAATTAGCTTCGCTTTGCGTACGATTTTGACACGCCGCAACTTAATTACCATTGATTGCAAACGCGTGTTGCAGTCGTCTTGTGTTAGCAAGGCTACAAGTCGGTACGAAGCAATCAATCTTGCCACAGAACCGTCTAAAAACAAAGGCTTACGTATCGAAGTTTTGTCAGGCGCGACAAAACGATTATTAGAAACGACAAAATTATGATCGCGATTGCGATTTAGTCGAGCAATTAGCTCGAGACTTATAAGTCTTGCAAGTTACGACAAAAAAAGATATACTTAAATTGAATATGTTCCTTTTCTATGTGATTTTTTTGCGAAAAAACGTTATCAATGAATTGGCTACTTTCCTAAAAAAATATATTTAGTCCGTCAGTTAGATTATCAAAAAATATTGGACACGTATTTTTTATTTTGTCAATCAAACAAAAATTGGTGAAGATATAGCCCGTTAAAGTTCCGCGTGACGTCACATTTCAGTACAATTTTTAGTATAATGTGACGTCACGCGGAACTTTAACGGGCTATATCTTCACCAATTTTTGTTTGATTGACAAAATAAAAAATATGTGTCCAATATTTTTTGATAATCTAACTGACGGACTAAATATAATTATATTCTTTTTACCCAGGAAAGTACCCAATTATGACTGTAGGACTAGACCTACAGTGTAGGTCGAACCATTTTTAAACTTCGCGCCTCTCCACGGCACTTACGCTCACATAATAAATAAAATAAATAAAAAAGCCTTTTATTATTCCACTTACAGTTACATTATATTATAACACATGCAATTTAAACTAAGTAAAACTTACCTTATCAAAGTTTACATTAATTTACTGCATGCAATAATACATCACTTACACTCACATGTCATATCTAAATTAATTTAGTAGAGAGCACGCTGTAAACCAGACAATATACTTACTAGACTCAGAACCATACAGTTTGTTCGGCGATTTGACGCTCTCAAATAGCTCTTCTTTCGTTCTCAATAACTTTTTGTATTGGCATGGAGTCCAGGTACTATATGGTCCTTGGTGCGGTATAATGTTATTACAGCGTTGCTTTGAGTGGTCAACATGTAAGTGTCACTTACGAGACGCTAGTTGCAGTGTGTAAGACAATACTGTTGTGCTGGCTTTGGAGAACACCACACAACGGGTAGAGTATTTCTACTAGATAGAGGAATGTCTGTTACGGCCACAGAATAAAACCCGGCCAAGTGCGTGTCGGACCACGCATAATGGAGAGTTCCGTACCTTCAATGGAATAAGGGCCAAACTAATACCAAAAGGTGCCTATGGAATACTCAACCCAACTCAACGCTATAACGACATTGACATTTGCTATTCGAACAGATTTTCATTCAACATTGGTCTCACATTGGTCACACATTGGTCTCACATTGGTCTCACATTGGTCTCACATTGGTACAACATTGGTACAATGTGTGAGTTGGGTTGGAGCTGTGTCTGTCCAGTGTGTGTGTTTATTTTTAGAATCGCGGCCCATAAAGAATCAAACGATTTATAGCAGCATATTTTTTTTTTAGCATATATATTTATATTGAATGATTAAAATTACAATAAACCCTCACTACTAGTTAGGTAAGTCCCTCTGATTCCCCCTACGATAGTCCTTAGCATACAGGGTGTTATCGAGCTCCCGAGCACTCTTACAGCCTCATTACTATGCCATTGTCATGCTAATATGCATAAAATTAATGCAACCTCTTGCTAGAATTAGCTGCTGTTAACGCTTCGTTTAATTGTATTTTAACAGCTCGATTATGCTAGCGTTATTTATTTATTTATTTATTTAATCTTTATTGCACAAAAAGAAAACTTATCGTACAAAAGGCGAACTTAACGCCATGAGGCATTCTCTACCAGTCAACCTTAGGGCCAAGCAGAAACATTGTAGGCGGTGCTTCTAACTATACAGAAAACAAATTATATGACAGAAGCATAAAACTTTAAAAAGATGCGAAACTACATCCTTAATTCTTACACATAAACTACATAATTCTAATATACATAAATCAATACATACATACATAGATACATATATATACATACATACGACCATACATATAGAAATACATATCCGAAGAATCTTGTTAGAGAAGATACTTAGAATTTCTTTGATCCACCAGCAAAGAAATCACGCACAGATTTTTTAAAAGCGTACTTGCTCGGTGCTTTCCTAATTTTAGGGGGAAGACTGTTCCAGAGACGAGCTGCTCGAATGGTAAATGAATTGGACATGAAACCAGACCGATGAAGAGGGATGGAGAGAGACAGATTGCCCGAAGAGCGAAGTTGACGATCGCGAGAGACACCATAAAACTGAAGGGAGGTTTTAAGATACTCAGGGGCTTGCGAATCATTGAGTATTGAGTAGACAGTACATAGCAAGCGGATATTTCGCCGCTGCCGAATGGGAAACCAACCAAGTTGCGCGCGAAATTCCGACACGTGGTCGTATTTACGGAGGCAGAAAATAAATCTGATGCAATTATTAAGGAGTCGATCCAGTTTGTATGAAGTCGGAAAGCTCGGTCCCTTCTTCTCATGGCCATGCGCACTCCCGCAGTTATCCAGGGCGCCGGGGGACGCTTCACACGAACAGTGCGTACGGGTGCGTGTTTGTCAAAAAGCCCTAACAAGGACGCATTAAACAGAGATACCTTGGTATCTACCGAGGAGGCAGTGATCACGGGTGACCAATCAATGGCCGCTGCGTCGCTTAAAAGAGAGTCAGTGTCCACCTTAGCAAAGCTGCGCATGGTTACTAGAGCAGGTTTGCTTTTTGGGGGTTTAAGTTTGTAGCAAGCATAAATAAGGTCATGCGTTGCAGTGTACTTATTGTGTTTTAAACAGGGAGCGGAAACTGGCATTTTCTCCATTCAAAAAAAGGTACCATAATTTATAATGCTTTCAATTATTAAGTATTAAATTCCATGTTTAACCTGGCAATTATTAAGTAATATCTAAAACCGGTTCCGAATTCTGGTTTAAACCGTAGTTACAGGTTGTCAACCATAATTTATTACCAAACGGGTTATTCTACTTGAGAAGTTTACTTAATTTATCGTGTGGCTACTTGTCACTGGATATACATAGATAGGCATTTCTTCTCTCGGCCAGTAGTAGTGGGAAAGTAGATGATGAAGAAAATCCAGTGAGTGCTCCGAGGTCCAGATGGGACAGTGTAGCTACCAAGGTTGTTACTTTTTTAGCACCACCCAGGGATCACGTGTAGGGTTGTCTAATGTGTTTCCTATGGATGCAGAGTAACATTGATCCCCTAAATTATCCAAGTTCTTTTGTTTTGACATTGGAAATGTCTTTTGACATTGGAAATGTCTATTCGTTCGCTCCAGTATAGGCCCCGATTTCACGAAAAAGTGCGATCACCTTATGCTTCGGAAAGTTGTGAAGATATGATATTCAAAAAAGGCTCAAAAGACGCATATTTACGAGAGCTGAAAGGTGAATAAAGAATTGTTCGAGAAAATCAAAAAAGAAAAAAGTTATGGCCGAAATAGTGAAAAAAAAAACATTTTTTTTCCGAATTTTTGATTTTGGCGTTCGATATTTTGGAAAAAACGAATGATATCAAAAATTTGAGAAGGACTCCTCTGGACAATTTAGTCAGCTACAATTTGAGCCTAAAAACAGACGACCGGGTTAAGGGTTTGCCCTGTAGCCTAAACCTTTCTGAAAAAAGTCAAAAAATCAGAATTTTTCACATGAATTTTTTTTAACCGACATCAAGATTTAAAAAGAGGTGGTTCTCAATTCGGCGAGTATGTTTTTTTTTATGTTTGTTACTCCATAACTCCGTCAGGTAATGTCTGAGCCGATTTTGAAAATACTTTTTTTGATTGTAAGTATATATATACAGATTGGTCCCGTTTTTATCAAAACGCAGTTCTGATGATGGGATCCATGAGGAATCGAGGGAACTCCTCAAATGTTAATGGCATACATGTAGTGATTTTTATATTTTTATCAACAAATCAACCATTTCAATACTATACACTTCTACGAAGTTTGCTTTCCATACTACACAATTTCATATTCACTGCATGAGAACAAATCGTTCTCTTAGCCTCAATGAGAGTGTACTTATATCGTCTAACATGTAAATATGTAGGTACTGATATTTAATAGAGTAGGTAAGTTTAATAATTAGTCTTTTCAACCGACTTCAAGATTTCGAAGGAGTAGGTTATCAATTCGTCGGGATCTTTGTTTTTTTTGCAATTTTTTTTTATGTATGTTCACTGATTATTCGAAGACGGCTGGACCGAATTGGAAAATTCTTTTTTTGTTTTAAAGAGTATACTTCACAGTTGGTCCCATTGTAACCAGGTCAGGATCTGATGATGGGATCCATGAGGAATCGAGGGAACTCCTCAAATGTTAATGACAGACATGTAGTCATTTTTATATTTTTATCAACAAATCAACCATTTTCATTCAAAACAGTAACATTTTATGAAGCGGAACTGCTGATGATCAGAACGGAACTCTTCAACGAGGCATAGTTCACGTTTGGCGATTTCTCCTCTTCGCTGCGTTTGTTAAGCAAGTTAGATCGCCAGGACAAATTTTCGTCAATCTCAAGTTCTGATGATGGGATCCATGAGGAATCGAGGGAACTCCTCAAATCTTAAAGGCATACATAAAGTGATTTTTGTATTTTTATCAACAAATCAAGCATTTTCATTGAAAACAGTGACATTGATGAAGTGGAACTGCTGATGATGATCAGAAAGGAATTCTTCAACGACGCATAGTTCACGTTTGACGATTTGTCCTCTTCGGTGTCTAAGTAGTAAGTCTAAGAGTGCACCATCTACAGTAATCCTTCACCGGCTTCCCCCATTGAAGAAGTCGGTTTTTTTTCTTAAAAAATATTTAGCTATGTAGCTACCACTTCTCGAGTTGACTACGGATTTGTCGTGTGATAATTTTCTTGTACTTTGAACATTATTATATCCTGCTTATTAATCTGTAAATAAAATATGTATGCTTATGCGCCACGGCGACAATTATTCAAACTTCGATACGCGTGTGGAAATTTTGCAATTTGTTTGTTCACAGGCGTTATGTCGAGGATACTTATGTTAATCTAAGAATAAAACAATTATCATTCAACGTTGTAGTTTTATTTTGTAACCTTTTCCTTATCCTAACTTTCTCGTCGCTCAGCGACAATATATTTTCGAAGTCCGTAAATTCATTTCCAATGTGCTCGATAGTCGTGTAAGGCACGAAATCTGTGAATTTTTTTTGTGATTGAAACTCGGAAAACTCTATTAGTAAGCACTAGAAAAAAAAAACAATTTCTGTCACGCTGACGCATCTTCGTGACGCCCTTCAAACTTAAATGATTGTTTATCTAAGCTTCAGGCGATCTGAATATAATAATAAGAAGTCTTCCAGATTTTGTAATAATCTTCTCTATCAGAAAGTATGTGTCTTATATTTTATCCCAATGTCACACAAATATCTTAGCACCATGATGTCGAGAAGTGAATTTTATACCTAACTAGGCGATAGGTTACCGTAGGGACAAAACGTGGTTTCGACCATACGCTGTGTATCGTCCCACTGTGTAAGGAGAGACAGATGTACGTCCCCAGCAGTGAGCGTCCGGCGCTGCGCCATCGTTGCGACGGGCTTCCAAGGGATTTGAGTAGTGTTCACTGAGGCAAATACTACAATACGTTTACATTTTGCATTAGTTTGCCATGGACGGATGCCACCGCTCAAGCGGACACTCAATTACACCGTAAGGCCACAGAATAAATAGAAGTACTTATTTCATATTAAATAATAGGCTGTCCTTGCTAGCTACCACAATCAAAAAATAATGGAACGAGCGGAGCGTAAGCAAAGCGAGTTCTTACAGACAACTTCGGACACAACAGGGGGCTTAGCCAAGATGACAATCGTTTGCAGAAAACGAATCGAAACGGTATCCGTCTCTCTATCACACTAATGAAGAGTGAGCGAGAGCGTGTAGCGTTTCGTTTCGTTTTCTGCAAACGATTGTCATCTTGGCTACACGGCCTGAACTGTCAGCCTACCTAGCTAGATGTCCCTGCATTTCGATAGCTTTTTGATTTTGAATAGTTGTTCCGCGATAACTTCAGTAGGTAACGTTTTTCTGATCTTTATGAAATTTGTTGGGGTTGTAGCAGAGATCTATACAATTTGAGAGTTCGTATATGAGCAGGATTGACCCCTTGGTCATGGAGCTAGAAGGCGCGAAACAATCATCATAAGGGTCTTCATACGGGACTGGTCAACTCGTTTGCAAGGAAATCGCGAGTTCTCAGTTCGAGGCGGTTACTAGTTAAACATTCATTTATTCGTGATACACATAAAATATAATATAACTATAGTTATTGTAAGTGTGTGTTTCAACTATTATTATCTTTTGCCATTCATTCCAGATGGAACAGCCTCCTTGGTGGACGTACAGTATCATGAGCCTTTTCTTCTTTGCTGTCCTCATCGTTTTGAACTTAATCGTCAACAAAATAAATGGTAACATTGATTATAATTACCTAATTTTATATTTGTGGTTCTAATTCTTCTAATTTTTAACTGCTTATTATTTACATTGCTGCGGCTTTCCAATAGTAGGGGAGCCCATGATGCAAATTTTGGAGTCACTCAAGCGTCGTCAGGACAAACCATTTTGAATACTTAGGGCCGGTTGCACCAAACCCTACGTCATCGTTAAAACAAATCTTGTATGAAAAGTTTGATAGTCTTCTATGGGATGACAACTCCGTCGCCATATTTAACGTTAATCAGTATGTTACTTAGGTATGTGTGGTGCAACCTACCCTAAATTGTAAAAAGAAAAAAGTTTATATAATGTTTACCTACACTTTCATCGATGGGAGCTTCTATAAGCATTTAAAGATTTTAAACAAACAAAGGTCACATGTACTTGCTCCAGCGCGTCAGGTATTGAAACTGAAGGCTTCCTACGTATCACTACACGCAGCAGTATGCGCACGCAGTATGAAATATAATCTGACAAAATGGATGATGCAATTCAAAATTAATATTGAATCCTTCAGGTTAAGAAAATTCCGAAAAATGTCAGATTATGTATCAGCACAATCAAAGAATCAAATTGGAACAAAATGACCGAATCCACAATCCACCAATATTTTTTTTACTGCCTACCAATCCACCCTTCAACTCACCAAAGGCGCCGGCTAAATGGCTGAGGGAGGTCTCCACGGGTTGCAAGATATCACTATGTATTAATCTGACGCACTCGAATAACTCCAAAAAACCCCTCTTGGGCTCCCCTACTACAACATAATGCATAGTTTGTAAATGACTTTTCAGCGCATCGAATCGAAGCGAGATTTGCAGAGATGGAGAAGTCAGGTAAGAGTGTAAACTGAGTGGTCGCTCGAGTGGCGACTGGCGTTACATCCGGCACTGCGCCCCCATGGACGAAAGAAATGCAAGTAGCCTGTAGTTTACTGCCCTGCTTAAATCCCTTAGAAGCCCGACGCAACTGTTACAGTGCGAACGCAACGCCGGGCGCTCGCCACTTGGGCCGAAATTGAAGACGTAAATGACGATTTCTTTGCCTCGATTGTTCAGTTACCTCAAGAATTAAATTGTACTTACTACTAGTAGTCCGCCTCGAACTTAGAGCCCGCGGTTTTCTTGCAAACGAGTGAGCAATATAACAAGACCCTAATGGTGATTTTTTCGAGCCTTCTAGCTCCATAAAACCCTTAATCGATTATGCTCATGAACGAACTCTCAAATTGTATTGAGTTCTGCTACAACCCCAAGAAATTTCATATAAATCAGAAAAACTTTACTAAAGCTATCGCGCGACAACTATTCAAAATCAAAAAGCCATTGATATGCACAGACGTCTAGGTAGCCGAAGTTGTTTGAAAGAACTTCACTTCGTTTACGCTCCGCTCGTTTGACAAGTTAATGTTTTTAAAATGATATTGATATTTAATTTAACTCTTGTCTGTTTTTAACTTATAAACTTGATTTGACCGTATTAACATTCATTATATTTTTTTTAACTTAAAATTATTTGACATTGTAAATTAGGTATTTGACATTATTATTATTAGCATTTGTGATAGTTTTTGAACGGAGGTAATTGGCTACTTTCCTAAAAAAATATATTTAGTCCGTCAGTTAGATTATCAAAAAATATTAGACACGTATTTTTTATTTTGTCAATCACACAAATATTGGTGAAGATATAGCCCGTTAAAGTTCCGCGTGACGTCACATTTCAGTACAATTTTTAGTATAATGTGACGTCACGCGGAACTTTAACGGGCTATATCTTCACCAATTTTTGTGTGATTGACAAAATAAAAAATACGTGTCCGATATTTTTTGATAATCTAACTGACGGACTAAATATAATTATATTTTTTTTACCCAGTCAAGTACCCAATTGTATATTTTTCCTCAGTCGACCCGTTGACCACGAACGCTGTAAAGTTTTCGAAACGTCGGGATGTAATTTAAGCTCAGTACACGCGATATAATCCGTTTTTAGTTGTTTTATTTCATAAATAAATATCATTGATTAATATGGCACAAATTTATTCAAATAATAGATACCGATATTTTAGAAAGCACAATACCTTATCGATCAACTCTAATATTATATAGGCTTATAAAAGTCCACATATATGTGCTGATTGAACGTCAGTATTTTCGTTGACGAAAATGACACAAAACGCGTGCGTGCGTCAGTAACAACTTTGCTGTTACAGTGAAAAAACAATGTTGATCGCGAATTTTCTTTTTACCGAATAATGTAAAAAAAAGGAATGTCTAAGACAGTCTAAGTTTCTACCTAAGCAACAACCTAGGATGACACAAATTATTATTATTAGCTAAGTTGGATGGCCTGAACTCTGTATGTGAATCTCATCTTTAATATTATCGAAACTTCATAACTTATCGGTACGGGTATATGATGCAACTGTGCCGAAATATCGGGTGCTCGAAAACGCTAATATAGATGGTAAATACCCCGTTTCAAATAATATTTATAATGTGAATGACCATGTGAGCTTGAAATCATATAGCTGCAAACAAATACACCACATTTCTAAATCTTGTTAAGTTAACTTTTAATAGTTAACTAGTAAAATGGTTGTGACATACGGACAGATAACGAATGAACAATGACAAAACGATGTAATGGAATGACAAATCTTTTTGGCTACATAAAGAACCCTAGAAATCAAGAACAATTAAATTGAAGGGTCGTAAAGCAGGTTCATTTGTAACCTGCCCTTGCTCCCAGGCATCTTAATTCGGAAAAACATAGTTTACACTTATATTTAATTTAACTGTGACATGTCCTTAATGTTTCACAATGTCCAGATAAACTTATCTGCCAGTTAAAATTATTGCTATCCTTTTTTCCAGTCATATAAAAGAAAAGGACAGCAAACATTTATCTGACAGACATGCTTTAACTGGAGATTGTGAAACAGGCCATAAGACTAATACTCTCTACTTGACATTACTACTAATAATAAATTATATATTATTGATTATCCTTCTGATATTCAAATTATCAATGGGCATTAATTGTGTTTTTTTTATCATTCATTTAATGAGTTACTTATTATTTGCATGGTAATTTTAAGTATATTGTGTGTACTTATTAAGTATAAAAAAATTCGTATGCCAACTGGCAAAACATGGTATTTCTCAACATATTATTAAGACCTAATGAATGTACCTATGTTTTACGAATAAATAAATGATTAATTGATTTTTTTTACTTATATAAATGTCTTAAACAAAGAGAAAATGTGACATAGGATATTTTATAAATATAATTTGATTTATTGATTTTTTTAGTTTGTTCTTTAGTTGTAATGTTTTTTTTATAGAACATCGGTATTTACAAAAGCTGG
Source organism: Pammene aurita (assembly GCA_947086415.1). Classification (NCBI taxonomy): domain Eukaryota; kingdom Metazoa; phylum Arthropoda; class Insecta; order Lepidoptera; family Tortricidae; genus Pammene; species Pammene aurita. The sequence continues at coordinate 29,610,764 of OX352306.1, forward strand.
AAATGTCGGGCACAGAAGGAAACCAATACCACACTACATCACGTGACCCAGAAAACTTCAATACCAACACACGAACCAACCACACAGCGGACAACCCGTCTACAGAAGGAAGATCGTACCAGTCAGAATCACTTAAACCAGACATCTTCAAGACTAACACACGAACCGACCAAGAAGCGGACAACCCGACCTCAGAAGCGGACAACCCGACCTCAAATGCGGACAACCCGACCTTAGTAGCGGACAACCCGAACTCAGAAGGAAACTCGTACCAGTCAGAATCACTTAACTCAGACATCTGCAAGACTAACACACGAACCGACCAAGAGCCGGACAACCCGACCTCAGAAGGAAACTCGTACCTGTCAGAATCACTTGACCCAGACACGTTCAACACTCTAGACACACGAGCTAGCTTCACCGACGTTAGCAAACCACAGATAACGAACCAGAGTCACACCATAGACGGCGAAGTTACAGAGGGGAATGTTGATAAGTGTAGAGGAATATCTATCTTTTTTAGAAACGTCGAGACTGGGACGAATATTACGGAGTCTGAAAACATAGAGAAAAAGGAACGGAGTCCAAAACAGTAACTAGATAGATAAGTATTAATAAAGCTTGTTTACGAATATAACGTTTCAGAAATCTTTATTCCAGAGGGATTTTCGTATAAGTCCTCCTCCTTTTTGAAATTCGGTAAATTGTATGTAACCTCTACCACTCTTCTAGCCTTTTGAACGCCAAGAGCCACTAAAGTGGTCGTGTGCTGTCGTTCCTACCACGCCAACGACCACTAAAGTGGTCATGGCAGACGCTGCCAAAGCAATTTTATTGTTGACAAATAAGGTTTAAATTCGTTTCTCACTAGTTGAGATGTTGGCGTGTATGCCACATTTTAATGCAAGAGAGAAAGCGTTCAAAAGGCTAGACAACGATTATGCCTAGGTACGTGTCATATGAACTTCAACCTAAGCATTCGGATGTAAGGTTCAAGTTAGATTGGACTCGATATGAATCACCATAAGGAGGCGTTCATTAATCGCGTCATACGTTATTGGATTGTTTTAGACCCCCCCCCCCCCCCCTATGGTGATCATTGGTGATATTTTCTTGACCCCCTCCGCCCCTAAACAATATGACGCGATTAATGGACGCTCCCTAACGTAACTAGGTATTTGAAATATATCTATATTGGATTGGTGCAGCCTGAAATTTTCCTTCGGTAGTCCAGTAAAAAATAAGACAATGAAAAAATTAATTATTTTACGTCACACCTGGCCATAATGTGAGTTTTACCGCTCGCTACGCTTACGGTAAAACTCGCATTATGGCCAGGTGGGGACGTAAAATTGTGTACTCACCACGGGCAGTAAAAAAGAAAGCCCTCTATCGCATATTTACAACCCTCGCCTGCGGCTCGGGTCCCAAATACCTGCGATTTCGGGCTTTCTTTTTTTTACAGCCCTAGGTAAGTAATGTACTATTACGTCACACCTGGCCATAATGTGAGTTTTACCGCTCGCTACGCTTACGGTAAAACTCGCATTATGGCCAGGTGGGGACGTAAAATTGTGTACTCACCACGGGCAGTAAAAAAGAAAGCCCTCTATCGCATATTTACAACCCTCGCCTGCGGCTCGGGTCCCAAATACCTGCGATTTCGGGCTTTCTTTTTTTTACAGCCCTAGGTAAGTAATGTACTATTATATCATAACTTAACATTACTTAACATAAAAATAAAAGTCATAGAACCTGTCTTTAAGTTGAAAACAGTTTAATGACTGATTTTAATCTATTACATTCTCGATAGACACAATTGTTCACGAGATATCTCGTCAGTCAAAACTGTCATATGGTAAGTTCTTTACCATAATTTCTCCTGTCATCCTATTTAACCAATATTTAACATACAGAAACATGACAGAAATAAGCAGGTACAAAAATTGATAGAAAATGGCTAAGTTGTTATGAACTAAACAGAATCGGACAGTTTGGCTGTACGCTAATCATATGAAGTATCTTAATATTTACAAGCTCAGATGTTTATTGAACAGTTTCATGACATACAATATTTAGGGTCATTTTGCATTGGCATTAGTCATCGAGACGTGAAGGAAGTGACCATATATAATACTTATTATAACTGTGCCTTATAGAACCTTATTAGAACAGAGTAAAGCCTAAAATGGTTCACCAGCGCTTGACGGAGCGCTGTGCGGCCGACGAAGTAAGTTCAGAACAGCGCGGTCGTTGAACATACGATTATGAACCGTATTACAACTCCGTAAGGTCCACAAAGTGAAGAGTAAGGTGAGTGAGTGAGTGAAAGTGAGTGATTCAATATGACGTTTCACTGTACACTATCCGTGAACTTTAATGCAATTGCATAAGATCTATTATTAACTGCTCGAATATGCCGTCGACGAAGCTCGCTCATAGCCATCCGTAGTTCTTATTTACAACTCCATAAGGTCTAGAATCAAGTGTTTATTACTAACCGTTGACAGTTCAGTATTCAACCGACCGAAAATGCAATACACAATATTTCTAAATTCAACCTTATTAGCACGGAGTAAGGTCTATTATTCACCGGCGGTTGATGGTGCGTTGCACAGCGGACATGCCGTCGACGAAGCGTGTTCGGAAGAGTACATTGGCGTTGTTGAACATGCCGTCCTTTAGGGACACGATTATGAACTGAAACAAAGACATAAACAAGGTTGGTAATAGACTAATTAACCCAAGACCCCGCATAGCCGGGCGACCCCCGCTGCCAGGCTTGAGGTAATTTCACTCTACAGTGAGGCACTAATTATTGGAAGTGACAGTAAACTTATTACATCTCGTACGCCCCACGGAACAATCGCGCGTTCCCCTCCCGCACCCCTTCTTTTTGGCAGCTTAGGTTTCAAAGATATAACGCGCTAAGCGGAGTATAGAGATATCTTGTATATGTATTGAACTCATATAATCTTCTATAAATATCACTACATAGTATAAAACAAAGTCGCTTTCCCCTGTCTGTCCCTATGTATGCTTAGATCTTTAAAACTACGCAACGGATTGATTGATGCGGTTTTTTTTCATTAGATAGAGTGATTCAAGAGGAAGGTTTATATGTATAATACATGCATAATATAGTAGAGAAACACTGATAATTTGAAAGGGTTCTAATGTGATGTCGTAAATAAACACATTTTTGCACTTCCATTGCAAACGCTGGCTGAACCCTACAAGATAAATCAAAATAATGTACTACAGTTTCTACACCTTAAAAAGGACTACAAAAAATATATCTATGCTATGCTATATGTCTATCTCTTAGGGATAACCCACAATAACCATTTTTTATCCCGTGCGAAGCCGGGGCGGGTCGCAAGTGTATAAATAAATAAATAATAAACAAGTATAGGACAATCATACACAAATCGACCTAGTCCCACAGTAAGCTCAATAAGGCTTGTGTTAGGTATGGGTACTGCGAATATCATTTCGCTATGTGTGGTAGGTCACAGCACAGCGAATGTCATCTCGCTCAAATCTGGAGCAGAGCCCGACGGGGGAAGTACCTCCACCTTACAGAAAACCACAGCCAAATAGCACTAGACTCTACTCATAGTGTTGTGTTCCTGTTGGTGAGTAAGGTTGCCAAAGAGCTCTAAGAGGACCCAGTGTGTTGACGAGAGTCCCCATGTTCCTTAAGCCGTCAACACGCTGAATCCTCCTTTTTTTAAAGGGTCACCTCCGGAATTGCAGGCATCCATAGGCTACGGTAGCTGCTTACCATCAGGCGTGCCGTATGCTTGCCACCGTCGTGGTATAAAATAATTTTAACCAAAAAAAGAACTGACTTCACTTAGCCTCCACCTTTCCAAAAGCAAATGCTCGAGCTGAGGTAAAAAATACTCAAAACACTATAATAGTGGAAGAGTTCCTTCGATTTATCCAGGATCCCATCATCAGATCCTGACCTGGTTACAATGGGATCAACTGTGAAGTATACTCTTTCAAACAAAAAATAATAATTTTCTAATTCGGTCCAGCCGTCTTCGAATAATCGGTGAATATAAATTTTAAAAAAATTGCATAAACAAAGATCCCGACGAATTGATAACCTCCTCCTTCGAAATCTTCAAGTCGGTTGAAAAAAAGTTACCTGCGAATGTCTAAAATGCTCTTTAAGCATGTGTCCGATGTTCTGCGTGTGCGAGAGATCCAACGCAGCATCCACTTCGTCCAGAATGTACAGTGGGGCAGGTTTGAACAGCAGCATGGCGAGTACTAGCGAGAGTGCCACCAGCGAGCGCTGGCCGCCGGAGAGCTCGCCGAGCGATTCCTTCCACGTGTTGTTGAAGCCCACTTTGACCTGGGAACAGAAGTCGTGGTTAAAATGTCGACCACTTTGGAATATACAGAGCTTGCTAATGATTATTGAGAAGTCACAGAGTGGCTATACAATTAGCCATCATGCATGAATTTTTCGGAAGACGCCATTCGATTCCGAATTCCCCCCATTTATTCACATGTATTGTCATGTCTTTCGGGCTGCATACCTCCGTCTTATAGATTATAGAATCATTATGTCGTACAAATAACTTTGACGTCCACGTCACAGTAAATTGACGTCAAGAACGCCTAAGTTCGGTGCGAGTTATAGATGGTTTGGCGCATGATTTGACCATGTTTACCTCTAATTCGTCAGGCACAGTAAACCCTCCGGCGGCCGCAGTTTAGCCCTGAGGTCCTGGCAGTAAGGTGCTGAATATGGTTCCAAAGTCGCGGTTGACCTGTTCGCAAGCTGTGACCAGTTCACAGTATGTAACCAGTGTTTACCTCTAATCCATCTAACACAGTACGCTCCTCAGGCGGCCGCAGTTTATCTTGAACTTCCGGCAGCAAGGTGCTGAATATGGTTCCAAAGTCGCGGTTGACCTGTTCGCAAGCTGTGACCAGTTCACAGTATGTAACCAGTGTTTACCTCTAATCCATCTAACACAGTACGCTCCTCAAGCGGCCGCAGTTTATCTTGAACTTCCGGCAGCAAGGTGCTGAATATGGTTCCAAAGTCGCGGTTGACCTGTTCGCAAGCTGTGACCAGTTCACAGTATGTAACCAGTGTTTACCTCTAATCCATCTAACACAGTGAGCCCCTCAGGCGGCCGCAGTAAGCTTGAACTTCCGGCAGAAAGGTGCTTAATATGGACCCAAAGTCGCGGTTGACTTGTTCGCAGGCTGTGACCAGTTTTTACCTCTAATCCATCTAACACAGTGAGCCCCTCAGGCGGCCGCTGTAAGCTTGAACTTCCGACAGAAAGGTGCTGAATATGGACCCAAAGTCGCGGTTGACTTGTTCGCAGGCTGTGACCAGTTTTTACCTCTAATCTTTCTAACACAGTGAGCCCCTCAGACGGCCGCAGTAAGCTTGAACTTCCGGCAGCAAGGTGCTGAATATGGTTCCAAAGTCGCGGTTGACCTGTTCGCAAGCTGTGACCAGTTTTTACCTCTAATCCATCTAACACAGTGAGCCCCTCAGGCGGCCGCTGTAAGCTTGAACTTCCGACAGAAAGGTGCTGAATATGGACCCAAAGTCGCGGTTGACTTGTTCGCAGGCTGTGACCAGTTTTTACCTCTAATCTTTCTAACACAGTGAGCCCCTCAGACGGCCGCAGTAAGCTTGAACTTCCGGCAGCAAGGTGCTGAATATGGTTCCAAAGTCGCGGTTGACCTGTTCGCAAGCTGTGACCAGTTTTTACCTCTAATCCATCTAACACAGTGAGCCCCTCAGGCGGCCGCAGTAAGCTAGAACTTCCGGCAGAAAGGTGCTGAATATGGACCCAAAGTCGCGGTTGACTTGTTCGCAGGCTGTGACCAGTTTTTACATCTAATCCTTCTAACACAGTGAGCCCCTCAGGCGGCCGCTGTAAGCTTGAACTTCCGGCAGCAAGGTGCTGAATGTGGTACCAAAGTCGCGGTTGACCTGTTCGCAGACTGTGACCAGTTTTTACCTCTAATCCTTCTAACACAGTGAGCCCCTCAGACGGCCGCAGTAAGCTTGAACTTCCGGCAGAAAGGTGCTGAATATGGACCCGAAGTCGCGGTTGACCTGTTCGCAGGCTGTGACCAGTTCACAGTATGTGACCAGTGTTTACCTCCAATCCGTCTAGCACAGTGAGCCCCTCAGGCGGCCGCAGTAAGCTTGAACTTCCGGCAGAAAGGTGCTGAATATGGACACAAAGTCGCGGTTGACCTGTTCGCAGGCTGTGACTAGTTTGTTCGTAGTATGTGACCAATGTTTACCTCCAATCCGTCAAGCACAGTAAGTCCCTCAGGCGGCCGCAGTTTAGCTTGAGCTCCTGGCAGTAAGGTGCTGAATATGGACCCGAAGTCGCGGTTGACCTGTTCGCAGGCTGTGACCAGTGTGCGTTTCTTCTTTTCGTCTAGTTCAGCCATTACTTGAACGAGTTTGGCGCGGTCGGCTTCGACTATAGCTTTCTTGCGGAGGACGTCTTGGTACTGTGAAAATAAAAGGTATCGTATAAGAGTTGGAAAATCTTTTTTTTAGCACATTTACCGTTGTAGCTTGATATGAGGTAAATGTAAATTATGAGAATAAAAAGTCCAATTTTTTATGTTAGATAAATAGATTTATTTATAGCGGGTGCAATGATTATGATATGAGCTGCTTAAGCCTGGCACCTGCAGCATGCGAAGCACTGCTTCTCACCAGTATAACTAGACCCACATGTCTACAAGACACTTACCTGCTCCTCCTCCTTGCCCAGTAGTGTGTGAGCCCTGGCATTGAGTCCCCTCGCCAGTTTATCCTTCCTCTCCTTGAGCTGCATAAGCCTCGCTCCTGCAGCATGCGAAGCACTGCTTCTCACCAGTATAACTAGACTCACAAGTCTACAAGACACCTGCTCCTTCTCCTTGTCCAGTAGTGTGTGAGCCCGGGCATTGAGTCCCCTCGCCAGTTTATCCTTTCTCTCCTTGAGCTGCATAAGCCTCGCTCCTGCAGCATGCGAAGCACTGCTTCTCACCAGTATAACTAGACTCGCAAGTCTACAAGACACTTACCTGCTCCTCCTCCTTGACCAGTAGTGTGTGAGCCCTGGCATTGAGTCCCCTCGCCAGTTTATCCTTCCTCTCCTTGAGCTGCGTAAGCCTCGCTCCTGCAGCATGCGAAGCACTGCTTCTCACCAGTATAACTATACTCACAAGTCTACAAGACACTTACCTGCTCCTCCTCCTTGCCCAGTAGTGTGTGAGCCCTGGCATTGAGTCCCCTCGCCAGTTTATCCTTCCTCTCCTTGAGCTGCATAAGCCTCGCTCCTGCAGCATGCGAAGCACGGCTTCTCACCAGTATAACTAGACTCACAAGTCTACAAGACACTTACCTGCTCCTTCTCCTTGTCCAGTAGTGTGTGAGCCTGGCATTGAGTCCCCTGGCCAACTTATCCTTCCTCACCTTGAGCTGCGTAAGCCTGGCTCCTGTAGTATGCGAAGCACTGCTTCTCACCAGTATAACTAGACTCACAAGTCTATATCAAGACACTTCCCTGCTCCTCCTCCTTGCCCCGTAGTGTGTTGAGCCCTGGCATTAAGTCCCCTCGCCAGTTTATCCTGCCTCTCTTGAGCTGTGTAAGCCTGGCACCAGCAGCACGCGAAGCACTGCTTCTCACCAGTATTACTCGACTCACAAATCTCCGAGGTACTAACCTGTTCCTCCTCCTTGCCCAGTAGTGTGTGAGCCCGGGCATTGAGTCCCCTGGCCAACTTATCCTTCCTCTCCTTGAGCTGGGTGAGCCTGGCTCCTGCAGCATGCGCCTGTCTCGCCTGGAAGTCGTAGAGGCCGCCCGCCGCGCCGAAGTATTGCTTCTCGCCACCGATCCACGTGTGCTCTTTCTCGAGGGCTGTGATCTGGGGAACGGTCGGTTGGTATTACTAAACCGCGATCAGAATGGGATTGAGATAGCTGTCAACCCATATAAATTTTGACGTAAGTGTATGGCAAATCTGTCATGTCTAATCCCATTCGCATCGCGGTTTAGTATCAAGGATTATAGTGAGAATTCACTCACTGGACTCTGACAATAGATGGCATTATAATTATGCTCAATTAAAAATTTCCAAAAATCTCTTTCCTTTATTAAAACTGCTAGAAGACGTACCTATTTATGTCATAAATGGATAACACATGTGTAGATAAGGAATAAATATTTTTAAGTAATATCAAATAAAGAGAATTTTTTTTTGCGGAAGACGGAAATAACCACAAACTTCAAATTCGTTCGTCTTTTCATTGTACATTATGGTTTCTTATAAAAAATGAAGATATACTAATACATTTTTCTTTTGTATATAGTAACGGGGTTAGGATGTTTATCGCTTAAGTTTTTAATATCTCCAAGACGTACCCTAGGCAGGAAATTTGATAAGTTCAGATCCCCGTGGCTTCAAAATAACACACATTCAAACAATAGGGAAGATGCAGCTATAATATTTACCATTGTTTTGTGATCAAAATGTTGAAAAAATTAAAAATAATAGCCATTGAAACGTTTTTACTTTAGTTTATACTAATTTCAAATAATAATTACGATTTGAAGTAATGTGAAACGGAACGTGTTTTAATCCACCAATCAGCGTCTGGTGACGTCACTCCTGTTATGACAACTAATGGGGTTGGCAACTGTCTATAGGATTTGGCTTAAAGGGCTAGCATCCATGTCAAAAAATTAAAAAAAAAACAAGAATTTGACACTGTGTATGAACAAAATATGCGAGTGACACACATGATCGAGTGACGCCACAGTAACTGTAGACCCGTTTAGGCGCGAAAATTTAAATTGTCAGTTTGTAACAGCAATTTTTGAATATAAATTATAGTAATTAATTTTTGAATACACTCGTGGTCTATTTTACGTGCCATTCTTTCAAATGAAAGCATAAATGAAAATATTGCATCTTGCCTATATGATGTTTTAACATTATCATACCTTCTTCCCACACTCCGTAGCCTCAGTTTCCAGCTCTTTGATCTTGAACTCTAACTCCTTGATCTTAAGGTTGATGTCGTTGTTCTTAGCGTCAAGCTTTTCTCTCTGCTGGGATAGACGGGCGATCTCGGTGTTCTGCGACGCGATCTCGGCCTTCATGGCTTTGATGCGGCCTTGGATCTCTTTTACTGCGTTCTGGATTTAAAGACAGTAAAGTAATTAAGAATTAGGTTTTTGGAACGAAGTTCCTTATCGGACGGTTCGCGGATGGGGATTAGGCGAAAAAAAGTCACGTGACCGTCACGAAAACGCGACACAAAGCCGATACGATTGAGAAACATGTGAAATGAAATAAAATGGAATAGAATTAAGTGAAGTGGAAAGTGACAAAATGAAAAGTCAAAATCAGAGAGTTCTAAACCAGGAGAGGCCTTAGTTATCATTTCCCCTCTATCAAAAGTATTGGCAGGAAAATCTAGTACATCTATAAAAACTATTTCAATAATCGATGTCACGCACTTTCGTCATCGCTGTCGATGGATAACAAGCTCCATGAAAATGCCCTTATGCGCTGTTTTTGGATGTAAAAAATGTTATATTTCGTCTAGTTTACAAAAAGATGAAATACCATTTCAGATGTAAGTAAAGTTTTACCTTATTTATCATTACTTTTCGTAATAAAAGATTTAACCTAAATCGAAAATCAAGCTTCGTTTACAGAATCGATTCAAAGACAATCGTTTTCTTTCTGACGGGCAGTAACTATAAAATACAATCAAAAATGATCCTTGGTTTTTTTTTGTTTGACATTTGCAAAGACTGCATCCAATAATGAACCATATGTTAACGTATTAACAGTCGACTATCTATTGCTCCATTTAGTGTTATGAAGTATAAAAAGAATATGTGAAATATGTTTGGTGTTTTCAAGTCAAAGGTACATCTTTGTCGGTTGTCAATAAAGCGTTGCTGCCATAAAAAATCATTTAGAAATAAACTGTATTAACAACCGACAATGATGTACCTTTGACTAGAAAACATCACATGCGTGCTACCTCGCCCCCCTCAGATTTTGGCAGACTTTTTTGTTTGGAAAGATGAGGCGAAGCGTACTCCATTTATAGAGCTTTATGGTCAAAATAGACAAAAATTATAAAAATACTAAAATTACAAAAATGTGAAAAAAGTAAAAAAAAAATATAAAATTAAAGTGGAAGCCTACCGACTTTCAGGGGGAAATAGGCCGGCGTTTGCGGGAAAGGGGTGGTGACCCTCGCTCTAGGTCGTACTTGGTCCAACAGGTCTCCATTCCAGTTCAGCGGGGGAATGATGCAGGCGTTACGGGGACCTTTGAGCCGGGTACGATCCAGGGTGGGTTATTTTAGGCTGTGGTTTTAGTTTAATTTTAAGTATAGGGTTTAATGGTAATTTTCTTTAATGGTGTTTTTGTGTGTCTTCATTAGGTTTCATTTTTGACATGATGCAGATGATATTGTTTATGTTTAATATATATGTATATATATAAAGTATAACATAACTTCGTTCCAACTGAGTGTTCCACGACACTCACGTATTTTTTTTTTAGCTTTTACCTGTCCCGTTGTCTGTAATAAAATCTTGCAAATTAAATTTGAGCTGATATTTTGCATGCGCGTGTAAATTGGATTACAATGCAATATTATTATAATATGGAGCTGATCTGACGATGGAGCTGGAAGGTGGCCATAGCAACTCCTTAACTACTCAACATTATCCCGTCGTGTTTGGGCTCGTTGAATTCGTCCTGGAGAGCAGTTGGATTGTACAAAGTAAAGTTAGAAATAAAAGCTTGTCACAAAAATGATTTTTTTTTAAATAAAAACTGGTAATTATTGAATTTACTTGTGTATTACATAGACGCTTTGAGGGAGCATTTTTGAAGTACGATACACTAATTACAGCTTAAGTAACACCTAATGAAAAACACTTAAGTGATAATCTTAAGTTTCAATCATGAATTTACATGAAGTGGATCTAATTCTTCGGTCACAAAGTGAGGCCGAAAGAGAAGGTTATCTAGGGGACTGTGTCTCGTTTTGACTAAGGCGGTAATGACGTCATCAGACAATCAAAACGTGTGTGTGACAATTTTGTAACGAGTGCGAGTGAGACACCGCCTCCTACTATTATGCTCTCTATCGGACCGTTTTACTACTTTTCACTAGTTACATATGAACAACTGTTTTACTCTGTAATAAGGTTCAACTGTGGTAAGGGAGATAGAGTAAGAGTAATGTCCTGTTTCTTTCTTGGTCCCTGTTAATAATCAACTATTTTTCTATGATAATCGACTGCGAAATATGTTACGATAATGTTGAAATTCTAATGCCAGTGCTCTAATACCAACCTCGGCAGCTATATGCTCGTCCTTTGCCGCTTGTAGGGCCTCCGCCAGTCGCTCCGAGGCCGCCTTGCTCTCCGCCAGCTGACCCGAACTGGTGGCCACGCCCTTTTCCAACTCGGCTACCTAATAACAGTTTGATATTTTAGTAAGGTGCTGCTGGTGAGTAAGGTTGCCAAAGAGCTCAAAGAGGACCCAGTGTGTTGACGATGAGGGACCCTCTTGTTCCTTTAGCCGTCGACACAGTGAATCCTCCTTTTTGTAAAGGGTCGGCAACGCGCATGTGACTCCTGTGGAGTTACAGGCGTCCATAGGTTACGGTAGCTGCTTACCATCGGGCGGGCCGTATGCTTATTTGCCACCGTCGTAGTATAAAAAAAAAAAAAAATAGTAAGAATATTTTTGTAATAGTAAAAACTTTCACATAGAAGATAGTAGACCGATATACTCAAACAAAGACCGAAAACATGGCATGACAATTTCGGATATATTCACGAAACCTGTGGTTTCTCCCTCGAGTATAACTTCACCTCCATATTCGTAGTATTCATGTTTACATGGTGGTCTTGCTTACGCTGGTATAATTTCATCGAAGCGCTCGGTCGGTCTTGCTAAGGACTGCTCCTTAGAACGATCGGCTCCCTTTGCGTGTTCGATTTTTGTGTCTCTCGGTATCTCGTATTTATATCTCGGTATATCGTCTTCGAATAATCGGTGAACATATATATAAAAACCGGCCAAGAGCGTGTCGGGCCACGCTCAGTGTAGGGTTCCGTAGTTTTCCGTCCGTCACAGTAAGTGTCCCCACTTAAGAATTAATAACACGTAAAATAATACCGCCATGTAGGATATGATATGAGCGTCCACGTACAGCGACATCTATCGGCAAATTAAGTAAACTATTGCGCGCGAGCTTAAAGTAAGGAAGATGATTTTTATGGAATAATTCTTTATTGCGTGAACCGGTTTTCACCGTTTTTACTTTATTTGAAAGCACGTCATTTCATTGTGATTTTGTAGAAATTACAGGTACAATAAACACCTGCTTATACGGTTAAATTAAAAAACTTAGTTCAGAAATTTTTTGTAATTTTTTTTCAAAAACTATTCAACCTATCAAGTTCAAAATAATTTTCCTAGAAAGTTTTTATAAAGTTCTATTTTTGAGATTTTTTCATATTTTTAAAACTTATGGTTCAAAAGTTAGAGAGGGGGGGACACATTTTTTTTACTTCTGGAGCGATTATTTCCGAAAATATTTACATTACCAAAAAATGATTTGAGTAAACCCCTATTCATTTTTAAATACCTATCCAACAATATATCACACAAATTTTGAAGCAAATCAAATTATTTTGTTCAATATTTTTTTGATTTGCAATTTTTAAGTAGTTACACTACTATATATAAACTGAAAATAGATGTCATATACTTCAGAAAAAGTGACCAAACCCTCCGGTGTCCGAGGCCAGATTTGAACTGGCGTCTTCAGCTTTCGCGGCTGACGTCCTGACCACTAGACCACCCGGTCACGGCGGAACTTGACAAATTTTCTCATGTATATGCAATCTCTGAATTTGAAACGGCTAGGCGCCGTTGACCATACTCTAAGGGCATGCGCAGTACGTGCTTGCACCTCCTATCCGAATCTCTTACGTGATTCTGGTATAGCGAGAGAGATGGTGCTGCCATCTATAAATTTTGAAGCAAATCAAATTATTTTGTTCAATATTTTTTTGATTTGCAATTTTTAAGTAGTTACACTACTATATATAAACTGAAAATAGATGTCATATACTTCAGAAAAAGTGACCAAACCCTCCGGTGTCCGAGGCCAGATTTGAACTGGCGTCTTCAGCTTTCGCGGCTGACGTCCTGACCACTAGACCACCCGGTCACGGCGGAACTTGACAAATTTTCTCATGTATATGCAATCTCTGAATTTGAAACGGCTAGGCGCCGTTGACCATACTCTAAGGGCATGCGCAGTACGTGCTTGCACCTCCTATCCGAATTTCTTACGTGATTCTGGTATAGCGAGAGAGATGGTGCTGCCATCTATAAATTTTGAAGCAAATCAAATTATTTTGTTCAATATTTTTTTGATTTGCAATTTTTAAGTAGTTACACTACTATATATAAACTGAAAATAGATGTCATATACTTCAGAAAAAGTGACCAAACCCTCCGGTGTCCGAGGCCAGATTTGAACTGGCGTCTTCAGCTTTCGCGGCTGACGTCCTGACCACTAGACCACCCGGTCACGGCGGAAAATTTATAGATGGCAGCACCATCTCTCTCGCTATACCAGAATCACGTAAGAGATTCGGATAGGAGGTGCAAGCACGTACTGCGCATGCCCTTAGAGTATGGTCAACGGCGCCTAGCCGTTTCAAATTCAGAGATTGCATATACATGAGAAAATTTGTCAAGTTCCGCCGTGACCGGGTGGTCTAGTGGTCAGGACGTCAGCCGCGAAAGCTGAAGACGCCAGTTCAAATCTGGCCTCGGACACCGGAGGGTTTGGTCACTTTTTCTGAAGTATATGACATCTATTTTCAGTTTATATATAGTAGTGTAACTACTTAAAAATTGCAAATCAAAAAAATATTGAACAAAATAATTTGATTTGCTTCAAAATTTATAGATGGCAGCACCATCTCTCTCGCTATACCAGAATCACGTAAGAGATTCGTATAGGAGGTGCAAGCACGTACTGCGCATGCCCTTAGAGTATGGTCAACGGCGCCTAGCCGTTTCAAATTCAGAGATTGCATATACATGAGAAAATTTGTCAAGTTCCGCCGTGACCGGGTGGTCTAGTGGTCAGGACGTCAGCCGCGAAAGCTGAAGACGCCAATTCAAATCTGGCCTCGGACACCGGAGGGTTTGGTCACTTTTTCTGAAGTATATGACATCTATTTTCAATATATCACACGTTAGGGTTGAAATGAAAAAAAAAATCACTCCCCACTTTACGTATAGGGGAGGTACCCTAATAAAACATTTTTTTCCACTTTTTATTTTACCACTTTGTCGGCGTGATTGATATACATATTAGTACCAAATTTCAGCTTTCTAGTGCTAACGGTCACTGAGATTATCCGCGGACGGACGGACGGACGGACGGGCAGACATGGCGAAACTATAAGGGTTCCTAGTTGACTACGGAACCCTAAAAAAATGCAAATTCTTCGAAATCTTGAAGTCGGTTGAAAACGTTTTTTTTCAGACAAAAACTGATTTTACCTCCAGCTGTAGTGTGGAAAATTCTTGCTCCCGCTGTTTCCAGTTGCTGCTGTGAAGTTCTGCGTCTTTTTTCGCCTTCTTGAGGGCTTCTTCCGCTTTCTTGAATTCCCTGATGTGAAATAATGTAGATTGTGAGAATATAAATAAATACAGGGTGGATATTTCAAGTGGGGTCAGAGAGGCAAGATTTTGGAAAAAAATTAACAAGAAAGCTCATTTTGTCGTTATTTGGGATAGTCTAGGTCAGGTGCGGATCCAGGATTTCGTTCAGGGGGGGTTCAGGTTTCGTTCTTTGTGTCCTTGACCTCCAACTCCTTGGCCCTCGCCGCTGCCGCCTGCTGTTTTGCCCTGTCGTCCTCCAACTGCCTCACTAGCTCCGTGACTCTCGCACGTACGGATTCTATCTATGCATGAGTTAAATATCTTAACTTGACTGACCTTTAATGTCCTTGACCTTGGCCTCCAGCACCTTACCCGCAGCCACAGTCAATGCTTCCAAGGCCTTAGGTCTAAAAACTTTCGCAATAAAACATTTACACATAACTAACCTTGTCTATGGCCTTTAATGTCCTTGACCTTGGCCTCCAGCTCCTTGGCCCTGGCCGCTGCCGCCTGTTGTTTGGCCTTGTCCTCCTCCAATTGCCTCACTAGCTCTGTCACTCTCGCACGTACGGTTTCTATCTCTGCATGGATGGGTTAAATATCTTCACTTGACTGACCTTTTCCTTGACCTTGGCCTCCAGCACCTTGACCGCAGCCACAGTCACTGCTTCCAAGGCCTTAGATCTAAAAAACTTTCGCAATAAAACATCTTCACATAACTAACCTTTCTCTGTGGCCTTTAATGTCCTTGACCTTGGCCTCCAGCTCCTTGGCCCTGGCCGCTGCCGCCTGCTGTTTGGCTTTGTTCTCCTCCAACTGCCTCACTAGCTCTGTCACTCTCGCACGTACGGATTCTATCTCTGCATGAGTTAAATATCTTAACTTGACTGACCTTTAATGTCCTTGACCTTGGCCTCCAGCGCCTTACCCGCAGCCACAGTCAATGCTTCCAAGGCCTTAGATCTAAAAACTTTCGCAATAAAACATCTTCACATAAATTACCTTTCTCTGTGGCCTTTAATGTCCTTGACCTTGGCCTCCAGCTCCTTGGCCCTGGCCGCTGCCGCCTGCTGTTTGGCCTTGTCCTCCTCCAACTGCCTCACTAGCTCTGTCACTCTCGCACGTAGGGATTCTATCTCCGCATGTGTTTGAGCGTGCGAGGTGGTGGCGAGACGAGCTTTCACGACTTCCAACTCGTGGGACATTATGTCGAATCTGGAAAACAAAATATTTTTTTTATCATAAATTACGCGGTATTACAGTTTTACTACCGAGGCACTCCGAAGTACCAAGCAAATCAAATGGACGACAAATGGTTTGCTGATTGGCTGATGACTTTAACGACTACGCGGTGTCGCGTACTGAGAATGTCATATCACTATCACTATGTAGTGATGACTACATAGTATAAAACAAAGTCGCTTTCTGCTGTGTCTGTCCCTATGTATGTTTAAAATTACGCAACAGATTTTGATGCGGTTTTTTTTAATAGATAGTGTTTCAGGAGGAAGGTTTATATGCATAATATAGTAGAGAAACACTGATAATTTTAGAGGTTTCTAATGTGATGTTGTAGATAAACACATTTTTTTCGGCATACATTGAAAACGCTGGCTGAACCCTACGAGATAGATCAAAATAATGTACTACAGTATGAAATACCTTAAAAAGGTCTACAAAAAAAGTCTGGAATGGTATATGTCTATCTCTTAGGAATAACCTACGATAACTATTTTGATTTTTGTAATCTACTACTGGTATTTGTTGTTTGAGTTTATAACCAGGCAAAGTCTAACAATATGTTTTACGTCACTCCGGGCGTAAAGTGACATTTGCGGCCCGCACGCGTATCTGCAAACTCACTTCATACCCAGGAGAAGACGTTTAGGTACGTAATTTTAATTGAGTACATGCATGAATTAATTTTATTTTTTTATTTAACTGTTTACATTGTTTTAACACTAGGAAAAACAAAAATTTGTTCAAAAAGCTTTTCGTTATTTAATAAAAAAATATTGAAAATCTTAAAAAAGTTTGAGCGGTTGAAACACTCATAATTTTTGGCGCGAAAATGACGTCACATCTCACAAAATTTTATAGGTTAGTATCAAGTTAGTATGAGATTAGTTCCTACTTCAGTTGGTGTTTCAAATATTTCAAAGTTATTTTCGCTTAAACCATGGATGAAACTAAAAAACCCTTATATACGGGTATTACCTAGTGCCAAAGTGCATGAACAATATAATAAGTGCACCCAATAAGGTGTTTTTTATCTGCCGAAAGACGTGAAAACTTGTAAACCATGGTGCAAAATGATGAGAAGACTACGACTTTTTATTGCTGTGAAGATCGCTTCAACGTAAGTAAATACCTATTTATCTTGTATTCAAATATATTTATACCTAGTTAGAGTAAGGTTGTGTCTACAATTATAGATATACATTAATAACGTTACTTGCAAGTGAAGGTGCACTGGGAACGGTGCGTACCTTAAGAAATCATTATATAATGTCTGCTGCGAATGCAGAAGACGCTGGTTCGATGTCAGCCCTGGGTACCGGAGGCCTAGGTCACATTTTTCCTTTGTAAATTCGCCATCAGGTATATCGGTGTGGTCAAGGTGGTCACAAATATCTGAACAACGCCTATATTGTCAAGGCGATAAAGTGCATGTAGAATGATGGCGACTGTATATGACATACCTATATAAGTTTATAATTTATATCTACCAACAATGGAGCCAATTTTGGAACAATGTAGGACCATATTATTACGATATTGTACCAACTACTAACATTAACACATTCATTGCCACCCAGCCAAACAAGACATCCGCGCCAGGCCACAAAAATTTCATCATATAAAGCTGTAGTACCACGATCCCGACTATCGGTCGTCCGGCCTGGGAACGAAATCATAAAATACCCGATAGTCGGGTTTTCGGCACTGAATGTGTTAAGAAAGGTTTTATTTTAAGACTTATTTTCTTGTACAGATTTGTAAAATAAAAATATGTATTCATTTCAGGTCGAAGAGGATACAGAAAATGACATTCAACATAAAATAATGAAGGAAAGTGTGATAAAAGTTTCACTTCGATTAAAGAAAGGAGTTTTGCTATACTTAAATGCTATAGGCTCCGAGAGCTCCACATGTTGAAGCCCCACTCTACAGTAGACCATAGTTTAATATCTGTACTAGACAAGGTAATAATGGTAGGCTGTGGATAAGTAAACATGCAGGTTGTGTTTAATAATAAAAATATTTCTATTATACATATGTTTTATTTTTATTATATAATATAATAGGGGTAGTAGGTACGTACATGAAAGCAGCTAGAAAGATAGTGTTAGAAATAGTTAAGTACTACACATAAATCTTAATTAACATTACTTGATACTAGTATCTGCAAATAATTTATAAAACTAACAATGTCCATTCAATAACTTGCTTGCTCTTGCTTCAGACTTGGCATCTTGGAGCCTCAAAAATTTCTTAGACGTTGCATCTCTATTTAATTAAATACATATACTCTGTAATAGTACTACATATATCCTTGACCTTAATCAATTTAAGGCTAGTACCAACTGATGATAGTTTGGATTTCTTGCATTAATATTTGATGCTAGTTGTTGGTTTGTCCGCTGCACTGGTGTAGTCATGCCATCTTCCTAAAACAATATAATTAACTAATTAATATCTTTCTGTGGGGCTAGTGTATAAAATTAGCGATAACTTAAACTATATTGTTGTACAGTTATTATCAAATATACCAGAGCGACCAAGGTATTTAATAATATCTTATCATGGACTTTATCACCGTGACAGGCGTTGTTCAGATATTTGTGACCATCTTCGGTGCTCCAATAAATCTGATACTGTACTAGAGTCATAGATATATTATAAACACTGCCATATGTATGTATATAGCATCAGTAATGCAGACATAAATGGGATTGGACATTTGGCATATTTAAAACAAAAAAATCAACTATGCTCTGGCAAATCAGTTCACATGACAATTATTATTACATGACTATCTCGGGTAACCTAACTAAATTTGCTCACAACACTAAGCCGAACTCCTACTATAAGATGGCTCTAGCCAGTCAGTTACTCTCCTTACAGAAAATATGTATCCTTACCCAAGTGTGCTGCACAATGTTTTCACTGTTAACAGATTTAACTTTTCCTTCTGTGTTGTTACAGTACAATTTTTGATTTGGTAGCTCCGGGGTGATTCTAGCTTTTACATATCACCATCTCAGCATACTTGCACATAGCCAATGGTCATGTTATGTCTATTGTAACATCATTTCAAGTACCTGTGATTCACAAAGAAAATAATGATTATAATTATGCAATAACTCTTCACATCTAAGATCATATGCCTGTTACGGTTTTTGGAGTAGGTAAGTAATTTATATAAACGTAGGACAACAGTTTAAGTAGCAGTTTCAAAATAAAGGCGAAGGTTACTTATAGGTTATTATTTTGGATTTCCAGTTTAAATCATTACACATAAGTAAGTAATAGATTAAAAGTTATAATTACCTTGCAGTTTTCGCTCTTTTCATCTTGGCAGGCATTGTTATTATTGGTGAAATACGACATCATAAATGCATTATATTCGGCAAATTGTCCAGTTGCGTCTTTACAAATCCGCTATCCGTCATTGTACCTGCGTTGTTGTGTATTATATTATTATAAATGAGAAACGGCAGTGCTGCAGTATCTGGGTGACATAGTTGAGTTGAGGATAATGACATTGACTTGACATCAGCTCAGCACAACTGAAACTGACTAGAGCAGAGCGAACGAGCGTTCGTTCAGATACTAAGCTTTAATCTACTTATTACAGTGTATAATGCATATTCTAATCATCGGATTACATAATCTACCATTTACCAAACACATTAAAAAGTATAGTATCATCTTACTTATGCAAACTAGGTTAGTTCTAAATAAAACTAGCTTGACGTATTTGTAAGGAGCCAATGGAGGACATTTATTTAAGAGCAAACTTATTGAAACTGGAAACCCAGCATAATGCTTACCTCAAATTCGTCTTTAAGTGCCGATATTTGAATTATAACCGCAAAAAGCTGCTAAATCACCACAGAAACAAATTTTAATCAGTTTTCGTCTAAATTCAGTGTCTGCCACGAACAAAATAACAAATCTGTCAAGTATGTGACGTCACGAGTACGTTCGACCAATAGCGTTGCGTTTAGATTATTAGGTTTTGCGCGAAATTTTTACACTTTTTAAGTATTATTTTAAGCAAATAAATGTTAACTAAATAAAAAATATGTGTTTGTAGCATAATATTATGGCAATAACCATCGTAATAAAAAATATTTCGTTAAAATTTAAACTTCATGCATGTACCTAATTGTGTACGCACCTCGCCACCACATGTGGTAATAAAGGCCTCAGATCGTTAATTTATGGACTTTTCACCTTCGGTTCGGGCCACAAATGCCCGTAGGTAAGCCGTTCTTTATTTTACCACTCTGGGTGCTTAATGTACAATCACCAACAGATATATCGGAGCGGCCAAGGTGGTCACAAATATCTGAATAACACCTCTATTGTCAAGGCGATAAAGTGCACCGATGTTTTTGAGTACCTTGGCCGCTCCGATATAAGGTCCCACGTACGCAACGTATGCAATGCATTATGAAATCTGGACCCTGATATTTGTATGCTTAGAAACATACTTGTCATACGCAATGTTATCCCACGCGTCCCATACAACGTTCGACCTGTCGCGCCAGATCGGCGTGGGAACGTGGAGGGTGTGTTTCTAGATCTTACGTTCCTCACGCGTCAGACATCAAACAAACCACGCTCGCGCTGCAAAAATGGGAGATGAACAACTCATCGAATTGGTTAGGCGATACAAAGCCATTTATAATATTAAGTGCAAGGAATATTTCTCTCTCTTTATTTATATCATGAACCCAATATCTTCTTTCTTTTTTTTTTGTGACGCGGAGATATTCATTTAAAAATAACAAAGCTAAATCGTCTTCAAATTCACTCTCAGAATCGGAAAACGTTGTACATTAGTGCACCCGGAGAACTAACAACAGCATCTGATGTCAATACACGTCGTATACGTGGGACAAGTGTGCACACAATCTCTCCCACGTTGCATTGCATACGTTGCGTACGTGGGATAAGTGTGTCCCTACCTATATTTGATGGCGACTGTAGTAATGTTACCTCTGTTGCTTGGTGCTGTAAGCCTCGGCCGCGACCTGCATGGCGTTGAGCTCGGCCTGGAACTGCTGCAGCTGGGCATCAGCTCCGCCCAGCTCCTGTTCCAGCTGCTGGAGCTGCTGGATTTGAACTAGCACGGAGCCGCCCTGAGAATATTAAAAGATAAGATTATGTCAAAAGAAACAGAAAGTTAGGAATCAGACAGGCTAACTAAGTCTCACCCCATAAATAAATAAATAAAATTAAAGCCTTTATTTGATTATTTACGAGTAAGTATTGGCTACTTTCCTAAAAAATATATTTCGTCCGTCAGTTAGATTATCAAAAAATATTGGACACGTATCTTTTATTTTGTCAATCTAACAAAAAATGGTGGAGATATAGCCCGTTAAAGTTCCGCGAGACGTCACATTTTAGTACTCTTTTTAGTATAATGTGACGTCAGGCGGAACTTATATCTTCACCAATTTTTTTTTGATTGACAAAATAAAAAATACACGTGTCTAATATTTTTTGATAATCTAACAGATGGACTGAATAGAATTATATTTTTTTTACCCAGGAAAGTACCCAATTAGAATTTCATTTTTATTTTTTATTTATGAGGTAGAATAAAATTATATCGTAAGGACCCCTCTTTGGGTGAAGGCCTCCTCCAGTTTAAACCAGTTTTTCTTTGGCTATCTGTCGCCAATTTTTGCCAGCTGTAGCCGCGATTTCATCGGTCCACCTTTCTTTAGGCTTCCCCAAAGTGGTTATTTTTGCCCATCTTTCTTTGTTTGAGCGTGTTACGTGCCCCCACCATTTCCATTTAAGTTTTTGCGCGTATGGTACAGCGTCTATGATGCCAGTTTTTTGTCGTATGTCTGTGTTTCTCTATGAATAAGTTTTAAGTTTAAGATACACCTTTCCATGGCTCGTTGGCAGCACTGTATTTGGTTTCGTGTCGTCTTGTTGTATCTTTGTATCTATGTTTGGCACGCGCAGGTGAGGGTTGGTAGCAGACAAGTATCTAATATACGACGCTAGTCGAGCGTCGGCGTCTCACCATCGACGACGCGACGTCTTTTAACCTTACAAATTAATGACGTCGCGTCGTCGCTGGTGAGACGCCAACGCTGCGTCGACGCTCGAAAGACGCTAGTGTGGGGTTTAGCCTAAACCTTAAAACCATAATCATCACTTGACCTGATGCTTGATACTTCTTTTGCGGTGCTTGAACTTTTTTTTAATTGGTTTTCCAAAAGTCATCGCCTGTTTTATGTCACATATAAAATACCATTTTTTTAATGGAAGGTGCCTTTATTAGCCATGACGGCTATCTATCTGTGAATGAACTGTCTCACCTTGACTCGAGCGCCTCCCGACAGCGTCCCGGCCGGGTCGTACACGTCCCCCTCCACGGTGACGCAGCGCTTCCTGATCTGCGGGTGGAAGGTGACCTTGTTGGCCGTGTCCGCGTCCCTGCACACGAAGGTGCCGCCGAACACGAAGGCCATGGCGGGCCGGAGCGCGCCGGGGAAGGAGATGAGGTCCACGGCACGCTGGACGTTCCCGGGACCACCGCCCTGGAAACAGAACCGACTTCACTTGGACTCCACCTTTCCAAAAGCAAATGCTCGAGCTGCGGTAAAAAATACTTAAGTCACTATAGTTAAATATTTTAAATAAATAAACATTATAGGACAACTAGCCTTTTCCCGCGGCTTCGCCCGCGTACTACAAGTACTCAAAAAGGATTCGATACCCATGTTGATTATCAGACTTTGTGACTACATTTGCCCCTTTTAGGGGTTGAATTTTCAAAAAAACCAGAAATACGTGTTTACTCATTTATCGTTAGGAATACTCCTGTGATGTTTCGAATAAAATAATCTAACAAATCTTGATTCGCCATACAAACTTTGGACCCCCATTTTACCCCCTTAGGGGGTGAATTTTGAAAAATCCTTTCTTAATGCACCCTAGACCCTAAAAGGAACCTACATGCCAAATTTGGAATCTCTAGAACCAGCGGTTTGGGCTGTGCGTTGATATGTCAGTCAGTCAGTCAGTTCCTTCTTTCATATATTTAGATCTTACACAAACCGACCTAGTCCCACAGTAAGCTCAATAAGGCTTGTGTTGTGGGTACTAGACAACGATATATATAATAGATAGATATATATAAATACTTAAATACATAGAAAACATCCATAACTCAGGTACAAATATCTGTGATAAACACACAAATAAATGCCCTGACCAGGATTCGAACCCGGGACCTCCTGCTTCGTAGGCAGGGTCACTACCGACTGGGCAAGGAGGCCGTTATTAATGTGTGTGTATAATAGTTGAAGAGTTCCCTCGATTTCTTTTGGTCCCATCATCAGATCCTGACCTGGTTACAATGGGACCAACTGTGAAGTATACTCCAAATTGGTCCAGCCATCTTCGAATAATGAGTGAACATAGATAAAATAATTTTAAACAAAAAAGAACCGACCTTTCCAAACCTTTCCAACACCAAATGCTCGATCTGCTGTAAAAAATACTCAAATCACCATAGGTGTGCCTATAATAGTTGAAGAGTTCCCTCGATTTCTCCAGGATCCCATCATCAGATCCTGACATGGTTACAATGGGACCAACTGTGAAGTATACGCTTTCAAACAAAAAAAGAATTTTCTAAATCGGTCCAGCCGTCTTCGAATATGTTCACCGATTATAAAAAAAAATAAAAAAACAGCAAAAACAAAGATCCCGACGAATTAGGATCATGCATGTTTTTTTTGGAAGACGTCATTAGATTATATATCCCTGTAGATTCAAATGTCCCTAATAAATCTACTATCTATGATAGCCCTGAAACGTCAAAAATGTGAAAATACGTTAGGCGTCTGCGCCGCGCGTCAAAACGCCCCATACAAAAAGTGTGAGGTTTGTGACGTCACCGACCACAAAGTTGCAGAAAACTGTTTGAAAGGAACAAGTTTTTGGAAGATTTTTGTAATTTTAGGAACGAAAAAATGCGTTTGGCTATATAGTTGTCGTACACTTTTTTTTTATTAGAACACAAGTATTCGAACTGAAGTTTCTAAAATACATTTGAGGTATAAAAGAAAATGCCTAAAATTTTACGTTTTTAAACCGCAATATCTTTAAAAAACTGTTAAAAACTATTACGGATTTCCACTTATTTATATTAATTTGGGGTTGTTGAAAGTGTTTATTGAACAAATTCAATTAAATATTTTTCACGCATGTTCTCCTTCGAAATCTTGAAGTCAGTTGAAAAGAAAGTCTCACCTGAGGCAGTGGATTTTAAAATGTTTCCTTTATCTCTTAACATCAAAGCTAAAAACTTA
The DNA here is from genome assembly GCA_947086415.1 of Pammene aurita. Classification (NCBI taxonomy): domain Eukaryota; kingdom Metazoa; phylum Arthropoda; class Insecta; order Lepidoptera; family Tortricidae; genus Pammene; species Pammene aurita. Next base: position 29,635,072 of record OX352306.1, read on the forward strand.
CGATCTGCTGCGCTAGCCTGAGCGTGGCGTCATCGATGGAGTAGGCGGTGATCTTGTTTAACGGGATCATAGTGGTTCGAGTCTGGATGTTGCCTTTCTTGAGCAGTAAGTCCACTGTCGCGTCTGTGTCCACTACCACGTTGTATAGCTGTGGGAATTATCTATTGGTTAACAAGGCTCTGGTATCAGTAAACAAAAAGCGTATATAACATAACATAACATAAATACTCTTTATTGCACACCTCAAATAATAGACACAAAGTATACACAAGTCACAAACAAAAAAGCAGAGGCAAAACAATTGGCGGTCTTATCGCTAAAGAGGGATCTCTTCCAGACAACCTTTGGGAAGCGGAAGCCTTTGTAAATTAACAGAAGTAGGTGTTGCAAAGCAAACACATAACTGGACGGTAAAAAAATATTAAAAAAACCGGACAAGATCATGTCGGGCCATGCTCAACGAAAGGTTCCGTAGTACCGGCCCGCCGCAATACACACACTCGAATGGTTAGGTAGATGCCCCGCTGGTGGTCACTGTATCGGTTTTGGCCATTTTCAGCTTTATTAAGGTATAGACAAATTTACAAGTCTATGGTTTATCCATACTATAGTTCAAAATCTGTAAGAATGAACTTTTGACACATCGCAACGCCCGTAGAACGTAAACGCGCAATATACTTTGAAATTATATACTAAATCCCATAACGATTTTACAGCTTGTCATGTACGTAAACACAAAATTTCACTTTTAATAAACATTACTTAATTAATCTTGAAGCAAAATCAAATTATTTTGTTCAATATTTTTTTGATTTGCAATTTTTAAGTAGTTACACTACTATATATAAACTGAAAATAGATGTCATATACTTAAGAAAAAGTGACCAAACCCTCCGGTGTCCGAGGCCAGATCACCGAAGGGTTTGGTCACTTTTTCTTAAGTATATGACATCTATTTTCAGTTTATATATAGTAGTGTAACTACTTAAAAATTGCAAATCAAAAAAATATTGAACAAAATAATTTGATTTTGCTTCAAGATTCATAGATGGCAGCACCATCTCTCTCGCTATACCAGAATCACGTAAGAGATTCGGATAGGAGGTGCAAGCACGTACTGCGCATGCCCTTAGAGTATGGTCAACGGCGCCTAGCCGTTTCAAATTCAGAGATTGCATATACATGAGAAAATTTGTCAAGTTCCGCCGTGACCGGGTGGTCTAGTGGTCAGGACGTCAGCCGCGAAAGCTGAAGACGCCAGTTCATATCTGGCCTCGGACACCGGAGGGTTTGGTCACTTTTTCTTAAGTATATGACATCTATTTTCACATTACTTAATTAATGTTAAATTTTTTCATATCTTAGTTATTGAATATTTTACGATAACAATTTAGCATGCAAACAGTTACAATCTACGCCTCCTTTTTTTTAAATTTAGTGTTGTGACCATGTCTGCTGTTCCGATTTATATAACATTTCCGTAAGTCGATAAAATCGATTATGTAATCAATAGGCAATATATAATAATAAAAACCAAAACAAAACGAAAATAAAATGAAGTATGATACGAAAAAAGGTCATTACTGTAATTGTATCGGTTTTTTGAGTAATACTTCAGTGTTGAATAATTAATAATATAATAAATGACAAAAACGCTCAAAACATAAACTGTTTCCATATACATGGTGGAAAAAATAATGGGCCCTGGAGGGGAACTACCTTAAAACGTTGAGATAGCTCAATTCACTGAAAGGAAACATTCTTTTATTTTTCCCAAAAAGTAAAACTACATTCACAGTTTTTTTCTTAATTTTCACTTTCTTCCATACTAATTGTATGAACAGTCTTTTTAGGGTTCCGTAGTCAACTAGAACCCTTATAGTTTCGCCATGTCTGCCCGTCCGTCCTTCCGCGGATAATCTCAGTGACCGTTAGCACTAGAAAGCTGAAATTTGGTACTAATATGTATATCAATCACGCTGACAAAGTGGTAAAATAAAAAGTGGCAAAAAATGTTTTATTAGGGTACCTCCCCTATACGTAAAGTGGGGAGCGTTGTTTTTTTTAATTTCAACCCTAACTTGTGATATATTGTTGGATAGGTATTTAAAAACCGGCCAAGTGCGAGTCGGGCTCGCGCACCGAGGGTTCCGTACAAACCTTTACAACTTAAAGGTATTATAGACCTGAGTATTTGATATGAATTTCAATTTAATACCTCTACGCGTTTACGAGGAAAAAGGTAGTAAGTTTAAAATAAAAATAAAATATTTATTGTATGATTTTACTGAAAATGTCTACTTTTCGTAATTTTTCCTTTGTCTGTACTATATGAAGTTTCTTCGTGCCAAGTTTCAAGTTTCTGAGTTTACGGGAAGTACCCTGTAGGTTTTGAGTTTCTTGCGAGAACTCAGTTTCAAAATATGCGACTTAAATTGCTATTTCTTTTGATTGCTTTGACATAAAAGTTTGGTTTTGCTACATCTGAAAGGTCCTATAGCCCTGAGTATTTGAATGAATTTCAATTTAATATCTCCACGCGTTTACGAGAAAAAATGTAGTAAGTTTAAAATTTAAAAAAATGTTTTTTTGTATGATTTTATTAAAAATGTCTACTTTTTGTAATTTTTCCATTGTCTATGCTATATGACGTTGCTTCTTGCCAAATTTCAAGTTTCTGAGTTCACGGGAAGTACCCCGTAGGTTTTGCGAGTGCCGAAAAACTAAAATTTGCAGCATAAACGACTGTATCTTTTGATTGCGTTGGCTTTAGAGTTTGATTTTTTCACAGCTCCAAGGGACAATAGACATGAGTATTTGGTATAAATTTCAGCTTGTTACTTCCACGCGTTCCTGAGAAAAATGGTCTTGACAGACAGACAGACAGACAGACAGACAGACAGACAGACAGACAGACAGACAGACGGACAACAAAGTGATCCTATAAGGGTTCCGTTTTTTTCCTTGTGAGGTACGGAACCCTAAAAATGAATAGGGGTTTACTAAAATCATTTTTTGATAATGTAAATATTTTCGGAAATAATCGCTCTCTAACTTTTGAACCATAAGTTTTAAAAATATGAAAAAAATCTCAAAAGTAGAACTTTATAAAAATTTTCTAGGAAAATTATTTTGAACTTGATAGGTTGAATAGTTTTTGAAAAAAAATTACAAAATAATTTCTGAACTAAGTTTGTAATTTAACCGTATAAGCAGGTGTTTATTGTACCTGTAATTTCTACAAAATCACAATAAAATGACATGCTTTCAAATAAAGTAAAAACGGTGAAAATCGGTTCACGTAATAAAGAATTATCCCATAAAAATCATCTTCCATACTTTAAGCTCGCGCGCAATAGTTTACTTAATTTGCCGATAGATGTCGCTGTACGTGGAACGCTCATATCATATCCTACATGGCGGTGTTATTTTAACTCTTGAGTGGGGACACTTACTGTTACGGACGGAAAACTATGGAACCCTACACTGAGCGTGGCCCGACACGCTCGTGGCCGGTTTTTATTATTATTATTTATGGCTTCTCTTGTGTCCTAAACTTGGTTGGTATTAAGAATTTCTTATCCTTGTTGAAAATAGGATCGATTGGCATCGATTGGGTACTTTCCTGGGTAAAAAAAATATAATTCTATTAAGTCCGTCTGTTAGATTATTAAAAAATATTGGACACGTATTTTTTATTTTGTCAATCAAACAAAAATTGGTGAAGATATAGCCCGTTAAAGTTCCGCGTGACGTCACATTATACTAAAAAGAGTATTAAAATGTGACGTCACGCGGAACCGGGCTATATCTTGACCAATTTTTGTTAGATTGACAAAATAAAAAATACGTGTCAAATATTTTTTGATAATCTAACTGACGGACTAAATAATTTTTTTTAGGAAAGTAGCCAATTTTTGGCAAAAATTACAAATAAATAGTTTTTTATTGAACTGTACTTTCTCCCAAAAATGTTTAAATGCAATTAAGTCCCTTCAAAAAAATTAAAGAATGTTTCCTTTCAGTGAATTGAGCTATATCAACTTTTTAAGATAGTTCCCCTCCAGGGCCCATGATTTTGTTCCGCCCTGTATATGAGAATAACAGAACCATTGTGACAATGATTATAATTATATTCCTGATCAGGCTTTACAAATTACCAAAGACCGTAATTCATAACTGAGCATAATTATGGAGCATCATAAGACTTTCTTATCATATTGCATTAATTATGGAAATATTATAATATAATCAGTTATAGAAGCCACGAATCTTGATCTGCTCCGCATATCAAATTGGAGTCAAAATTACGGTTTAAAAGTAAACCCCCTAAAGTCACAGGTAATTGTGATGGGTAGCGCTAAACAAATCTCCAAAATTGACTTTCTCAGGCTCCCTCCGATAGTCTTCGATGGTATCCAAATTCCTTTTTCCAACCAAGTGAAAAATCTTGGCGTAATCATGGATCGTTGTCTATCATGGGTGCCTCAGGTGAGTGAAGTGAGCAGGAAGATGTTTGCTGCCATAGGGTCTCTCAGACGGCTCCGGAATTTCCTGCTAAATGCTACTTAAATTGCGCTTGCTCAGTCGTTACTTCTCCCCATTCTTGATTATGCAGATATCTCCTATTTAGACCTAACCGAGGAGCAACTTAATAAGCTTGAGCGTATTCAAAATGCCTGCATTCGGTTCATTTTCGGATTACGCAAATTCGACCATGTTTCTAGTTTTCGTTCTCAACTCAAATGGCTCCCTATCCGTCACCGCCGTAACTCTCACATACTTTCTTTACTCTTTTCTATACTTTTTAACCCTGCAACTCCCCGCTACCTCAAAGAGCGTTTCTCTTATCTTAATTCTATTAGATCCTCTCAAAAATTGCTCCTAAAAGTGCCATCTTCATCTTCCAAATTTTATAATTGCTCATTTACGTTCCAGGCCGTTCGTTTGTGGAATTCTCTCCCTCTCAACATTAAACGCGCGCAATCTATTGGTAGCTTTAAATCGCAACTTAAGGAATACTATTTATCTCTTCCTTAGGTTTTTAAGTTGACACTGTTGTTTCTTATTGTGTGTATTATATATGTATATATGTACGTATATGTATGTTTATTTTGTATTTATTTAAGTATGTATATTCATATGAATGTGCTGTGTTATCTATTTCGTCTCTTTTGTTTCTATGCACCACCTACTGCTTATTGTTTTTCTCTAGTCTCCACTACCCAAAGGTTGTCTGGAAGAAATCGCTCATTAGCGATAAGACCGCCTGTTGTTACCTCTACCTAAATTTATCTAATTGTAAAATTTGTGCTTGTAACTGTATGAGGTGTGCAATAAAGAGTATTTATTATTAATATTATTATTATTATAATGCCATACATAATTAGTAGATTACAATTATTAAATGGTCTTTTCCTAAATCATTTTATTTTAGCTTTGTTATAGTTATGTTTTCCTTTTAAATTTATTTTTGTATATTAGGCACAACTGCATACCTCATCTCGTCTCAACTCATATTCTCGGTGGAAACACTGACTTCCGAGTCAGAGGAGGACAGAGGCTTAGGTCCGGTGAAACTGTTTCAAATCTAATACATAACATAAGTCTCTCTTAAACTATTAGCGTACCTACTGTGCAAATATTACTAATACTTGTATTAGGTTTAAGTCAATAAAAGATTATTCTTATTCTCTTTATCTTATTCTTATCATTTGAGAAGATTTGTGATACTAAATATATAGGCATATAACAAGAAAAAAATCGGTCTAAGTAAAATCGATTCGAACAATTCATATATAATCGCTAAATTTGACAAACAATACGTCTTAGCCCCATCACTAATTACGTCAATACTGAAGTGTCAAAAGTTCATTCTTACAGATTTTGAACTATAATACTATAAATGGGAAAGTGAATGTGTTTGTTTGTTTGTTTGTCCGTCTTTCACGGCAAAACGGGGCGACGAATTGACGTGATTTTTTAAGTGGAGATAGTTGAAGGGATGGAGAGTGACATAGGCTACTTTTTGTCTCTTTCTAACCCCCGACTTCCCTAAAATGGGGGGTGGAAGTTTGTATGGAGCATTACGGGGGGCAAAGGGGAACCGTGTTACCCCGATTTTAACGCGAGCGAAGCCGCGGGCAAAAGCTAGTAGTTAATATAAGAGTAAATTATGGCTGCACAGATTGCACTGTCATCTGTTATGTATCAGTTGTCAGGAGCCATGGAAAAAAGTGGCCAAAATTGGCTCCTGGGCCCCTTTCTGACATTTCATTTAAGAAAAAAATAATATCTAATGTCAAAATCTTATCAGCGGAAATAGAGATATACAGGCTGTTTGGTCGCTACGTGCAAAGGTTTAAGGAGGTGATAGACGAGGTATTTTTGAACATTTCTAGCCATATATGTGAAATTGTCTTAGACGAAACGTGATAAAAAAAAATTAATTGAAATTTTAAGAATTTTAGAAAAATGCTCAGAATTTGGTAGATACGAGTTAATAGTGCCCGAATACGCGTTAGTTTGTAAACACTATCTTTTGTTTCCGATAGTTTAATGTAAGTCGGACCAAATAAAGCTACTTTTAAGTGTATTCATGGCCTCTAAAACAAATGGAGGCATACGAACCTTTAAAAAAAATCGTAGGTTGACACGAGCATAATTTTGATGTGCCATAAAAAAATTTAAAAAAAAATATTTGAATTGTTCAAACATTTTTGAAAACATGCCTATTTACTGTTCTTTCTTTAGAGGTATCAGTCATTCATATCGCTTGTCAAATTTCTGAGTTATGGAATAAAAACCAAAGTTAGGGAGCACTTCCTAAGAATTTCAAATCTCCGTACTAGTCTTGAAATTTTACTTTAAGTAGGTATGTACTTAACTCATAATTATTTTTGCATGTTTTTAAAGTTGGGCATTCCTAGATGTCGCTTACGGCTGCTGTAAAGCCGAAGTAGATCAAAATAAATGCAAAAAGATGATTGAAGGCATTGAACATTTCGTCAACTTAGTAACTTGACCCATAGCTTAATTGGTAAAGCAATCGAGCCCCGGCAAGGCGTATCGATGCAGGTTCAAGTCCTGCTGGGTTGATTATTTTTTCAATGTTTTCAATGTTTGTATGTGATTTAATAACAATCTATAGGTACTTAACTATTAAATAACGTGTAAAAAAATAAAACACAAAAGTTTGTTGTAATTATTTCATAGCAAGTTAATTATTTAAAAAAAATTAAATAAAGTACCATTTTCCAAAGTCCGACGAGGATTATAAAAAAAGTTCTGAACTAAAAACCATAGTTTTAAATTTGGAACACGTTATTTTAAGAATAAGAATTTTCAAATTTGGAATGTTTTGAATTGCCTTTGTTTTAGGTTTTCACGATAGCCAATTGCGAATTTAGTTCTTCTATGAAAATTGAACAAACGGTTGAAGCGGTTTTCAAATACTATTAAATTTTGTAACTACACATTATGAACATCGATGGTTTTAGCAACGAAGATTATGCTAACATTATCTTCATGTACAGACGGTAATGGAGCATTGGCACGGCAAATGTATCAGGAGCATTATCCAAATCGCAGATTACCCAATGTCAGGATGTTTTACAACACGTTTCGTCGTCTTAGCGAAAATGGGATCCATCGTCCGGCTACTAGAGTGAATCCTGAGAGATACGATGCGGATACCGAGGAAGAAATTATTCACGCATTTGAAGCTGATCCTAAGACAAGCATCCGAACAGTAGCTCAAAACCTTAACATATCGACATGGAAGGTTTGGAACACGATGCATAAAGAGAAAAAATATCCTTTTCGAGGGGTGGGGGTGCAGGGTTTAGAAGAAGGAGATTTGAGTTATAACTCAAAACCGGCTCAATTGATTTTATTCAATATAATTTTCGTTGCAGAAAGGGAGGGGGGGAGATTTATCCAAACATTGTTTTAGTATACCCCTATTAAGAATATACTTTTTGACTATACTAAACTGTTGACATATAAATGAGAATAATAGCGCCCTCTTGACAATAATCATATATTTCTGGTCAGGCTATACTCACTTTGCCGCCAGCAGCAGTCTCCAACGCAGTGCAGTAAACGGGATCGCTGACGTTGATCAACCTCGCAACGATACCTAGAAATAAAACGGCACAATCGATTCATTAGTCATCACAATATTCACAACGCAACATATCTCTGTTTAACCTAATGGTTGACTGGTTAGAGAATGATATGACTTAATGCCATTTGGTTTGTTTTGTGCAAATAGAGAAATAAAATGTGAATAAATTAATCATAGTTTTTGCAACTACGTAATTAGGCCCGTATACGTATTAAAACACTCGTGTCATCTTATTATGAAACGAGCCGCAGACGAGTAAAACCACACTCGTATTTTAAAGACCCTTATTACGTACAGTTGCATACACTGCTTTATCTACACACCTATAGATTATAAATCCTAAATGACGTGTTCGGAAACCATTAGAATGACCGCCATTGCACCGCCATGGCCAACTCGATTGTGCGAAAGGTCGGGGAGGAGGGACGAATTTTCATTACGTTACCAAAATCGATGTTCCAAATTTGAAACTCATAACTGAACAATATTTTAGTATGTAATATTAAAATTACGTTACTGCTGCAGATAAAAACTTATAGTAAAATCGGTTTTTGTAATGCTGGCCATCATGGTGTTTATTAACACATTTTAGAGGGCTTACAATGTTAGTGTAGATAAAAACTATTTCGATACTTTTGGGGAATCCATGCCAATGATTTTGTTGTAGTTTCTGATTTGGAATGCCTGTTAACTACTTACCATGTACTTTAGAATCTAAAGTACATGGTAAAGTACATCTAAAGTTTAGATCTTTCAGAGTTGATTGCTAGATGATGTTGCTGTAATTTCTGGTTTGAAATGCGTGTTTTTCCTGTACAACTTACCATGAACTTTAGAATGATCGAAGTCTCTGGTGGGCGCTTGGTATTGGAACTGGCAACGTTGGAGCCGCGAGCTGAGTCGGTCCAGGGAGTCCCTCTTGCCGACCGTCTCGGATTGTATCTGGCGGATGAGACCCTTCAGCTCGGTGTTGCGGGCTTCACTGAAGTTCATGCTGGATAGCTCGGCCTGGGAATAAATGGTTATGTTAAATCTTTTTCTTGACGTAGTTCGTAACGCGCTACGCTCGTAGTGGTTTCTCGCTTTGTAGAGGAAAACATATTTTCTCCAATGTGCTCGGAAATGTTCACCTTACTGTAGTAAAATTAGTACGTGAAGTTCGTCATTATTTACTAATACAAATTTAAAAAAATAAAAATCATTATTGTCGTGTTTTAGCGGACGACAAGTTGTACTTGTCGTCCGCATTGTTTTTTACATTTTAAACATTTCATTCGACTAAGAAATATCATTTCAAACAGCCAACCATCTGAACGGCAATCCCTTCAAACTATAGGATAGAGCGAGATAGTGAGATCAAAAACCTTGTTTGTCTCGTTATGTGTCATAGCTTGCATGACCACCGCGTCTGATCGTGTGAATACGGCTTCATATAATCATAGACAAAACAACTTTTTTTAAGGTTTAAGATTTTACAGTTGTGTGAAAGGAGCATATATTATTTAATACTGTCTTAAATAGTTTTAGACGAAAATTTATTTTTAAATATTATTTGAATGAACTTTGGCAGATGATTGGCAGTATAAGTAGTGCTCTATACTAAAAAACAATATTGTAAAGGGAACAAGGGAAGCTAATTCATAAATTCATGATATTTAATGCTAACCTAAATATGTAATTTATTTAATTTACTTTATTTCCTCGCACATTTGGAGAAAAGTGTTATATATGCCTCGGCGGGAATAGAAATTCATGGACTCGTCTTATATTTTCGGACTCAGCTGCGCTTCGTCCGAAAAAATCGCTCGTCCACGAATTTATCTTTCCCGTCCTCTGCAATAATGTACTATTAAGGTACAGCCCTTGTATAATAAAGCAATATACGGCCTCCTATAGTACAGTACGCGAACAGTTTTGAGCTTCGATAACTCACAAGTGCGATTTTCTTTTTTAGTTAGAGAATATGATATGATACTTATAGTAAAAAATATTTTGTAACAGTTTTTGACGTCGCGCTAGGTATTATATAGATATTTGTTAATAACAACAATAAAAGATTATACAAGATATATTTTCCTTCACCATACTATTGCATTCATCTACTTCAACATCATCTGTCATTTTATAACAGTTTGGTCAATAGATTATGTGAGCATAATCGAAAACAATTTGTCAAAATATAAGTGACCTTGAATTCTTAACGAATTACAAATGGCTAAGACGACATATGCTCTTGACAAAGCGTTATAAAATGTGAAGTTATGTTGCAATAGTAAAAAGCGATAGCCTGGTGGTGAAAAATAAAACTTACATAAACTTTTCTATGTGTTGCAAACAAATACATGTATTATACCTATACCTAGCGCGATGCTATCAATTGTTAGAAAATATTTATTACTAGCTTTTGCCCGCGGCTTCGCTCGCGTTAAATTCGGGGTAACACGGTTCCCCTTTGCCCCCCGTAATGCTCCATACAAACTTCCACCCCCCATTTTAGGGAAGTGGGGGGTTAGAAAGAGACAGAAGTAGCCTATGTCACTCTTCATCCCTTCAACTATCTCCACTTAAAAAATCACGTCAATTCGTCGCCCCGTTTTGCCGTGAAAGACGGACAAACAAACAAACAAACAAACAAACACAAACACTTTCCCATTTATAATATTAGTATGGATTATTAGTATTAACGTATTCTAACAGGTCACAAAATAAAATCGGACTTGTGATTTATGTCATTTTCATAGGTTAAAAAGGCGTTCCCGTACTCCACTACTAGCCCAGTCGGTAGTGACCCTGCCTACGAAGCAGGAGCTCCCAGGTTCGAATCCTGGTCAGGGCATTTATGTGTGTGTTAATCACAGATATTTGTACCTGAGTTATGGATTTTTCCTATGTATTTAAGTATTTATCTATATCTATTATATATATCGTCGTCTAGTACCCACAACACCAGCCTTATTGAGCTTACTGTGCACTGTGGGACTAGGTCGATTTGTGTAAGATGGTCGTATAATATTTTTTATTTTATTTAATATCGTTATCATATGAGCTGAAAGGACGACTTTAAAGATTTTGGTCGATTTTTCGACCTGTAGTGTGCACACACACTCCTACGTAACCTTTACTATATATAAACTCATTATAATTAGTTAACAGTTGTTTCCTTCAACACCCAACATCACATAGCGATCCTATTATACGGTTGTTCTCAGTAATACGGTTCATAATACCTGTAGTTTATCCAACTGCGCCTGCTGCCTGCCTATGTTCTCCTGGTCCTTGTTGAACTGTGCGCTGCTCGTTTTGAACTCCTTCTCTAAAGTCTTGAGCCTGTCTTCTGCGTAATTCTTAAGTTCCATAAAGTTTCAATTGAAGGATACCCAACCCTATTTCTCAGTAATACGGTTCATAATACCTGTAGTTTATCCAACTGCGCCTGCTGCCTGCCTATGTTCTCCTGGTCCTTGTTGAACTGTGCGCTGCTCGTTTTGAACTCCTTCTCTAAAGTCTTGAGCCTGTCTTCTGCGTAATTCTTAAGTTCCATAAAGTTTCAATTGAAGGATACCCAACCCTATTTCTCAGTAATACGGTTCATAATACCTGTAGTTTATCCAACTGCGCCTGCTGCCTGCCTATGTTCTCCTGGTCCTTGTTGAACTGTGCGCTGCTCGTTTTGAACTCCTTCTCTAAAGTCTTGCCTGTCTTCTGCGTAATTCTTAAGTTCCATAAATTTTAAATTAAAGGATACCCAACCCTATTTCTCAGTAATACGGTTCATAATACCTGTAGTTTATCCAACTGCGCCTGCTGCCTGCCTATGTTCTCCTGGTCCTTGTTGAACTGTGCGCTGCTCGTTTTGAACTCCTTCTCTAAAGTCTTGCCTGTCTTCTGCGTAATTCTTAAGTTCCATAAAGTTTAAATTGAAGGATACCCAACCCTATTTCTCAGTAATACGGTTCATAATACCTGTAGTTTATCCAACTGCGCCTGCTGCCTGCCTATGTTCTCCTGGTCCTTGTTGAACTGTGCGCTGCTCGTTTTGAACTCCTTCTCTAAAGTCTTGAGCCTGTCTTCTGCGTAATTCTTAAGTTCCATAAAGTTTAAATTGAAGGATACCCAACCCTATTTCTCAGTAATACGGTTCATAATACCTGTAGTTTATCCAACTGCGCCTGCTGCCTGCCTATGTTCTCCTGGTCCTTGTTGAACTGTGTGCTGCTCGTTTTGAACTCCTTCTCTAAAGTCTTGAGCCTGTCTTCTGCGTGTTTCTTCTCCATTTGCGCTTGAGATATGGACGTGGATGCTTCGGACGCTTCCGCTTTGGCCGCTGTGAACATAATATTTAATATAACAGTTAAATATATTTTTTTGTTGTTACATTTTCGTAACGTATAACTCAATCTTTAGGCCATTAGAACACAACCCTGGACCCTAAGTTTCCACTGTTTTTTTCAATCAGAACAATCAAGTACCAAGGCACATTATTTGTGAATTTTAAAGGGTCACATAATAGAATTTTAAAGGGTAGAGATAAACGGAGAATCGATTGCATATGTTCATGACTATCTGTACTTGGGCCAATTAGTTTCCTTCCATGCGCGCCAGGAATAAGGAAGTCGAAAGACGGACTGAAAACGCCTGGAAGAGCTATTGGTCCATGAAACATCTAATGAAAGGTGGCCTCCCTCTATCACTTAAGCGGAGACTCATGGAAGCTCAAGCTCACTAGACTTGGTTTTTGACATTATCTCAAAAGTCCAAACTCAGATTCGTCAACAAACTATGGAGCCACAGACCACACAGACTACTCATCATTAAGCTTTTACAAGGATCACGAGGTCACCACACATAAGCACAATTTTATTCGTAAATTTCTACGATTCGAACAGCACATCTCAATAGTATTCTACACCATTTTGTAGTATAACAATCCAGGTTCACCCCTATAACTTGATTTTTGTGGATACTTGTAATTCACATGAGTAATGATCAAAAACGTTAACTCAAATGAAACAAGCGGTCGCGCTCTCATACTAAATTAGTACGGGAGCGCTGATGTGTGGTGACCTCGAATTGTACTTATGGTGGTCTAGTGGTTGAGGTTATATATGTATGAAGCGAAGCATATTAGGTGTAAAACTAATCGATCGCATCCGACACTACGCTGCGCTCCAAAACTCAAATATTTGACGTAACTCGCAAGGCAGCTAAGTTAAAGTTGGACTGGGCTGAACATGCCTCTCGCATGGCAAATAACTTGTGGGCTAAGATCGCCACTGAGTAGTGCCAACTCAACAGCTCAAATCGAGAACCCAGCAGACCTCGCCGGCGGTAGCGAGACGAGCTTGACTCCTTTTTGAAAAAATAGCCAGAGACTGCACAAGATCGGGATGAATGGAAAAAGTGGGGGAGGCCTTTGCCCAGCAGTGGGACAGTATAGGCTCACAATAATAATAAAAAAAAAATTACGTTACAGAGAGAGAGAGCGCGATAATAGGCAAGATGCAATATTTTTATCAACCGACTTCAAGATTTCGAAGGAGGAGGTTATCAATTCGTCGGTATCTTTGTTTTTGCTATTTTTTTTTTTTTTTTTTTTTTATGTATGTTCACCGATTATTCGAAGATGGCTGGACCGATTTGAAAAATTCTTTTTTCGTTTGAAAGAGTATACTTCACAGTTGGTCCCATTGTAACCAGGTCAGGATCTGATGATGGGATCCTGGAGAAATCGAGGGAACTCTTCAACTATTATAGGCACACCTATAGTGATTTGAGTATTTTTTACAGCAGCTCGAGCATTTGCTTTTGGAAAGGTGGATGTTTAGTGAAGTCGGTTCTTTTTTGTTCAAAATTATATTATTTTTGCTTTAATTTAAAAGAATTGCATAGACCACGAGTGTATTAAAAAATGAATATACTATAATTTATAGTAAAAAATTGCTCTTTTTTTATTTCAGGTTAAAGCACTAGCGTCATCTATCGGTTGCACCAGACACTAAATCCTAGTTTCTAATACTTTGTTCGTCGCTTAACGCTGACAGAATAACTCGACTCCGACTCGACAGATGGCGCTGCACGCTGTGGCACTTCGTACCGAAAACAGACGTATAGCCTGAAGGTTCGAGGAACGCGATTTTGTATAGGCATCAAGGATGATTAAGACATGGATTGACAATGCCTATACAAAATCGCGTTCAGGCTATACGTCTGTTTTCGGTGCACAGCGCCACAGCGCCATCTGTCGAGTCTGGAGTCGAGTTATTCTGTCAGCGTTAAGCGACGAACAAAGTATTAGAAACTAGGATTTAGTGTCTGGTGTGACTGATAGATGACGCTAGTGCTTTAACCTGAAAAGAGAACGCGATTTTGCATGGGTATTGTCTATCCATGTCTATATCATCCTTGGTAGAAGGTAAGGATGACAATCTCTATGGTGCAAAAGTGTCCGTCAAAAGGCGTTAAATTCCGTCATATGAGATTGTCATCTTTTACTATACCATCCATAGTTGTCAAAACAGGAGTGAAGTCACCAGACGATGATTGGTGGATTAAAATACGTTCCGTTTCACACTACTTCAAATCGTAATTATTGTTTGAAATTAGTATAAATTAAAGTAAAAACGTTTTAATAGCTATTATTTTATGTTTTTTCAACATTTTGATTACAAAATAATGGTAAATATTATAGCTGCATCTTCCCTATTACTTGTATGTAAAATAAGTCTGACATCACTTACCCATAAGCTGATCCTGTAGGGACTCAGAGGCGCCCTCGTTCCCCGTGCTGACCGATATGAAGGTGGCTTGCGCGGCCGCGAGAGCCGCTTCCGCGGCTTCGCTCGCCGCTCGGAGGCCCTCGAACGTAGATGACGCCTGTCAACAACGTACGTACAGTTAACAACCATAGTCTGGCCGGCCAACGAACGCAGTAGCAATGTACAGCGAACAAAAGTATGACAACACTAAGAATCAGTAAAAAAAGCAGCAATGATCATCAAATTTTATGTTTTTAATTTTAGTTGGTATTCCCGCCCCTTTCATTAGGTGACATTTACGGTGTGTAAAAAGGAGACGGATATATTTCGTCTGATCTGTCATCAACTGCAACAGATAATCTGGTTGAGGCAATTGACATATGCCTTAAAAATTAATTTAAATTTAATTGGGAACGTTGCAGGAGTTCTATCTCACTCGCGCTTAAGATGAGAGAGTGAAATGCACTAGAAACAAATTCAATGTGAATTGAAATGTTCGTAATGAAACTAATGAAATACGGTGTATCATCACAAAGGGTTGCCACATGTACGTATTTTGAATTTGCCGCGCGTTTCTACTGACAGAAATGGTTTGCCAGACTATATATGTCACAGGTCACAGTCGTTTATAAATTTTGTCCTATAGACAGAGCAGTGGCCTATTTAACCGTCGACCGTCCAGTGGCGCCCTCATTGGGGGGATTGTATTTCCTAATAAACGAATCGATTTCTGTATAATCCATCATGTTAAGTTGTAGTCCTACTGATTCCGCACCTTATGATCTATGTGATACAGTTTTATATTACTTACTTTTGGCTTCATCAACTAAACGGAACAAAGTGGCTACCATTTGCAGTTTAGGTAATGAAGTAAAAAATACGCAAAATTAAACTATGTGACAAAGGTCAAAAGTTGCGTAATCAGTAGGACTGCAACTTAACACTGAGGGATTATACATACATTGATTCGTTTATTAGGAAATACAATGCCCCCAATGAGGGCGCCACTGGACGATCGACACAGTCTTAATAAAGCTGTAAGTGACAATTTACAAGCGCAAGTCTCGTTCTAACCCTATGTATTAGAAAGAGACTATCGCTTGTAAATTGTCACTTGTAGCTTTATTTAATAGGCCACAGGAGCCCGTTTCTCAAAAACTTGTAACTTGTGAAACAAGCGGAAGTCGCCTTATAACAAAAGATGTCAATAGTAACACCCACCAGTATTACAACAATTACAAGTATCAAGCTTTAGACAAACTAAGTATGGTCGTTGTATAGGGACAAATTGGTAACGGAACAATTGAAAAATCCCACCAAGACCACGCATAATGGTGGGTTCCGTGCCTTCAATGGAATAAGAACCAAAGTAATAGCAAAAGGTCGTATCTGATGCCTATGGAAGAAGTTTTTTATTTTTTGATATGGCGGATCTTCTCTAATTTTTTCATATTTTTTGGACTTACGGTTCAAAAGTACAGGGGGGGGGGGGGCACAATTTTTGTGACTTTCGAAGCGATTATTTGTGAAAATATTAACTTATTCACAAAATGTTCAAAGTAACCTCAATGTTATTTTTAAAGACCTATCGATTGACCTGCAACATGTTGATATTTGGTAAAAAAAATATTAAAATTTATGGTTACATGTATGGAGCGCCCTCCCCTAAATATATTTTTCTGCTATTTAACTACATAAGTAAATAGCGGCATACAAAATACACCTAATGTCTAAATTTTATTAAGATATGTCTTATAGTTTCCGAGTAAAATGGCTGTTACATACGGACGGATGGACAGGCGGACATGACGAAACTATAAGGGTTCCGTTTTTGCCAATTTGGCTACGGAACCCTAAAAACGGACTAGGATAATCATACCTCGCTCAATATCTTCCTCTTATCGTTGAGAGCCTTCTCATCATCCTTCAGTGACCGCTCCATGACCCTGGCTTGCTTGGTCTGCGTGCTCACAGCTTCCTTGGCAGCCTTGTGCGCTGCTGAGGCCCCGGCTTCCGTCTTTTCTAGTCCGGTCAACTCTTTTTCTAAGGCTTTCAGGTTGTTGCCGGTTTGCTAAAGGCATGAATGAAATATTGATTCAAACTATTCAAAGGTACACACGCAGGTACAAAAATAAATGATAATGTTTTTACACTTTACCTACACGAAATTTCTGGTATCCAGGCAGCGTGAAAACGACAAGCATTATAAAATTAATTATATTTTAAATAGGCGGGGTCGACACCTGACGCGCCGCCTCGCGAGGAAGTTACCACGCGAGACAGCTCGGCTAGTGTGAACGTGCCTCGGCCGAGGCAAACGCACGCGCGGCTGCAATGCCTCGGGCGAGGCAGGTTTACACTAGCCGAGCCGCCTCGCGCGGCAATTTCCTCGCGAGGCGGTGCGTCAGGTGTGTCATCATTAGAGGGCGGAGTACCGGTGGCAAATTTCACACAAAAGGTATGGAGTCGTTTTTATAATTATTATTTTAGGCTTGAATAATAAAATTATTCATTTACCTAATGTTCTTAGTATGGTACCTACTCGTAAATTGGAAGTAAGTACTTAACATTTATTTTCATAAATCGATTTCAGGAACACCTAAATGTTATGTCGTAAATGTTTTGGGTTATTTTTCAATTTCTTTTAACAAAGTCACCATTCATCGATATAATATTTTTTACCATGTGCAACCTTTCTTTTCAAAAAGTTACTAATTTACAAATTTATGAGACATTTAGAAACTAATTATTTGTCATTGTCAATTTAGACAGCTGCTTTACATCTATATTATCTGAATTATTATTGCGTCGGCTAAATATTTAAAACCGAAAAATATCAAGATGAGAATAAGCCATGTGAAGCAACAATTCTGCGGATGATAGAACCGTACGAAAATCTTATATATAATGAAGAAGAATGTAGCATTCACTGTATTTCTTGCTCAGTGGATTTAAAGCAGTTGAAAAAATATAATGTCGAAAAACACGTTAACAGTAAACAACACCAAATTAACTGTGGAAACCAAAATGGCACCTTTGCCTATGATTTATGCGTTTTCCTTATAGCGTGTAACATCCCATGGAAAAGAGTTAACCATCCAGAATTTAAAAAGTTCTTTGGAAAATACTTAGATAAAGGCGTAAAACTTCCCGAAGAAAGTGTTTTGAGAAAATACTATCTTACCAGAATATACAATGCGACCGTCAAGCAAATACGAAATACATTTTTCGATTCCAATTTATGGCTTGCGGTGGATGAGACTCTTGATAATTTCGGTAATTGCGTAGTAAATGTAATTATAAAATCACTTGATGATGCTTTACAAAGGCCATATTTGTTAGCGTGTAAAGTCGTTAGTACTGTAAATGCGAACTCAATTGCAGCGGTGGTTGACGAAAGCTTGAATTTTTTGTGGGAGGATAATTTTACAGATAATATGAACAAATTTTTAATATTCTGTTCGGATAGCGCAGCGTACATGCTTGCTGCCGGCAAGATTTTGAAGAAAAGGTACACTAAAGTACGACACGTAACTTGTTTCGCTCATGGACTACACAGAGTCGCGGAGCAGATAAGATCTGAACATAAATTGGTCAATTCTTTAATATCTAATACCAAGAAGATTTTTTTTAAATCAATACACCGCGTCCGATTTTTCAGGGACCATGCGCAGAATGTGCCTTTACCGCCGGAACCCATTATCACTCGTTGGGGCACCTGGTTAAATGCAAGTTTTTACTACGATAGACATTTTGACGTGATTAAAAATGTTGTGATGCAATTGAACAGTAAAGAAGCTATTGCCATTAGAAAAGCCCAGAAGTTGTTTGAAAATGAAAATTTAAAAAACGAGTTAAGCTTTATAAAAAATTGTTACGAAATTATACCTGAATCGATAGAAAAATTAGAATGCACTAAAATTCCGATAGAAGAAAGTTTTCTGGTAATAGATATAATTAGGAGTATTTTAAGCCTCCAAGGAAGTGAAACCGTGCGAAATAAACTCGAATTGGTTCTAGATAGAAACCCAGATGCTGACGAATTAAGGAATATGATTACAATGGAAAATTATAAACAAGTCCTTAAACATGCAACCATGACATCGGTAGATATAGAGCGATCGTTTTCCACTCATAAATGGATCTTCAATAAATTAAGAAACCGATTCACTCCGAAAAACCAGGAACATGTGGCCATAGTTCATTCATATTATAACATGGATACGCACTTAAGTGTAGATTGTGAGGAGGACCTCGAACACATAATTCCAGTCCTCAATTGTAATTGAATGGTCTTGAAAATAATATATCGTTTGGCAGGTATAACTTCTTAGTCTAGTATTTAGTACCTAATGATAATGTTTTGATAAGAAAACATATTATTATGTATTATAGATATTAACAACATATTACATTATATTTGTATGCTCGTAAGATAATTTCTATAAGTTCCTAAAAATTATTATGCAAAATTAATCATTTATTCGTTATTTATTTAATCATAAGAATACTTAGGCGACTCCATACATTTAGTGTGAAATTTGCCACCGGTACTCCGCCCTCTAGTCATCATCCATGATCGCCATACCATCAGATGGTATGGCGTCATCGACGGATCTTGCAAACCCTATAATTAAATGTAGTAAAATCTTACATCTTCCAGCTTCTTGTGTAACTCGTTCATCTGTTTCTCCAACTCTTTAGAAGTTTCCTTGTTGCTCACAATCTCATCTTTCTTGGCTTGTATCTCGTCTTGCACTTCTGTCACTTTGTCTTGAGCTTCTTTTAGGTTTTTCTCGGCTGTAACATATCTGAAAAGAAAAAAAAAATCATATAATAGTACCTGAAAGGAGGATGCCCAGATTCATATGGACTCTGGCCTAAAAACCAATAATGACAAGCCATATGTCATTTGAAAGGTTTTTTCATATTCTAAAACTTTTTGTATGGCGGGAAATCTTAAATCGCTGTGTGAAACAAGTTATGGCAAAATAAAAACATAGTTTGGTACCTTGGTGCAGGAAGACACGGAGTATTTATTCCTCCAGCTGGGCACTTAACACAGCTCATAATTGATGAACCTTTTGCTTAAAGAATAGTAGTCATTGTTTTATGGTATATCAATCGATATTTAGTTGTTTTCTTATGTGTATTTATGTAAAAACGTTTAAAAACCGTTGTATAGAACTTAAACCCTAGATATATCAGTAAAAATTTCTTATTGAGGGCATGTTTTTATTTTGCCATAACTTGTTTCACACAGCGATTTAAGATTTCCCGCCATACAAAAAGTTTTAGAATATGAAAAAACCTTTCAAATGACATATCGCTTGTCCTTATTGGTCAATAGGCCAATTTGACCACCCTCCTTTAATTGTGAAAAAAAGAGATATGTCTGCCAAAAAACGTAAATTCCGTGTGATTTATTCTTCATTTTGACATTTGTGTTTATTAGGAAAATACAAAATTTAACAAAGGTTAATAGATACCGGAAACCAAATTTGAATAGGCGGGGCCACACCTGACGCACCGCCTCGCGAGGAAATTGCCGCGCGAGGCAGCTCGGCTAGTGTGGCCGTGTCTCGGCCGAGGCAAACGCACGCGCGACCGCAATGCCTAGGGCGAGGCACGTCCACAATAGCCGAGCCGCCTCGCGCGGCACATTCCTCGCGAAGCGGTGCCTCAGGTGAAGACAGCCTAAAGGTTTCTCTGTTTTCGTTTTTTCATGTTTAGAGTTTCATGTAGAGATGAACAAAAATTTATAAAACCCCTTCTAAGAATTGCGTATTTTTTTTAAAGAAGCTTATCAGATCCGCAGGCTAACAAACCTGTAGCCAATATAGAGCCTGTAGGTCCCTAACCGCCTGGAACACCTGGAACTGCATCGCTCGATCTGCAGCTCCTGAATATTACTCTGTTTTATTCGAGTCATAACCCGTAGGCAACATTATAGCCTACTAACATTCTCCAGCACCCTAACCACCTGGAAGACCTGGAACTGCATCGCTCGACCTGCAACTTCTGGAGCTACTTCAATGGTATTGGAGCCATACAACCCTGTAGGCAACATTATAGCCTACTAACATTCTCCAGCGCCCTAACCACCTGGAAGTTCTGGAACTGCATCGCTCGACCTTCAACTTCTGGAGCTACTTCAATGGTATTGGAGCCATACAAACCTGTAGGCAACATATAGCCTGCTAACATTCTCCAGCACCCTAACCACCTGGTAGACCTGGAACTGCATTGCTCGACCTGCAACTTCTGGAGCTACTTCAATGGTATTGGTGCCATACAAACCTGTAGGCAACATATAGCCTGCTGACATTCTCCAGCTCCCTGACCACCTTCTGGTACTCCTGGAACTGCGAGCGCTCGTCCTGTAGCTTCTGGAGTTTGGGTGCGATGTCCTCTTTAATAATCTGTAAAAATATATGAATGATTTAAAAATAGAGATAAGCAATCTTATATTACGAAAGGAATGTTACATAGTCCTCCTAGCGTTAGTCCCAGCTTTTCGCCAAGGCTCAATGGGCCTAGGTTCCGCTCGGCAGCCTAATCCCATCTCTGATTAAGCGGGCCCACACCTGGCGCAACGCCTCGCGAGGCAACGGTACGTCAGGTGAGGATCCGGCTATTCAAATCCTGGTAAGGGCATTTATTTGTGTTCATCATCATCTAATGCCCACGAGACAAGCCTTATGAAGCTTAAATCTGGATAATTCCATACAATTTACTATTCGAAATATCCGGATTGCAAGCCCTATGTGGGTCTAAGTCGATTTGTATAATATTGTCCAAAATATTTATTTAATTAAGAACAAATTTTGAGGAAGGTTGTTTACATCATTGAGTTCTCTTAGCTTGGCGTCTTTCTTTTCTATGGTCTTCTGGGCGGCTTGCTTCTTGGCTTCGTACATGCGGGTACCGGCCGCCTCTTCTACCATTGACAATATCTGTAACAGAGCATTAACTTAGACGACATGTAAAGAAGGCTTTTAATTCAATGTGTTTTTATTTAATTTAATAAAATTGCCATGTTACAATACAAGTAGTATAAATATTAATTATAAATGAAGTATGGATGTAATTACTTTAGAACTGGTACAGCTTGGTATTATTTATTAATAGGTGTGTTTACACTTGACGCACTGCCTCGCGAGGCAGCTCGGCTAGTGTGGATACTGTGGACGTGCCTGGGTCGAGGCAAACGCACGCGCGGCCGCAATGCCTCGGGCGAGGCACGTCCACATCAGCCGAGCCGCCTCGCGAGGAAATTGCCGCGCGAGGTGCGTCAGGTTGTAGGTCCTGGCTTGTCAGTTTTCTATGGGATGCCAGCTCCGCCCCCATATTGAATTGGCTGTTGATCAGTCTGTTAATAGGGAAGATGTAGATATCATATTTACCATTATTTTGTAATCAAAGTGTTGAAAAATCATAAAATAATAGCTATTGAAACGGTTTAGTTTATACTAATTTCAAATAATAATTAGGATTTGAAGTAATGTGAAACGGAACGTGTTTTAATCCACCAATCAGCGTCTGGTGACGCTCCTGTTATGACAACTAATGGGGTTGGCAACTTTCTATCGGATTTGGCTTAAAAGGCTAGCATCCAGGTCAAAAAATTTAAAAAACAACAAGAATTTGACACTGTGAACGAACAAATGAGTGACACACATGAGTGACGTCACAGAAACTGTAGATCCGTTTAGGCGCGAAAATTTAATTTGACAGTTTGTAACAGCAATATTTGACTATAAATCATAGTATTTTCATTTTTTAATACACTCATGGTCTATTCTACGTGCAATTCTTTCAAATGAAAGCATAAATGAAAATATTGCATCTTGCCTATTGTGTGTATTGCAACCCACCCTCAGTGTATCATACCTCAGGTGGTTTCATGTTGAGCACTTTAGTGATGCGTCCCTGCATGATCAGAAAATGTGGGTTGTTGACATTGAGCTGCACGGAGCAGAACAGGTCGCTGACTCGCTTGTTCTGGACATTGATGCCGTTGATCAGGTACTTGTTCTTGCCACCCATTACCACCTGGAAAATCAGAGGTTACAATGGTAAAAGGCTTGTCTTATTCATGGTATACTTGGTATTTATCTATTAGGTAGTACTGTAACAACAATTCCTTTTGTTTATTAGTGTTTGTTTGCGAATTCAGTTTGTTTCAGAAAGGATATGAAGAACTGTAGATGTTATGAAAGTAATCAATTATTAGAATATAACATACTATGCTTTGCGTAGATCTGAGAGATTTGTATAAGATTGTACCCTAAATACTTTTTTATTTACATAATGATTTGTAACAAATTATTGTGGATTATAATAACAGCAATGAAATAAATAATAATAAAAAAATGTTTTTGGGACAATCTTACACAAATCGACCTAGTCCCATGGTAAGCTCAATAAGGCTTGTGTTGTAGGTACTAGGCAACAATATATATAATATATTGATATAGATAAATACTGAAATACATAGAAAACATCTCATATTGATATAAGTATTTGTATGTATGTATATTATTATATGTGTAGTAGTTTAACATGTATGTATCTTATGTATTCTAGTTTATATATTTTATGTGTATGAATAGGGTAATAGAATAAATTTTCGAATCTTTTTCACTAGATGCACCGCCTACAATCTTTTCTGTTTTGCCCTTAAGTTGACTTGTAGAGAATGCCTTATGGCATTAAGTCCGCCTTTTATATCAACACACAAATAAATGCCCTTACCAGGATTTAAGCCCGGGACCTTTTGCTTTGTAGGCAGGGCCACTACCAACTGGGCTAGGAGGCCATTAAATTAATTAATAAACAAGCTTTAAGTTTTTGCCTTTAAATGGTAATGTTGTAGCATTATTTAACTGAGCACAACATACAAGTCCATGTAATTGCACCAGAGTCCATGTAAGTCCGTGAAATTGCAGTCATTTAGTAACTGAACCAGAACTAACCTGCCGAGTGACAGTAATTTCGTCATGGTTCTCATACCCGATGGGGCATTGGTTCCTGTCTCGGTTATCAAATGTGATGCTGACAGTAGCCTTGGTGATGCCTGCTTGTCCATGTTTGTAGATTAACTCTTGAAGGCTTCCAGCTCGCACCTGTTACATGAAAGGATTTGTAAAAATAAAAGATGTTCATCATGTTCAATATTTAATAAATCATCGCAACATCTTTTGTTCTGGCTGTGATATGGGGAATGCTCCTAGTTTTAATTTTTTAAGGTGAAGACCGGGAATTCTCAATTTCAGTACTAATTTTGCATGGAAAATGAGTACCGGGAGCAAAACCTTGCTGTGACGAACACAGATGGCTGTAGTTAGCAAAACAAAGAGCTAGTAAAGCACTAAAGTGAATACTTACGTTGGATAAATTAGTAATTCCAAGAACAAAACAAATAGAATCCAAGATGTTCGATTTCCCGGTACCGTTTAGGCCCGTAATAGCGTTGAATTCAGGGTCGAAACCGGTGATCTCAACACGGTTTCCGTAGGACTTGAATCCGTCCAACACTATAGATTTGATGTACATTTTGCTGTTAACATATGCATCGAACTACAAATCACATTCAATCTAGCATAGTATTCTATAAACAAGAGAAAACACGAACGGGATCCCTCCAAAGCGGGAATCGAGAACCGTTGGTGTTTGACGATTTTGACAAATTGAATTGACAATGACACTAGACAGATAGTTTGTTTTTTATATAATGCGTTTCGTTAACACGTCATGTTTGCAAATGAATAACAAAATGTCTGTTAATTTAATTTAGGCTTTGTTTTTACAACACATTCAAATATTTTTTTTATGCTCGCATATCTTTCGTGAACCTAAGAGTATTTAACACCATTTTATGCCTTGAATTTTCTAATAATCAGAGCTAATAATGCTGCTGCTGCTGAATCAGTATAGTCCAGGGTCACACAGCCTGTAATGAAAGACGAAAAAACTAAAAGCCAATAAAAAACCGTTAACACGAAACGAATCGACCAACAAAAAAAAACAATAGCGCACTGAAAAGAAAAAAATAATAATTTGGTCTTCAATAATTCAAGAGCATACCTACCCTACAATTACAATTATAATCTATTTCTATACACTTTCTATATACCTAATACAATCGCTAGGCTTATATCAATTTAATTACATCTAGAAAGTATGAACTATATACATACTTCTGAAATCAATCACACAAATCTGCGTATTTATATATTTACAATCAGTTATTTTTGGAGTCGGTGCCAGCCTTGAAGAGTTGAACGCAAGACATTCCAAAACTGCAACCTCCGCCAAGCGCCCAATACAAGGCGGCGCTGCTTACGTGCGGGCGGAGCGAGGGGAGAGGCACGCCGTGGAGTGCGCGACCCGAAGGCGGGCAGACGCGTGAGGGCAGACATCATTGACGGTCGTGTCAAAATATTGAATTTTCAATGCGCAAATCTTACTTGGTCAGGCTAATGGATGAGTAATCTTAAGACGTTTATCTATTTCGTGTATTAGGTACTACCTTTTCCATTCATATTTGTATTGTAAATACCTGTTTATGATTGATATAATAGTCGCTTTATGTTGTTTGTGTTTATGAGTAGTTGTCTAATAATGTTTTTTGAAGATCAGATTTGCTACTTATGAATTGACGTATAAATAAACTACAACGTTTCGTACGAATAGATTTATTTCTATTACGGGACTGAATCTGTTGGTGCGTGATTTGAAAGCTGTGTAAATACTTAACCTACCTAATTAAAATTTGTGTTGCGTTCAACTCTTCACTAAGGTGCTCAAGTTTGTTTGAGGCTGGCACCGACTCCAAAAATAACTGATTGTAAATATATAAATACGCAGATTTGTGTGATTGATTTCAGAAGTATGTATATAGTTCATACTTTCTAGATGTAATTAAATTGATATAAGCCTAGCGATTGTATTAGGTATATAGAAAGTGTATAGAAATAGATTATAATTGTAATTGTAGGGTAGGTATGCTCTTGAATTATTGAAGACCAAATTATTATTTTTTTCTTTTCAGTGCGCTATTGTTTTTTTTTGTTGGTCGATTCGTTTCGTGTTAACGGTTTTTTATTGGCTTTTAGTTTTTTTTCGGCGGTTCAATTTTTTTGTTAAAAAGTTTTTATTTCATAATTTTCTGTGGCTATAATTTATAAAAAATATTACATGCTTAATTTTTGATTACTTTTAAAATAGCTACCTACCTTGCTTTAGCTATTAACTGTTATATTAATAATCCTACTTTAACTATATTTTGTTCTGTAATATAAATACTTAAAAAAGAACAGGCTTTATATACCAACATGGGTAGGCCTACAAAAAATTCTGCTCGAATGAGAAAAAGATATTTAGAAGAATCTAATAATGAGAAAAAAAAAGGATGGAAGCAAATAGAAAAAAGAGACTGGCAGGTCTAAAACTCATTGTCAAAACTCGTGAGGTTTTTTTTGTAAAAACTCTGCTTTAAAATCTGTGAGTGAACAATAAATTACCCCTATTTTCCCACCCTTAGGGTAAGATTTTTATCCAAAAACTCGGACTACTCTGTAAAAAGTTATGCGTGGTCATACGTTACAATCGGTGAGTGAAAAATAAATCATCCCCTATTTTCCTACCATTAAGGTTGGAATTTTTTTTCCAAATTTATATGGGACCAATTTCGAGGTATACCCTTTCCAATAAAAAAATAATTATCAAAATCGAACTACTCTGTAAAAAGTTATGCGTGGTCATACGTTACAATCGGTGAGTGAAAAATCATTCATCCCCTATTTTCCTACCCTTAAGGTTGGAATTTTTGTTTCAAATTTATATGGGACCAATTTGGGGGTATACCCTTTCCAATAAAAAAATAATTATCAAAATCGAACTACTCTGTAAAAAGTTATGCGTGATCATACATAAAAAAAAAAAAAAAAACATACGCGTCGACTTGAGAACCTCCTCCGTTTTTTTCGTCGGTTAATAAAACAAAACGTCAACGTCTTTTGCCGCTACATTCTATACCTTGTTTTGCATAAATAATATTAGAATTTACTGAAGTACTACTAATTACGCTACTTCTTACTTGTTTTCAGTGTGGCTAAATTATGACTAAAGTGTAAAAGTTAGGTGAATACGGCGTTAATACTGCCGGCGTCATGACTTCAATTATCAAGTTACACTGCCTTTCCGGGGCTGGAGATGAGACTCCACCGTGCTATGTGCTGCAGGTGGACGAGTTTAAGTTCCTACTTGACTGTGGATGGGACGAGAAGTTCGATATGGAGTTCATAAAAGAGCTCAAGAGGTAAGTTTGAGGTTATGTTTTGGTTGTATTTTGACTGAGTTCTTGTCTTCATCATTCTCAGCTTATACATTTCAATCGTTACAATATCAAAGTTACTCTGCGTCTGTAGGAAACACCTTAGACAACCCTATACGTGATCCCTGGGTGGTGCTAAAAGAGTAACAAACTTGGCAGCTGCACCGTCCCATCTGGACCTGGTAGCACTCACTGGATTTTCTTTATCATCTGCTTTCCCACTACTGCTACCCCAGGGAAGAAATGCCTATCTATATCCAGTGACAAGTTGCCATATGATAAATAAAAGCTTACACATTTGCCTGTGCTAGGCAAAGGCCTCTTCATGTACAAGAGAAGTTGGTCTACATTTTACTTATCTTATATAAGTCATATATTAACTTAAGTGCTAAAACACCAGAGACATGACCTATTTAGTAATTGTACGACGATATCAATGTCGATATTGATGTAGAATGGTACATACCGTTCTAGTAACAAAATAAGGTTGATTTTTTTATTTATTTTTTCTCGCATTTTGTAAGTTTTGGTTGTCACACAACAATATAGGCAAATTATTTGCCAATTTACTACATTAATCTTGCTAAATGGAGAATCTAATTGAAAATACCATATAGATTTCAATTTATCCTTACTTAAGGTACTTACTAAGTATTTGTTTTACTATATTTCAGACATGTAAACAGCATAGACGCAGTCCTCCTTTCACATTCAGACCCACTGCACCTCGGTGCCCTCCCATACGCAGTGGGTAAACTGGGTCTGAACTGCCCCATCTACGCCACGCTGCCGGTGTACAAGATGGGACAGATGTTCATGTATGACCTGTACCAGTCACATAGGAATGTGTCGGACTTTGATCTGTTTACGTTGGATGATGTGGATGCCGCGTTTGACAGTATTGTGCAGTTGAAGTATAATCAAAGTGTTGATATGAAGGGTGAGTGCTGATGTATGGCTCTGCCATGTCACCAAAAGAGCTGATGTCTGTTTTGGTCAAAAACATAAAAACAAAACCGGCCAAGTGCGTGTCGGACCACGCATAGGAGGGTTCCGTACCTTCAATGTAATAAGAACCGAACTAATGCCAAAAGGTCGTATCTGATGCCTATGGAAGAAGTTTTTTGGAGATAACTCAAAAATGGTTGAACCGATAATGTTCAAAATAATTTTCGTAGAAAGTATATGATAAGGCACATCGCCTCAATTTTTTTCATATTTTTTGGACTTACGGTTCAAAAGTTACAGGGGGGACACAATTTTTCTGATTTTCGAAGCGATTATTTCAGAAAATATTCACTTAATCACAAAATGGTCAAAGAAACCTCAATGTTATTTTTAAAGACCTATCGATTGATGTGTCACATGTTGATATTTGGTTAAAAATAATTTTTTGATCATTTATTTACATGTATGGAGCGCCCCCCTAAAAATTTTTTTTTTTCAAATTTAACTCCAACTAAGTAGCGGCATACAAAATACACCTTATGTGTAAATTTTATTCAGATACGTCGTATAGTTTCCGAGTAAAATGGCTGTGACATACGGACGGACAGACAGACAGACATGACGAATCCATAAGGGTTCCGTTTTTTGCCATTTGGCTACGGAACCCTAAAAAGCAGAATGACAATGTAGATAGTTTTAGTCTTTAGAAAAAATGTGACTCGGTAATTGAGATGACAACCTTGTTGGGAAGTGGGATTAATTTGTCTAAGGCGGATTCACACTGCTGCGATTTCCGCATGTGGCGACGGTGTGCAAACGAGATAGCGCTATGCATGTCTATAGCGCTGTCACGCTTGCACACATTCGTTGCATGCGGTTGCGGCGCCAGTGTCATAAATCATAATCCAATCTTCAAATACTCTTGTGTCTACTTTGTCCTTATTTTAGATCTTTCTACTTTACATCAATCCAATCTGTTTGCAAATGTTGATAAACACTTAAGTTTAATGAAAAAAAAAAAAAAAAAGCCTTTTATTTCTTGGGAAAAAAATATGAATATAAACTTTGCAAACTTAGGGCCGGTTGCACCAAACTGTCTGTTAACGTCAACGTCATCGTAAAAAAAATCTTGTATGAAAAGTTTGACAGTTTTCTATGGGATGACAGCTCCGTCGCCATATTTAACGTTGATCAGTTCGTCAGTTATGCGTGGTGCAACCCACCCTTAGCCTAGGATATTGATCCTAAATTTGTAAGGGTAAAAAAATCACACCAGAACCTTCTTACGAGGTATAGGCCTCTTCCAGAATCTTCCACCTCTCTCGATCTTGGGCCCCGCCTAGGGTTGCCAACTGTGATTCAGAGATTCGCGGTACATTTACGATCGCATTGCGGGACCAGGCTTAAAACCGCGGGGATACCTACACACGCGGCCTCACTCTCACTAAATGCATATAATCATTTAATTTTAAATGAACAACATTTTAACAATCAAATTCGTATCCTATCCTATTATAACAAAGTAGGTAAGTAGCTAATAAGTACTGTCGAGCTAATAAGTATATTCAAGTAAAATTACACGCTTTAAAATTTTTGTAACATGCAAATCAACGCTCGTTTTGGTGCTGATAATCTAGTCTAGTCTGAAAACGGTTGGCAACCCTAGCCCCGCCACTTTAACTATGTTGTCAGCCCTATAGCATCAAAATGAAAATATTATGGAAACATTAATGGAATTATAAACTACCAATTACAACCCAGGGCTTGAAGCCATGCCTAAAAAATGCATGTCTTGTTAAGAAAATTATGAGAGAGACAGCAAAAATCTGTTTACTTGATGGGTGACTTTAACGCACACCCACGTGAACTTTTTTATATCGAACTTATGAGTTATTGTGAAGAGCAGGACTGGTGCTGTGTCGACGTTAAGATGCTAGGTGTTCTATCGGATACCTATACCTATATTAGCGAGGCGCACGGTTGTAGGCGCTGGTTGGATCACTTTATTGTGACTCAATCTGCATTACAGACTGTGCAACTTGTTTACGTTGATTACAATGTCACGTGGTCTGACCACTACCCTATTGTACTCACGTTTGATTTAAATTTAATTACGCCAAGATTAAATACGAAAATTGGTGCTTTGAAACAGTCGGTACTATGGGGTGAAAGAACGGGAAAACAAGTTTTGGATTACACTGACGAATGTAACAAACGTTTGAAATTTGTTGATTTTCCTTTAGAATTTAGAATTTGTGCCGATAGATATTGTAACATAACTAGCCATAAAGATACTGTTAAATCAATGTACAATGACGTAGTGTCTGTTCTCAAAGGAGCTGCATCCGTTACTAGGCAAGCTAGAAAGCCCAAAAGCAGAAACAGGGTAGTGGGATGGAACAGGCATGTCGGTGAAGCGCATAGGGTGGCAAGAGCGAAATTTCACGAGTGGATTTTACATGAAAAGCCTAATAACGGAATTTTCTTTGATGAGATGTGCGAGAGCCGAAAAATATTTAAATCAAGGTTAAAATGGTGCCAAGATCACCAGCATCAGATCAAAATGGATATAATTGCCTCCTGTCACTCAAATAAAGATTTCCGAACTTTCTGGAAGGCTACGAACAGTTTGAAATCTCGCGCTGGTCTCCCAGTCAGTGTTAACGGTATAAGCAACGCGAGGGACATTGCTAATCTTTTTAAAGACCATTTTGTTGTTAAGCCGCATTTGCACTTACAGGCGGGGGAGAGGAGCAATGCTGAGACTGATATAACGTGCCCGGTGTTCACGGCCAGGGAGGTGGATAAGGCTATCAAGTCCATGTCGCGCGGTAAATCACCGGGGCACGACGGTCTCAGCATTGAACATCTTCAGCACGCCGGCCCCCACTTAGCTAGAGTGTTAGCAATGTTCTTCAACCTTTGTGTGAGGCATTCTTATCTACCTGATGATTTGATGCGAACGATTGTTGTGCCCATAGTTAAGAATAGGACCTATCCGATGTAAACAACTATAGGCCGATATCACTCGCTACAATAATAGCCAAAGTATTTGACAGTGTGCTTAATACACGATTAAGCAACTATGTGCGTTTAAGTCATAATCAATTCGGATTTAGACCAGGACTATCCACAGAAAGTGCGATATTGTGTCTTAAGCACACGGTCAAATATTATGTGGACAGGAATTCGCCGATTTACGCCTGCTTTCTCGATCTATCTAGGGCTTTTGACTTGGTTTCCTACGAGATTTTATGGAAGAAGCTTGAAAGCATTAAACTTCCCTCAGGGCTGATCAACATCTTAAGGTACTGGTATGGAAGCCAGGTCAATAGTGTTAGATGGGCGGATGCCTTCTCAGATTCGTATAGGCTGGAATGTGGCGTAAGACAGGGGGGTCTTAGCTCACCTACGCTATTCAACCTTTACATAAATGAGCTCTTGGATGGGCTTGGAAGAATGCATGTCGGCTGTCATATTGACGACGTATGTCTTAATAATATCAGTTATGCGGACGATATGGTTCTTCTAAGTGCATCCGTGGGCGGCTTACGCAAATTATTAAAAATATGCGAGTCTTATGCCGAAACCCATGGTTTGAAGTACAATGCGACTAAAAGCCAGTATATGGTGTTTGAGGTTGGACGTGGCAGAACAGCTGAAGTGACACCCATTAAACTTAATGGAGCAATCCTTGAAAGGGTGGAGTCATTTAAATATTTAGGGCACGTCGTCACGTCGGACCTCAAAGACGATAAAGATATAGAACGGGAGCGGAGGGCCCTGTCGGTCCGGGCCAATATGATAGCTCGTAAGTTTGCACGCTCTACTAGGGAGGTGAAACTTACGTTATTTCGAGCTTACTGTACATCCCTGTACTCGTGCAGCTTGTGGCGTGATTACACGAAACGGGCCTACGGGGCCCTCCGCGTCCAGTTCAATAACGCGTTCCGGGTGATGATGGGGCTGCCGCGCTTCTGCAGCGCATCAGGGATGTTTGCAGAAGCTAGAGTAGATTGCTTTTATGCAACCATGCGCAAGAGGGCTGCATCCCTGGTGCGTCGGGTGCGTGCCAGCCCCAACACCATCCTGAGGATGATAGGGGACAGGTTGGACTGCCCCTACTTGCTTCACTGCAGGCGGTTACATGCACCGTACTCAGTGAACGGAAAGAAAAATAAATAAATAATAATAATAATAAATAATAAATAAAATGAATAAATAATAATATTATTATTATCTTTATTTATTTTTTGTCTCAGGTTAGTTTTTATAATATTTTTACAAAATAAAATATAAAAATACATCTAAAACATACAAAAACATTATAAAAACCTAACCTAGGGTGCCGCCGGCAGCGGAGCAAGGCCCAGGCTGCCGGTGGTTAGGGCCGCAGAGTGAGGAACCGTCGGACTATGCGCGCCGTGTCCAAGATTACCGCCTTCTGAATCTGACCCTTAATCCAACCACAACCCCGTAGCGAAAGTCTCTCAAGATGTTGGTCGAGACTCTTCGCTATGAGACCGTTCGCAGAGACAACTATCGGCACAATGATCGCCGAATCGACCTCCCACATGGCGGTTACCTCGTGAGCCAAGTCTAGGTACTTGCTGGACTTGTCCTTCTCGGCCTTCACGAGGTTCTCGTCACATGGGACGGTGATGTCGACGAGCATGGCCCGGCGTTGCGGTCGATCTATTACCACGATATCAGGCCTATTGGCTACAATAGTCCTGTCCGTGATAATAGATCGATCCCAATAGAGCGTGGCACGACCATTTTCGAGAACTGGCGCAGGTGTGTACTTGTAGTACGGCACTTCGTGGTCCACAAGACCGTATAGGAGAGCAAGCTGCTGGTGTATAATCCTGGCTACGAGGTTATGTCTGTGCAAGTACTCGCCGTTAGCAAGATGAGAACAACCGGAGATGATATGCCTGAGTGACTCTCCGGGACGGCGGCATGCCCGACAAATGTCGACCGTACCGTCCTTCAGGATATATTTCCGGTAGTTATTCGTCATGATAACTTCGTCCGCAATTGCACAGGCAAAACCTTCGGTTTCTCCGAAGAGGTCCCCGAATCGTAACCAGTTCACCGACGCGAGCAGGTCTACGTCGGGTCCCGTGAGGGCCCTGTAGAACCGCCCGTGTAGCTCCTTGCTCTTCCATACCGCCCTGCGATCCTCGGTGCTTAGCACCACAGGTTTGCGCCAGTTCTTGTTTGCCAAGGAGAGCGGCGTGAGACCCTTATCTACAGCCACCACATCACGATGCATCTCACACTCGTTGTTAAGGAAATAATTCCTGAGATTGTACACCTCACGGTTGTGGAGATTTTTGGCGTTTAAAAAGCCGCGACCTCCACACTTCCGTGGGATGTACAATCTCATAACAGACGAGCGTGGGTGAAGCATACGGTGTGTGGTGAGCAATAGACGGACTCTCCGATCCAGGGCATCCAGCTCGGTCTGTGTCCACCTTAGTATGCCAAAGGAGTATGTGAGTAGGGGCATTACCCAGGCATTGAAGGCGCGCACCTTGTTGCCACCTGACAGAAGACTATTAAGTACTTTTGTCAGCCGACCAAAGAAGCGCTCCTTCAACGCCTGTTTAATACCCACATCCTCAATGCCCAAAGACTGTGACATACCAAGGTATTTGTAGGTTTCTGATTCAGAGATAGATCTGAACGTCATTGTCTCAGAAAGCTGTATATTTGTTGAATTTACTACTTTCCCCCGCTGTACATGCATAACCGCACATTTATCAACACCAAACTCCATCTTGATGGAACTACTGAACACTTTAGTGGTCTTCAGTAGTTCCAACAAGTCTCGATTATTTGGTGCAAATAACTTGAGATCGTCCATGTACAGAAGGTGAGATATGACTTCACCCTCTCTCCGAAGCCGGCAACCTAGCCCTGAATCCTTCAGCAGATTGCTGAGCGGATTTAGAGCTAGGCAGAACCACAGGGGACTCAGACTGTCGCCCTGAAATATTCCTCGCTCGATCCTTATAAAGTCCTGCGGGCCAGGGGGGTCATCCCCGCCTCCTGGTTGACGAAGGACTGTGGTCCACTGCCTCATACACGCGCCAAGGAAGGACCTCAAAGCTGCATCAATTTTATACAGCTCTAAGATCCTCTCCAGCCATGAATGAGGCACCGAATCATAGGCCTTCTTGTAGTCAATCCAAGCGGCCGAGAGGGCCCCCCTGTTCCACCGGACTCGTTGGCAAATGGTCATGTCTATGAGGAGGAGCTCTTTAGTACCACGGGACCCAACCTTACATCCATTTTGAGCGGAGACCAAAATGTTGTTTGCGACCATGTGCGCGTTTATTTTTGCTCTCAAAATGGATGTAAGAAGCTTGTAGAGCGTAGGCAAGCACGTGATGGGTCGGTAGTTCTTCGCTTCCGTGGTACTACCGGACTTATAGAGCAGGAAGGTTACACCAGTTGTTAAGGAAGGCGGGAGGGAGCCAAGTTCAAGGGCTTGTTGAAATTGCGTTGCCAGCCGCGAGTGCGAGCACCGAAACCATTTTAGCCAGAAGTTGTGCAGCCCATCCGGGCCAGGACTTTTCCAGTTCTGGGCCGTACGGATCGCGCAACTTACATCGTCGGGGCTGATGGTGATAGCCCCCATTGGTTCGATGGACTCGCACTCACGTTCAACAACACTCATCCACTCGCCCTCCGTGTGTTCAACGGGCGCTGACCAGGTGCTACGCCAGAAATTAGTCATGGCAGTAGCATCCGGCAGTCGCACGTCGGACACACGGGGGTCGGTTTCCTCCCACCTTCGGTATACCTTCCTTTGGTCACTTTGGAAAAGACGATTCTGCTTGAATCGGTCCACACGCTCTCTGTAACGGCGAATACGGCTTGCCCATGCATAAACTTTCTGCTTCAGAAAGTCGATGCGCTCTACGACGTTGGCCATGTAGTCGCGGGGCTTGATATCCGTCCCCGCGAACGCCTGGTGCACAAAGCGCATTACTCGGGGGCGGTTATTGCCCCCCCTGAAGCAGATCAGCTTTGCAATGAGAGTCCTAAATGAGTTGATACGACGCTCGATCCGCACCTGCCATGCGGGGACACCCCCGGCGGTCCTAGGTGCACGTTCAGCGTCCGGAAACTTGACTCGAGCAACACGGCACGCCGCGATGGCTCCGCAGTACATTATCGAGTGCGTATCATCTAAGTCTTTACTAGTCCGCAGGAATGGATCTAGCAAATCATTTAGGACTGCCATTAACGCTAGATTGCGTCTATTCATAGGCAAGCGTGGTAATCGTGGCCTAGGGATGTTTGTGGAGCGATACTGCGTAATTGCCTCTTCCAAAGTCCTCCTCAGTTGCTCATTGGCTGAACTACTCACACTCTGATTCGCGATCCCCTCCTCATCGGCACTGGGATCAACCCGCGGTGCCCCCGATGCCAAGTCGGGTGCAGGCATCGGATCCGGCGACGTGGCGAGCGGATCCCGCGCCGAGGTGGTGGTCGCGCGAACAGAGAGAGTCTCCAGGCGAAGCCGATCAAGTGTCGCGTCATCCAACCGCTTTAGCCGCTGAATGACGCGCACCTGATCCGACAACCGCTGCGCAGTCGTGTCAATGGTTGGTTCAAGGGCCTGAAACAGAGGAAGTATCCGGTCACGATACGCGCACAGATTAGTTCCCCCCTCTGTAGCCCCATAATAGGCGCGCATGACGTTTTCATTCATGGATGAAGTCCATCTCATGCGACGCACTATACCACCGGCAGCGGGGGCCCTGGGCGGGACAGGTTGTCCCGCAGGCCCCAAGCGTGCCGGCAGCGGTGGCCGTCCTCGTCGCGCAGGTGGTCGTGGCGGCGGCGGCGGCGGCCCGCACTCGTCGCTCGACTCGCTGGTGTCGGGCACAGTAGCGAACTCATTGCCCGACAATATTATTATTATTATTATTAATATTAATAATCATAAATTGTGCAATTGTGTTAGTTCATAATTAGTATAATTACTAACATCTTAGTTCATAGGTAAACTAACAAAAAATGGATCTCTTGTTATCTGATAAATAAATAAATTAAATTAAATTAAATTAAATTAAAAATAAACATTTATTGAGGTTGGCTTATAGACAGAGCAAGATGGACTAGTTTAACATCTAATTACACTTTTTATGGGTTGCATCCATTTTCCTAATCTTCCTCAACAATAATTAATACTTTCAGGTAAAGGCCTAGGGCTGCGCATCACACCCCTCCCTGCCGGCCACTCGTTGGGCGGCACAATATGGCGCATTGCCGCTCCCGGTGAAGAAGACATAGTGTACGCGCCCGATTTCAACCACAAGAAGGAAAGACATCTCAACGGCTGCGAGATTGAGAGGATCATGAGACCATCGCTGCTGTTGCTCGGGGCTATGAATGCAGACTATGTGCAGCCGAGACGGAGGCTCAGGGATGAGAAACTTATGAGTATGTTTTAAATTTTGACCGCCTTTAATGATTGATTAGTTAGGGGTCGTGCAGAAATCATGTGATCGTTTAAGGGGGGGTAAGAAAAATATCACGAATGATTACAATAAATATCGAGATAGAATCTTGAACATATATGCAATACAGTAGAAACGACATTAGACTTGCTTAGGGTCTAAGAGTACTTGCATCATAATTATCACGTGATATTTGGTCTAATCACAAAGACGCGCGGCTCAGAGTCGCCGTGTAAGGATGGCGGTATTTTAATAAAATACGATGATTGATTACAAGTGTTTATTGGTCGAACACAACTTACAGACTACTCAATACATGGTTGATACATAACTTTTGTATCTAGAAACACATACACTGCGCAAATCCCTTGAAAGTTCAATGTAACCCGGTCACTCTTGGTGTTAAGGTGGTAATTTATACCGTGACCACAGACTAAAACCACCAGAAGGGAAGGGACTACCTCGCCTAGCTGTTTGGCCCTAAGGCTATGCATATTTGCATTTTAATTATCGAACGAGCGGAGCGCAAGCGAAGTGAAGTTATAACTTCGGCTACTGCGACGTCTCGGCATTTCGATGGCTTTTTGATTTTGAGGGTTAGTTCCGCGATAACTGTAGTAACGTTTTTCTGATCTTTATGAAATTGGTTGGGATTGTAGCAGAGATACATATAATTTGACGGTTCATATATGAGCAGAATCGATCAAGGGGTTGTGGAGCTAGAAGGCAAAAAAAAACTTCAAAAGGGTCTTGTTATATTGGTCATTTCGTTTGCAAGTAAATCGCGAGATCTGAGTTCGAGGCGGCCTACTACTTTTAAGATTAAATTAAATTAATTATCTTTTACGTCACACCTGGCCATAATGTGAGTTTTGAAAATTCGCATTATGGCCAGGTGGAGACGTAAAATTGTGTACTCACCACGGGCAGTAAAAAAGAAAGCCCTCTATCGCATATTTTCACGGGTTACAAATACCTGCGATTTCGGGCTTTCTTTCTTTTACAGTCCTTGGTAAGTAATGTACTATTGTTTATCTACACTCACATTGTAAGTTCTCTAAAACGTGTTCGAAAACGGTAGGCAATGGCTAGCATTACCACAACCGATTTTACTATGATAAGCTTTTTATCTGTGGCAGTAACGTAATTTTAACTTTACATACTCAAATATTGATGTGTTATGAGTTTTGATAACATAATGTACACCTGCACGCTCCCGCGCGGCCGCCGGCACGGTCCCTCCCGACCGCCGGCACACAAGACTTGGCCATGGCGGTGCAATGGCGGCCATTCTACGGTTTCCGAATACGGCATTTAGAATAAATAATATGAGTGTAGATAAAGCAGTGTATGCAACTATACGTAATTAGGCCTTATTACGTAACAGTTACATAAACTACTATTATTTCAGCAACAATATTAAGCACTCTCCGCGGCGGCGGCAGCGTGCTGGTGTGCACGGACACGGCGGGCCGCGTGCTCGAGCTGGCACACATGCTGGATCAGCTGTGGCGGAACAAGGACTCTGGACTCGTTGCGTATACGCTGCTGCTGCTGTCTAATGTCAGCTACAATGTGGTCGAGTTTGCCAAGTCGCAGGTCAGATTCTTTCTAAAACCTAGAGAGTTCATTATGCGAACTGCCAAGGAGTGGAACGGCCTGTCCCAGTCTGTGTTTCCACTTGAGTACAATTTGGGTCTATTCAAAGCGAGAGTAAATAGGTATCTCATAGGTGAGCGTGCTCCACCGTAGACCGCATCATCACTTACCATCAGGTGAGATCGTGGTCAAACGTCTGCCTATTCTCCATAAAAAAAAAAAGAAGGAGACTAGAACTGAAGAACAAATCAAATTATTTTTAATAAATATTTTGATTTGTTTATTTTTTTAAGTAGACACACTACTATATAAATCATAAACTTATATAGATGTCATATACAAAGGAAAAAGTGACCTTGGCCGAAAATGCGCCTGAGCATTTACAAAGATTGCATATACACTGGAAAATTCGACCGGTGCTGCTGTGACCCGAGTGGCCAAGTGGTAAAGGCGTCTGCCGCGAATGCATAAGACGCTGGTTCGATCCCAGCCCTGGGCACCGGAGGCCTAGGTCACTTTTTCCTTTGTATACGACGTCTATATAAGTTTTTAGTAGTGACTAGAAATGCAAGGGATATCCGGCCACTTTCCGATATCCGGCCTATCCGGCCATAAATTTACTATTCGGATACCCGATAGTTGCGTACTATCCGGTCAGAAACCAGACAGTAAAATGACACGTAGTCAAATTTAAAAACGGAAATAGTAAACCACCAAATAAGTTACTTACTAATAATTAATATAGTTTATCTACACCAATATCATAAATCCTCTATTCCGCGTTCGGAAACCGTATGTTACTACCACCATTATTGCAACCAGTAACGTAACATCTCTGACAGTGTGGTAAAAACGTATGAAAATACATTACCCACGGTAACGTTACCAAGATCCGCGCTCTCCCCGACCGCCGGCACGCGCCCGCGCGACCGCTGACACGGATTTATAATATGTGTGTAGATAAAGCAATGTATGCAACTGTACGTAATTAGGCCTTAAAACACCCGTGTGACCTTATTATGAAACTCACCTGCGGCTCGTTTCATAAAACCACACTCCTATTTTAAGGACCCTTATTACGTAACAGTTACATAAACTACTATTATTACGTCACGTAATTCTTCCATTCATTAAAGAGCATAAAATAAAGGGGCTAAAAACAAGTTGCGACCTGCATGGAGCTGCATCCATCCTGCTTGCGCGAATTAGCTTTACTCTAGGTAACATTTTTGGCCGAATATCCGGCTAACGAGCCCGCTGGATATCCGGTATCCGGCCAAACAACTATCCGTTGCATCTCTAGTAGAGACATACCTAGATAGACAGAAGAGATTGTCTTATCCATACTAATATTATAAATGGGAAAGTGTATGTGTATGTTTGTTTGTCCGTCTTTCACGGCAAAACGGGGCGACGAATTGACGTGATTTTTTAAGTGGAGATAGTTGAATGGATGGAGAGTGACATAGGCTACTTTTTGTCTCTTTCTAACCCCCCACTTCCCTAAAATGGGGGGTGGAAGTTTGTATGGTTTGTTACCCCGAATTTAACGCGAGCGAAGCCGCGGGAAAAGCTAGTTTACTATAGTTTAGTAAGAGTCGCAGTGCAGCGAAGCATGGATATTATTAATAGCGTATAGTGTGTCCCACTGCTGGGCAAAGGCCTCCCCCCTCGATTCATCCAGGTCATCTCGCCATCTCCGCCTGAGCATGGATATACCGAACGTAAACATACAAATATTACATAGTAAAAACATAAATTACATACATTAGTGTGGTTTCTTTTCAAAAAACACATGTATGTCATGTATTTACATGAAACCGGTGAATAAGTGAGCTTATATTTTACGAATAATTTTGTTTACAGATAGAATGGATGAGTGACAAGCTCACTCGTGCCTTTGAAGGGGCCCGAAGCAATCCCTTCCTACTCCGGCACCTCCAACTCTGCCACTCAGTAGCGGAGGTGACCCGGACTCCGGGGCCCAAGGTGGTGCTGGCCTCCTTCCCCGACCTGGAGTGTGGGTTCGCCAGAGACCTGTTTCTGCAGTGGGCGCCCAATCCTCAGAATGCCATCATTCTTACACACAGGTATTGTATACTTAATTATTATGCCATAGTAGTTTAAGTCACTTTAGTGTAATTACAATCACGCTAAAGGTGAAACGCGTGTCTTTACAATGAAAAAAACCGGTCAAGTGCGAATCGGACTCGTGCACTGAGGGTTCCGTACAAACCTGTAGGTATAAGGGTAGTAACTTTAAAATTATTAAAAAT
Source organism: Pammene aurita (assembly GCA_947086415.1). Taxonomy (NCBI): domain Eukaryota; kingdom Metazoa; phylum Arthropoda; class Insecta; order Lepidoptera; family Tortricidae; genus Pammene; species Pammene aurita. The sequence goes on from OX352306.1 coordinate 29,675,598, forward strand.
ATTTTTATTATATGATGTAACTATTAATTTACGGTTTTCGCAATTTTTCCTTTATCTGTGCTATAAAACGTTGCTTCGTACCAAATTTCAAGATTCTGAGTGCACGGGAAGTACCCTGTAGGTTTTGATTCCCTTGCGAGTTTCGAAAATTTGCGGATTTTGCGGCATAAACGGCTGTATCTTTTGATTGCGTTTTATTTTTTCACTGCTCCAAGGGACAGTAGACCTGAGTATTTGATTTAAATTTCAGCTTGATACGCGTTCCTGAGAAAAAGGGTTTTGACAGACGGACGGACGGACGGACAGACGGACGGACGGACAGACAGACAGACGGACGGACGGTAGACAACAAAGTGATCCTATAAAAGGGTTCCGTTTTTTCCTTTCGAGGTACGGAACCCTAAAAACAGTTTACGACTAGGGCAACGGCACAGGGCGGACACGTCATACTACAAAACTCGATTGAGCGCCTTTGTGTGCAGGGCATATCTGTACACGTTTCAATGTGTGTGTGCGTCTTAGGGCGCTGTTTCCGCTGTCGTAAATGACGTTTGACAATACACCGACATTTGCTTTTTATCGATGCGCTGCCAACCTGACGGATTAGCCTACTAGTTCCCTACCAATCGGCCACCGCGGGGTGAGGTCATTCTGTTCGGGGCGGGGCGTAGCGTGGCCATTCTGTATGAAATACTATTATTTATTTTGTGGCAATAATGGGAGTCGAACATATCCAGCCAGATTTTTTTTGTCTTATTTTCTGTGTCTACTCAAAATATATTGACGAAAATTATTGTCGCAGATCCTCGCCCGGCACTTTAGCTCGTGACCTGATCGACAATGGTGGAGAAAGGACCCTGGAGCTGGTGGTGCGGCGGAGGGTCCGGCTCGAGGGCGCCGAGCTGGAAGAGTTCATGCAGCAGCGAACCAAGGTCAACAGCTCTGTCAAGTGAGTACACCTGGTACACGTGGTCTGTGACGTCATGATGATGGAGACAGGACCCTTGAGCTGGTGGTGCGGCGGAGGGACAGGCTCGAGGGCGCCGAGCTGGACGAGTTTATGCAGCAGTGCGCCAAGGTCAACAGCTCTGTCAAGTGAGTACAGCTGGTACACGTGGTCTGTGACGTCATGATGATGGAGACAGGACCCTTGAGATGGTGGTACGGCGGAGAGACAGGCTCGAGGGCACCGAGCTGGACGAGTTTATGCAGCAGCGCACCAAGGTCAACAGCTCTGTCAAGTGAGTACAGCTGGTACACGTGGTCTGTGACGTCATGATGATGGAGACAGGACCCTTGGGATAGTGGTACGGCGGAGAGACAGGCTCGAGGGCACCGAGCTGGATGAGTTTATGCAGCAGCGCACCAAGGTCAACAGCTCTGTCAAGTGAGTACAGCTGGTACACGTGGTCTGTGACATCATGATGATGGAGACAGGACCCTTGAGCTGGTGGTGCGGCGGAGGGACAGGCTCGAGGGCACCGAGCTGGACGAGTTTATGCAGCAGCGCACCAAGGTCAACAGCTCTGTCAAGTGAGTACAGCTGGTACACGTGGTCTGTGACATCATGATGATGGAGACAGGACCCTTGAGCTGGTGGTGCGGCGGAGGGACAGGCTCGAGGGCGCCGAGCTGGAAGAATTCATGCAGCAGCGCACCAAGGTCAACAGCTCTGTCAAGTGAGTACAGCTGGTATACGTGGTCTGTGACGTCATGATGATGGAGACAGGACCCTTGAGCTGGTGGTGCGGCGGTGGGACAGGCTCGAGGGCGCCGAGCTGGACGAGTTTATGCAGCAGTGCGCCAAACTCAACAGCTCTGTCAAGTGAGTATACGTACATACAACTAAAGTAAGACCTCGAAAGTAAGTCCTCGTTAACAGCGAGCAATTGAAGTGAAAAGTAGAGTGTAAAACTCGTCCATAAATTCATTTTACACTCAACTTTATATCAATATGTGTCATCATTCCTATTATAAGTAGCGGTTTAACTCGTGGTGAAGATGACTATTCCATTGGAAATTACTTGACTCAAGTCCCCGCTGTAGGTCTATATTTATGAATCGACTCCCCTCTTTTTCTAATCAGCATATATGACGAACCAAAAAGTGGAAATGAGTGATCATGTTGAATTCATAAGTTATCTTTGAAGAGACTCGTTCTGCTTAATAAAAAATCAATTGTAGTATGGGGTAGTGCATTGTTATTGGTGAATTATCATTACAACTTGGGACTCCGATGGCCGGTTGAGAAGTGTAAGACTTCTTTTGCGGATGTCGCGTCCCCCTAAGACGCATTAAGGATTTAGTAGAGAAATTCGCAGCCATCAGGTAAGTCTCAGTAGCTCAGTTGGTCAGAGCGATGGACATGTATCCCAGAGTCGCGAGTTCAAGTCTCGCCTGAGGCAGTGGATTTCTCAACTCTTTCTTTATTTCTAAACATACAAATAGCCTTTATTCACTGACTGTTTGTTACATTAATTAACATACTATTTAATCTATTGTTTGTTTTGCATTAGTCAGGTAGTCGGGATTTCCGACAAAGGCCTCCTCCAATATTTTCCACTCTTCTCTGTTACGAGCTGTTCTGATCCACATCTTTGGAAACTCGTCTTCCCATCTCATTTTCGGATGTCCACTATTTCTCTTACTGTATTTTGGAAACCAATTAGTAATTATTTTCTTCGATTAAGTATGGACTAGATACCGCATGCGATTCAAATTTAAGCGAAAAACGTGGCAGATTGGAGGCGGTGCTAAGTTGCAAGTGTGTGCGTACACCCACACACATGCAAACAAATCAAAAATACGTCATGTAATAAAAGCCACATATTATTTTACTTTATATACAACCTTATTCTTTAACAATACCGTTTTATTTTGAACGCCGGCAGTTTGGCGTTTATGACCTTACAGAATGCGCGAATCGCGTAAGTCGTAAGATTTATTACCGGCAGCGGCCTCGGCCCGTACGCACAAATTATTCTACCCGTTAAGTCTAGCGCAATTAGGTCGATTTTAGTTTGCAATGATTGATTCTCGAATTTTGTTTACGTTTGGAACAGATATCGTGGAGTCGTGAAATAAGACCACTAAATATTTTTTTGGTGAACGTAGGAATAATAAATAGGGAGTATTGAAGCGTAATCTTTATCACATACATGATATTGCACACTTTATTTATGTTAGTCCCTAAGGTATATATGAGCCGTTGCGCCCATTGTTGCCTGGAAATATGTGTTAAAGATTTTATATGTTAATTTTTATACGTGATTTCACCACATGTTTAACAGCCAGTTTTTTAGTTAGTTTTAGACTGGTGTGGTGTAGGCTTAAAACTATGTAAATACTAGCTTCTGCCCGCGGCTTCGCCCGCGTTAAAATTTTATGAAGTATCCTATGTCTCAATCCATATTATTGTACTGTTGTCTACCTCTAAGTTTTTATTTAAGAGGGGTGGCGGTCACGTGGTTTCTCCATACAAACGTTCTCGACGGTTTCCTACTTGACTTTTAACACTAAAGAAATGATTTTCATACATAAAATAAATATTTACTTATGCTATCTCTTCATTTTTTCGATTTTATAATTTTTTTGAAACTTAATGCTTGGAGAATCAAGTTATTGAAAAAAGGAAAACATAGGAGCATAGCAAAAGTAAATATTTATTTTATGTATGAAAATCATTTCTTTAGTGTTATTCAAAATTCAAAAATTGATTCTGCAAGTAGGCTATAAGGGCTTTTTTACATGTCTGACTCTACCAGCGCTTCGGAGAAATGACAACTGGTGAGAAGAAGCGCCGCAAGAAACTCACCAGTTAGTGTCTTTTCAACCATTTTGTTAATACAGCGAACAATGTGACAAGCAAAATGTTTAGTAAATCTTAAAACAACAGATACCTGGGCACATTTTAATCGAGAGATGTATAGAGGCTCTCAGTCAGTTAAATTACATAGACTTAACCTATAATTACAGAGATGTAAAAGGTCTCTGGCATCAGAAGTTGAAAGTCAAGGAGGAAACCGTCGAGAACGTTTGTATGAAGAAACCACGTGACCGCCACCCCTCTTATGTCTCTTGTTAATGTTTTCTTGTTGAGGAGTGCAATAAAGAGTATTGTATTGTATTGTACTGTATTGTATACCTTATTGTATTAGGTACTAATTGCATAAAAGAAGGTGAGTATTGAAATAAAATAAGTTAAGATAGTTTAATAGCTATATATAATTTCTATGTACCCTGAAACAAGTTTAATTTATTATACACTTGTCGTTTAGAAGTGTACTTTTTTTCAATATTTTCCTTTTTGCAAATATAATGCAAACGTACATCTACATATTTCTTAACTGCAGCTTTAGTCAGTTCATAAATGTGTTGGAATTGATCGTTAGTGTGGGCATCAGTGGTTGTAAACAACTTAATGTGCATCAGTTCCCGAAGAATTTTCATGGTTAAAAATTTACCGTCATATTGCTTCATTAGTGTTTTTCCGCCGCTAATTTTAATGTAGTGCCTGATGACGTTTTCTGATTGATTGCATATCAAATATACGTCTTTGGAGGCATAACATAAACCTCCGACATCCTTAGTATCCACTAATTTGTGAAACCATTCTTTTTGTGTGGCTAGTAGGTGGTTTTTGCAATCATCGCAGTTTATTTTTTTTAACAAGTGGTACACAACAAACCCTGCAATATACCCCACTATTTGGCGAGTAACATCACTCTGTTCTCCTTCTAATAATTCAGAGAGATGACTGCAGTTACTGTCGTATGTTTGTTCTGTTGTCTCTTGATTTCGGCGATTTTGTAAGAATGTTTGTAAATATTTTCCTCATTTTCATCTTCATGCCGCAATCCAACAGAGGTGTTATTTATATTGGTAGTTGACTCACCATTTAAAATAGGGAGGTTTTCTAGTGGTAAGCAATTACCACTGAATTTTTTGCTGAGTTCTAAATGAGACAACAGTTTTTTATATGCCGATTTGAACTGCCGTGTGTTGGGATTATTGTTGTGTCCACCCAGGCTTCTGATTTTGCCGAAGAATAATTCGACATGGTCTTGACTAAGTTTATATGTCATTAAAAATTTCATCTTTTTGGCCTCTATTAATGTCGAATATAAATAGTGGAGGCTGTTAATGCACGTGAGCAATCCTAACGCGCCTGTATTTGCCCTGCATTCGTGTATGGGTACTTGTTTGCTCTCGTACACAACTCGCTTCTGTTTATTGATTGTTTTAGTCTTTTTGTACATAGCTTTCACTGTCAATGACAGCAAGTATTGTTTGGCATCAGCACACAGTTGAAGAATTTTTGCCGCATTACTTTCATTAAGTGGCGTGCTGTAGCCAACGTCTGCCAAATTTCTTGAATTTAAGACGTCAAACAGATCATTTATAATCTTAATGAATTTGACTGTGGCATCTGAAGCGGCAAAAGATTCAATATGTAATTGTTTGTCGCAAAATTCGATGGCTTTGGCTACGCTGTTGCTCAACAGTTGCGTCGCCAATTTCACTTTCATTACTTCATTGCGGAAGTGTATGTGCCTGAAAAATAAAAATAAAATATTAATTCCGCAGTTAGCTTACGAATCACATATTATATGTTTATTTATTAATTTTCTTTTCAATGCCCGGATTGGGCCACGAACTTGCATATACAATTATTATGCAGGTTATATATCACAGAATTATTTTAACCAATTTAACTATTACTTTTCTTTATTTAATTGTCCCAATGAATTTGTTGTTATATATACAATCATAAATGAAATCAGCTTAGAAATGTAAATATGTTCTAATATTAACATAAAACAGAAGTCAAAATAAGGAAGATGTATCCTTGGTCTAAAGCAAGAACATTTATTTGTTTTTTCTTTGCTTCAGACTACGCATGCATACTTTAAACATCAATTCTACGCTATTCACCTGAGGGTCAGTTTGTTGGCTAAATGCAAACTGTTCTCTTCCTGGAGATTGTGTAAGGCCAAAATTAGCTCCCATTTTATTTCCTGATTGTTAGCATCGTAAATGCATCTTTGTGCTTCGAGCAAATTCCTCATCAGTTGTACCATATGGCAAGCGTCTAAAGACACGGCTACGTCATCACCACCACACGGATGAGGAAATGTGGTTTTCATACTGGCGTGATTCTCGAGATCACAACCGAGAGCTTTCATGCAGTTTGTGTTGGTTTTACAACCATCAAATGTCAAAGAGACAATTTTGACTCCTATATCGTGACATTTTCGAAGTGCAAGAAATATCATATTGGACTTCATTTCCCCAGTTAAAGAGTGGATAAAAAAGTAAGCAATTGGTAGTGTCCAAGACTGGTTTAGAGATACTACAACAAAAACATAAGCTTGAGTTGCTTTTATATCCAAATCATCGTGTCCCATACCCATATCCACAAGACCTTCAAATTTTCGTCCAGTCCAGGCTTTTTGCTGTCTAATGGACATCTCGTCAACCACTAAGCCGCATAAGAGTTGTTCAGAAGACAATTTCGCTTTATCAGCGAGTCTCGAAAAAGCCTCTTCTGTAAAACCATGTTGCGCATTAACATTTTGATACCATCGGAATAGTGTATTGGGGTGTGGCAGATTGTGAGCAAATATTTCCCGTAAATATTTGTACGCCGCTGGTGAGTAAAAATGCAGCGTTAATGCGAATTTTCGAAGATCCGGGGGATATTTGGCAAAGCTAACTTTTTTCTTTGCAGTCAATATATCGATGACTTTAGCATTCGAATTGTCAATTTTTTTTGTTAAATCGTTACTCAAAGATTCATCCACAAGCCGTTTCTTCTTTAAGTCTGCTACTATTTCTCTTAAATTTGTATTTCTTTTCATTAATCTCTTGTTTTTCTTTTTCAGATTCTGGATTTGTTTATTTTTTAAATCAATTGTTTTTTGATAAATTCGAAGTGATTTTTTATAGTGTGATGTTTTGGGAGTATCCACAATTGAGGTCAATCCAGAAGATGTCGGGGATGGCGCTTGTCGACTAATTATTGTTCTGATGTGTGTTCGTGTTGGGATAATGATGGTGCAATGATTCCGGCGGTATTCTTCTGTAAAAAAAAATTGTACTGTAAAAATGAACTTTGCTATTCAGTAAAATATTAATAGATTAATTTGCCTACCTCTCTTTGTGATTGCAAGTCGAACAAATTCTCTCTATCAGATGTCTTATTGCAATGGCTTGTTAATGAATTCAATATTGTAGAGGTGTTTGTAACAGAATGTACCGGCTGTCTTGTTATTGAATCAACCTGAAAATAAATTCTTAAATTAGATGAAATGCATTTAGCGTCAACAACAACGCAAAGTATCACATAAGCCATTCAAAACATCATTGACAGTATCCTTCGAGTTAAGTTGCCATACTTCCGACATGCCATCAGTTCACTAACCTTGCTTGTACTGGGTTCATTTTCCCACAGTCCAAATGTTAAGGATATAGGTGGTGTAACATTTTGAGAGAGCGTCGTTGATATATCGGTCTGAAAACGATTCGTCATAATTAATAATTAATATACACAATCTAGATATGTGACAACATGTCAAGCATACTCCTAAAAATAAAAAACCGGCCAAGAGCGTGTCGGGCCACGCTCACTGTAGGGTTCCGTAGTTTTCCGTCCGTCACAGTAAGTGTCCCCACTTAAGAGTTAATAACACCGCCATGTAGGATATGATATGAGAGTTCCACGTACAGCGACATCTATCGGCAAATAAAGTAAACTATTGCGCGCGAGCATAAAGTATGGAAGATGATTTTTATGGGATAATTCTTTATTGCGTGAACCGATTTTCACCGTTTTTACTTTATTTGAAAGCACGTCATTTCATTGTAATTTTGTAGAAATTACAGGTACAATAAACACCTGCTTATACGGTTAAATTACAAACTTAGTTCAGAAATTATTTTGTATTTCTTTTTCAAAAACTATTCATCCTATCAAGTTCAAAATAATTTTCCTAGAAAGTTCTTATAAAGTTCTACTTTTGAGATTTTTTTCATATTTTTAAAACTTATGGTTCAAAAGTTAGAGGGGGGGGGGACGCATATTTTTTTACTTCTGGAGCGATTATTTCCGAAAATATTTACATTATCGAAAAATGATTTTAGGAAACACCTATTCATTTTTAAATACCTATCCAATAATATATCACACGTTAGGGTTGAAATGAAAAAAAAAATCACTCCCCACTTTACGTATAGGGGAGGTACCCTAATAAAAAAAAAAATTCCACTTTTTATTTTACCACTTTGTCGCCGTGATTGATATACATATTAGTACCAAATTTCAGCTTTCTAGTGCTAACGGTCACTGAGATTATCCGCGGACGGACGGACGGACGGACGGGCAGACATGGCGAAACTATAAGGGTTCCTAGTTGACTACGGAACCTTAAAAATGGGAATGCACCAGACGTGTATTAGACAAACCGCTTGCAGCTTACTCACTCACTATTTATAATGCACATGATTTTTTATTTACCTCGGAGTCTAGTTGTGATGCTGACGACTTATCACTAACCCTGCTGGTACTGGGTTCAATGTTCAGTGAACCTAGTGTTGAGGCAGTTGGCGGTGCATCATTAATTTGAGACTGTGTCGATGTTGTTGAGATGTTAATCTGAAAGCAATTTGTTACGGTTAATATGAATATACATATACTCAACTGACCTGACTGTTCTGACCCTATATACACTATATACTACCTACTACTCTATGCCTACTACACTATACCAACTACACTATACCTACTATACTATAGTGTATACTTAATACATGTAAATTGACTTTTAGATGTAATTTATAGAGTAATTTAAAGAGTATCTATCTATCAATATTTTCATTATATTCACTATGAAAACAAAACTTACTTCAATATGTGGAAAAACTCCCTTTTTTACTTTTCGGTAGCCTTTTTTTGTAAAATATAAATCATTTTCCGAAAAGTGGCAAGAGCAAACCACGCTTGAATCATTTGGTATGAAAAATTCTTCGCCCCTTTCATTAGCTACAATTTTTCGCCACTTTTCTCTTTCGATTTCATTTTTTGGAAATCTGAAATAATATTGTACAACTTCATCACATTCATCACATAATTTTTATCATAAAAAAACATGGTAGTAGAGCACTACAATCAAAAAGGCCGTACGCTTGTTTGCCACAATCTACCGTCTTTGTATGAAAATCTTATTTCTATGTAGTCATTTCCACACACAGCAAAAAGAAGTACACTTATAACATTCCTATTAAATAAATGTCAATAAGCTACTCTAGTCACTCTGTTCCACGCGATGAATATTTCTTCAACTTCTAACTTATGACTGGCGTAACGCGAGGAAAAGAGAGGGCCGCGTAACGCTCCCGCAAGCTATTTATTCAAATGATTTTTGAAAAATAATGTTTTGAGTAAGTTCTAGGGCGAATTTAGTCACAATTTCTGTATGTTATGGAACATGCTATGCATACTTACTGAAAATACGATACACCATCCTTTTTTAACGTTGTTAACGTATTATTTCTGCACTTTTTCACGGAGCACTTTGGCATGTTGACTCGACGGCAGACCGCGCTCGACTCCGAGTGCAATTGTGCTTACAACGATTTTAAGCACAATTGGCTCGGGACGGGTTTCAAGCCTAGATGCGGTATCTTTGGAAATAATACATCAATGATTATTTTTGACCATTTTTCCAATTTTGTTCTTGCCATTGTGGCCTGTCCATTTCCATTTCCTCTTTCGGATTTCCTTGATGACGTCTCTAACTTTGGTTTTCTTTTTGATTGTAGTTAGTTTCCATCTGTCATTTCTTCTTACACCTATCATGCTTTCCATACTATGTTGACAAACTGCAATCTTCTGTATGTTCTTCTTGGTGCAAGCCCATGTTTCGCAACCATATGTTAGGCAGGGTAATAAGCAGGTATTGTATAGTTTTGATTTTATTTTCATTGGTACACTTCTGTGTTTCATTATATCTTTCATAGCCCAGTATTTGTTCCAAGTGTTTGTTGATCCTTCTTTCTAGTTCCTTCGACATTTGCTCCTCTGGTGATATAACTTTTTTTCTAAACATATGTTATCTTTTTCGATAGGGAAGAAATAGCAGGCCTGTCATCTGATTCGGACTCCGATGGCGACCTTGAAATGTGGGTGGTAACCGGGCGCCACGACATCCCGGTCCGACACGACGCGCGACCGACAGGCTGCTTCAAGAGCAACAAGCGGCACCATGCTATGTACCCGTGTCACGAGGACAGGGCCAGGACTGACGATTATGGGGAGGTTATACGGGTGAGTACGATACGACATCGGTGCGACACGACACCGGTCCGACACGACGCGCGACCGACAGGCTGCTTCAAGAGCAACAAGCGACACCATGCTATGTACCCGTGTCACGAGGACAGGGCCAGGACTGACGATTATGGGGAGGTTATACGGGTGAGTACGATACGACATCGGTGCGACACGACACCGGTCCGACACGACGCGCGACCGACAGGCTGCTTCAAGAGCAACAAGCGACACCATGCTATGTACCCGTGTCACGAGGACAGGGCCAGGACTGACGATTATGGGGAGGTTATACGGGTGAGTACGATACGACATCGGTGCGACACGACACCGGTCCGACACGACGCGCGACCGACAGGCTGCTTCAAGAGCAACAAGCGACACCATGCTATGTACCCGTGTCACGAGGACAGGGCCAGGACTGACGATTATGGGGAGGTTATACGGGTGAGTACAATACGATACCAGTCCGATAGGACGTCGGTGCGACACGACACCGGTCCGACACGACGCGTGTCCGCGTGAGTTTTTCACTAGATGGCCGTGGCGAGAGGTCTAGCTGTCATAATCCACCAATCATTTTTTAGTAGTTTATGCAACAGTTGTATAAGAGGGGTCAAAAAAGGTGAGTGGCGTGGGTAACAATTTGAGCCGTAGGCGAAAATTGTTAAGAAAAACGCCACGAACATTTTTTTACCTACTTATACGACGTTGCATACAATACTTTATCTACACTCATACTGTAAGTACTCTAAAATGCGTTCAAAAACCGTAGACAATGACAAGCATTACAACAAACGATTTAACTATGATAAGTTTCTTATCTGCGGCAGTAACGTAATTTTAAATATGCATGCTCAAATATTGTTAAGCAATGAGTTTCAAATTTGGAACATCGAATTTGATAACATAATGTTACCGCCATGGCCGACTCGATTGGTCCCGCGCGAGCGCCGGCACAATCGAGTAGGCCATGACGGTACAATGGCGGTCATTCTATGGTTTCCGAACAATTAATTTAATATATATAATATGAGTGTAGATAAAGCAGTGTATGCAACTGTACGTAATTAGGCCTTAAAACACTCGTGTGATCTTATTATGAAATTCGCCTGCGGCTCATTTCATAAAACCACACTCATGTTTTAAGGACCCTTATTACGTAACAGTTACATAAACTACTATTTTCTACGAATACACTTACTTTTACATAAAATGCGAAATTGAAAATTTCATGGATATCGCAGTTATTTTGTCAACATAATCAACAATCATTTAAGTTTTACCTTTTAAAACACTATTTTTCAATAATACTAACATTACTAACACAAATACACACCGTCGTTATTTGATCACTTATTAAAGAGCTACAGATATTAGTAAAAATAACTAAATTACTTTCAAAGTTTGCAATTTGCCCCAACAAACGAACGGGAAACGTAAAAAATTTACGTTACGTAATTAACGTTTAATTTTTTCTTTTTTAAAGTTTTTTTTTTCTAAAAACGCTGCGTTTATTTAGGTTTCTTAGGTTGGCAGTAATTTATTTTATATTAATAGTCGTGTTTGCACGCGATTACGCGATACTATTTTGGCGCTTTTATAGAACAAGTGTTATTTTGGGGAATAGACTAGATAGACTTTTCATCGAGTGTATTATCTATGTTCTTATAAAGGTGTTGACGAATGTATAAATGACAGATAAAAGTACAGGAGTAGAAAAAAATTTTTTTTTATTGGTGGATTTTGACAGCTGCTGTCAAAAAGACCTCTCGCCACGGTGCTGCCATCTAGTGACAGAGTCGATCGCGGAAACCTTCATTAAAACTTTGGACCATTTCAGTAGTTTTTTTTTAATTTTTACTCTATTAAGATATATTGGTAATTTAGTATATTTTTATACAAAGTGTAACATGGGTCCTCCTTACCTGTCTGCAGCCCGAGGAGTACCGGCTGGCGGAAGTGGTAGACGCGGAGGGAGAGGTGCGCGACGTGGCGCCGCCGCCGCCGCCGCAGGAGCCAGAGGGTGGGCACCTTTTCACTACCATCTGTATTCATCTTTTCAACCGACTTCAAGATTTTGGAAGAAGGAAGTTCTCAATTCGTCGCGATCTTTGATTTTGCTTTTTGTTATGTATGTTCACCGATTATTCGAAGACGGCTGGACCGTTTTGGAAAAATATTTTTTTTTGTGAAAATACTTGACATTGATCCCATTGTAACCAGGTCAGGATCTGATGATGGGATCCTGGAGAAATCGAGGGAACTATTTAAATATTATAGGTACACCTATAGTGATATAAATATTTTTTACATTAGCTCGGGCATTTGCTTTTAGAAAGGTGGAGGCTGAGTGAAGTCGGTTTTTTTTGTTTAAAATTATTTACATACAATCTGTTCGTGAAACCTCCCGCCATCTTGAATGCGGTCGACAATCTCAACAAGTCGCGATTGATTCGGACGTCGGAACTAAACATACGAATATTTGTACACGTACGATTGATCTGCACGTAAGAGCGCACTCCCGTATTACTCTGAGGATTGCGATCGTATATGCGCGTTGGTAACTCTTATAAGTATATTTCGTATAATGCGGAATGTCCGACTGGCCTTTAAACTTTCGGGCCTCCATACTAAAAGATTTTGCTTCGCAACCTTTATATGATATGGTGGGCTAGAGGGCCTGTAAGACTTATTTTTAAAATCCCCGAAACATGGTCTTCAACACTACATGAAAGCTATCCAGTAGGATTTTTGATAAAATTAGACTACCCATGGCTGCCGTACAGACAACGCCAAAAATATGTTTATACTTTTGCACCTTACTCCTTTGTAATAAGGTTTAAAAATGTATACATATTTTTGGATGCATTGTTTAAGCCGGCCACACACGCTAAATTATAACCGATGGTTATGTCTGCATAGTTATTTTCTGTAGGCATAACTGAACGTATGTATGACATGACTGCGCCTCCGCAAGCAAAATTTGAAATATGAAAGTTCAAAGTGTTTTTATTTGTGAGTATATGTCAATCTGATTACAGTGGTGGTAGACAATTAATGTATGTAGCACTATACCCTGCCTGATGGCGTACAAATACTTGTTAAATATTGTTCTTATATACTAACATGCAAAAAATATATATACATAACTAATTGTTAATGTTAAAAGTCATGTCATATTGAATTATTAAAGTTGTACAGTAAAAACTCAGAAATAGTATAAAAACAATTTTCTATTAAAAATGTCAAGAGTTTATGTATAAATTGATTTATAGGTAACATTCTTTCGAAAATTGATATTATTTGCCGCTCGAATGTGCTTGCGCAGGCATAACTGAACGTGTGTGGCTGGCGGTCTTCAGTCATCCAGTTATTGCGGAGGGAACCGGTATCGGCGCCATGATGGTTTGAACTGAGAGTTTATGCAGGTTTTGGTCTAAGAGCTGGCCACGTCAGATATGACACAATAATGAGAGCAATTAAACCTGTCTAGTTAGACTGATTTACCATCCTTATTGCTAGATCCGGGCATCTGGCAGCTTTTAATGGGTGGATGTCAGAGCGACAGACAAACAAAGTTTTTAAGTTGGAAAAAAGTAATACCAAAATAGGTAAAAAATGCCAAAGTTGTGTTTATAGAGGACAGGGCCTATATTTTAACATTAGGTTAAAAACCATTGTCTACTATTGCGGAAACAAAAACAGTAGTTTTTGTTTCCGCGACTAACTAAAAATTGCATTTTACATCATTTGGCACTACTTTTCCCCAACGAACCTTCTGGATATGATATAACCTAATGAATTACATAATTTCCCATAATATTTCATTAAACCCAGAACTCTAGGATTTGTTTTCCTTAACTTATTTGCATTCTTTGACCTCCGCCACTTTACAGCTGCCAGATGTCCGGATCTAGAAATAAGCATAGTATAGCAAACTAACTACATGGTCTTCGTTGCTCTCATTGTGTCATATCTGACGTGGCCAGCTCTCCGTCTATTTGTCGTTACGTGTGTGTGCCCTGTGCAACTCGGTCGAGCCGGTTGGTATGGCTTGCACACGCAACACTAGCGTGTGTGGCCGGCTTTACGTCGTGCGTTAGATATCGCGGTAGGTGGGTGAGTGCGGGAGCGGGCGCGGGCCGCCGGTGACCGGTTTGGCTCTCAGCGCTTAGGAAGATGCGCTGGTACTTGTGCTATGAGCACCAACTATATTTCACTTTCAGAGGAAGAAATGGAGATCCCAAGCAAATGCCTGACCACAGTTCGTCAGGTGCCCGTTAAGGCGTCTGTTCAGTACATTGAGCTAGAAGGCCGGTGTGACGGCGAATCGCTACTACGTGTGGTGGCGCAGGCGAAGCCGCGGGCTATAGTAGGCTTGCGGGCCAACCAGGCAGCGCTACAGACTCTCAGGTGACCACTGTACAAATAAAATGCCCACTGTACTTGTTGAGGCTACACATGTTGTTTTATTATTTAATTAATGTACCTACTTAATGTTAATAATTACTATCCAATAATAAAATAAGCAGAGTTAAGTAATGTTACATTAAAGTTTCATGTAGTATTTAATTTTTGTTATGCAAAATTGTATGATTAGTTAGTATTTATTTTGTGTATAGCCTTTTCCCGCGGCTTCGCCCGCGTACTATAAGTACTCAAAAAGGATACGATACCCATGTTGATTTTCAGACTTTGTGACCACATTTGCCCCTTTTAGGGGTCGAATTTTCAAAAAACCTGAAACACGTCTTTACTCATTTATCGTTAGGAATACTCCTGTGAAGTTTCGAATAAAATAGTCTAACAAATCTTGATTTGCCATGCAAACTTTGGACCCCCATTTTACCCCCTATGGGGGTGAATTTTGAAAAATCCTTTCTTAGTGCATCCCTAGACCTTATAAGGAACTTACGTGCCAAATTTGGAATCTTGAACCAGCGGTTTGGGCTATGCGTTGATATGTCAGTCAGTCAGTCAGTCAATCAGTCAGTCAGTCAGTTTCTTTTATATATTTAGATTACAATAAACATCATTGTTGGCAAAGG